>JAODUP010001157.1:0-85000 GCA_025642065.1 Paralvinella palmiformis | reverse complement strand
CCAACTATATCAGTTATTTGTGTATAATTAATTGATTGTACGGATGTGGCTATTTTAGCTATAGTACTTTATATAAATGTAATATTTAGTCGATTAATTAAGGAACTAAACGATTAATACTGACTCTACACGATAAAAAGTGTAATTTCTCATTAATCCCTAAGACGTTTTGTAATAAAACTATAAACCCAAAATATGAAACATTTCTACTTTATGAGAAGAAACACAAGCAGGTCAATGCTCGGCGGTTGTGAGAACATCAGTTTATCTCTATAACAAGCTCTATTAATGATGGTCTCTAAGTTAAGAAATTTCTCCTCTTAAATCTATAATCGTCTGTTATCGTTGTTTGTAGTTATTATCTTGTAGTGTACCGGACAATGCACGTAGCTCATATTTCCGCAAAAAAAGAGGCTACACTTGGTATCTCTGGGCGTCTCCGTGGCCAAACTGGTAGCGCGGTTGGCTATAAATCAATAGCACGTGTGTTCAAATCCCGCCGGACTATGTCAAAAGGATGCTTAATCTTTTAGTTGGCCTCATTACCTTCGGAGCTCGCTCGGCCTTTTAGCGATTTAGCCTATCTCGTGCACAAAGGTGGCCGTAAAAATAACAACATGTACATTTTTACATCCGGTATCTGGTATCCGAGGGGCATAATTAGCTGAAACTAGAATATGCAAATTAAAAATGACTTATGAATATCGTAGAATAAAACGGTTAGAAATTGCCTTTCAATAATATAGAATAAATAGAACAGAAATAACCAAGTCAAATAGTGTCGCGGGATGTCAGGCTTTTTCGGATCAGTTCAAACTATGAATTATCGATTCATAATATCTTGGATGAGGGAGTTCGCTTGAGGACGTAAAACATTCCGTAAATGAGTTGTTGCTAGAGGGCTAGTACCGGACACTCATCATATACATGGGGTCTTACTGGAAACTAATGTATACGCCTTAGTGAGTCATCCTTTCTTGGTGATCACAGATCACGAAAGGAAACAAGTCGAATCAAAGACGATATTGCTCTCACATACTACTAAAGTGAAGCATGGCATCTTCGTGGACTAAGGATGTTTTGTGATTGGCCTGAAGTACCTAGATTCAAACAAGACTCGGGAAATGTCAGAAGGCTGTTTAATTATCTTTCGTGATCGCTCATACAAAATATATCCTCCCAAGCGCACGAAATTGGCTGTAAAATAGCAAACAACTTTCACTACGGAAGGGAATAATACACCGTAAATGACGTCATATAAATACACTAGGCAAATGAGCAGAATCTTATATCAATACTCGAGATGCCAGACGCCATTCCCAGTCGTCGGTAGTCTTAAACGTATGTTGTGGCATTATGAGCTCGATTGATATTCTGAATCCATACATTTAAACATACATCCCTTCAATTACGACTGTAAACTGATATCTTACAGAACTGAGACATGTAACAGGTCAATATAAAACCGATATAAACGTTTTACAATTATAATGGAAACTGAGGCTTAATGGTGATTAAAGTCGTGGCAAGACACCTCGTACAACACATAACAATACAGATAGAATCAGGTTGAAGTAGTCTATGAAACTTTCTTTGGATTCCAAGTACAGTGCTATATCACAAAAGCCTTTTGTCGGATTAGTATTATATTATAGCAGTAATGGCAGTGATAATGATGACGATGATTGATGTTTTACGGCCACTTTTGTGCACAAGGTAGGCTAAATGGGCCGAGCGACCTCCAAAGGTAATGAGACGAAGTCAAAGACGAAATAACCTTCAGATATGCCCACGCCGAGATTTGAACACGGGTGGTAGTGATCTGTGGTCCAACACGCTACCGCTAGACCACGGAGACGCCCCAGCAGTAATGGCAGTAGTTATGTTGTTAATTGTGATATGAGTAGTGAAAATAATAATAATATTTGATATAGCGCATTACTTGGCTTGATCTGTGTTGTAAGGTGGTTTACATTTACAACACAATTAAAACATATTCTAAGCTCATATAGCACAAACACATTTTATACGCAGATACTTTGGTTTATATATTATAAATAGGCTAATTTAAATATTTATTTACCTGCTGCAAGCTTAATATGATTTAGTAACTTATTCCACATGCTAGGGGCTGATACTCGGAAAGATTTATCTCCGTGCATTGTTGTATGTATTGTTTGGTACTGCCAAAAGTGAACAGTACTCAAAGAGCAACAGTCTCAAATAGTAGTAGTAGTAGTAGTAGAATTTAAATTCACAATTTCTCCATTGATACATACAATAATTCACATCGAATACTATTTTAACATACGCCTAATTTACCTCGCTCACTCACTCACTCACTAACTCACAATGTACAAATTGGTGGCGGTCAGTGGGTAGATGTGAGCCACATTGTTTTATGTACCACACATAACCTCTTTAGTGAACGTAGTACTATCATTAAACCAAGTGATGCATTAACTTAATGTAATATACCATAGCCTATTCACAACAGACTGGCAGCAATATTAACACTCCCCCCCCCCCCTGGATATAGCACTTCCCGATGTGAATAGCTCTTCTAAAGACAAATAAATATAAAAGTAAACGAACTACGGTTGTCCCCGGTAATGATGCTATCACGATCAGAAGCCTCCGGTCAACGACCTCCTAATCTGGATTATCTTAGCAACGAGCAAAGCTATGTACTATAAACTATTTCGAGGTTTGATTCATTCCAGACAATCACCCGTTAACGGTCTCCATATTGCTGTTTCCGGCAGTTAAATGTTTATGATTCTGTCTAGATTTTCCGCGGTAACTACTAGAGCCAGCGAAGTGATACGACATAAAATGGACCCGTTCTGCGTTGGGGACGCATGTACAAACACACAAGCGCGCGCGCGTGCACATACACATACAAAGAGAGAGAGAGAGAGAGACACACACACACACACACACACACACATATATATATATATATATATATATATATATGTGCATTCATACACAGAAACACACAAGCAGACACACACACATAATAAGTAACATTTATATAGCGCTTTATCCGGCTATATAGCTGTTCTAAGGCGCTTTACAGTATTATTATCCTTGACTCCGACCAGTTCCAATCCAGAATACACCTCAACTCCCAAGATAGCACCCAACGCATGCTGCCATTAAAAGCGCAAAGCGTTACTCAAACATATAGCCATTACGTCCTGTCAGGTTCTCATTTTATGGATGAGTGAACCGGTCGCCAACATTGCAGCTCCCGGTGCCTCGAACCCGAGACCCTTTGCCTACGAGTCCTACGCTCTAACTAACTGCACCTTCATGGCTCGACATACACGTACACATACAAACCAACACACACACACAGCAGGGTAGTTAAACGTGTCAAGTACTTATTGATCTGTCGGGATCCAGTCTCTTATGTACAGTTCAAATCACAGAGTAATCCCGAATCAGTAAATCCCATCTTTTATAATAATAGTTTTCTCCGGAGATCGGATGTCATTGACTTTTCACTAAAATCAAATGTGATGGGTAATTTATTGACTTACTTAAACAACTTAAACAACGTGATATATATATATATATATATATATATATATGGGGGTGCGTGCGTGTGTGTACGTGCATGCATGTATGTTTGAACGATATATATATATATATATATATATATATATATATATATATATATATATATATATATATTGGTGTATCTGAAGAATGCAAAATCTTAAGCGGTAGTTATTAATCACAATTAAGTGGTTATTACTATAAGTATGTAATTTTCATGTTACCTGTTTCATAATTAGGAATGAACGTTTGTAATTCACACCTGTATTTCGGTATTTATGTGTAAAATATTGTGATTTTAGTGATAAATAATCATAACAGTTCACCACCATTCGATAAATCACTAAATATCAACAAAAATCATTAAATGGATTTATTACCAAAATAAACATTATAAGCAAATCAGATTGATTAGAAATTGTAAATACGTCAGAGACCGGACAACCCAGAGTAAATCTGGGTATTTTTGTGCAAAAATAAAAGCAGTTTGATGATCCAGGAGTATCTACGTTTTAGTTTGTGTCCGTCCCAGATGTTTCACCTGCCACCAAACGGTTGATGGCCGTTTGTTTACAATGTGGACCAAAATGTCATCATCCCCATCATCATGGCGCCAAATCAATTATCATCGTGTTATCAATGCTAGCCAAGTGTATCAGCTGCTCGTGACTGGATGGATTTGGCGAGCCCGTCTGTTAATTGTACGAGTGTTCATTACTTGGCTGTCAGTAGAAGATGGATCTGGGTAGCTGTCAACTAGCTGCTACTTAATACACATAAGTCGTAACTCGATTCGGATCGAGCTCGTTAATTCGAAGCAGTTCCCATGTGAGGCCATAAACGTGCGATGTAGGGATATGACCTCCGGAAAACAGCATAATTATACACGGAGACCAACTATTTATCGATCCATACACGTGACATGAGTGATTTTTTTGACAAGATGAAATATATAAATTCTTCTAATATATAAATTCTTCTATTTTATAATATATATATTATATTACGACATTAAGTTTTAACTGTGTGGCTTTACATGGTATCAACAGCAAAACCAATCTCCGCCGTCTAATCGATAAAATATAGGTAATGTTGTAATACGTAGCTTCCGCGTTCGACACCACATATAGCCGATGTGCCACATCATGAAGTTTATCAGATGAAACATCTCACAGGAACACAGATAGCGCTGCAATTCAAACCAAGAGATGCCAAATCTAAGGCAAAAGGCGTCCGATATTAATCATAACGGGGAAGTCCTAGAAAACCTTTCTCGTATTAATTTCAAGTCTGTAAGTCAAATCTTAACCTGGGACATGCCAGTAATTTGTTGTTAGATTTAGATCATCTTTGTCCAGCTTCAGTAACTGCGTAATTTAGCTTTTTTTCATTCCTTAATATCATTTGACAACTTTGGTAGAAAATTGTAATAGTACCACGTGAAAAAATGGTCAATTATTATTGTTGATGTCTAAATGACCTTTTGTCGTGTTTTCTTAAAACGGCTGTGTATGTACTAATCCGCAAAATTCCGTAGCTAAATTCGAAGTGCACTACACTACACACATATAGGATCTTGGATAGAATCTAAAAATCTCACTCACTCACTCTACAACCTATTTGTAAATCAAACATAAATAAGCAATGTAGTGTTAGTTTATTAAGTTGCTTTTGATATATTATATGAAAAATAAGCCATTTGATTTAGCCATATATCTCTTGTCATAATGTAGGTTTACGATTCTGTGTTCTGTGTAAATATGACGGAATCAATTTTGTATTATATATACTGTCAATCAAATACAAAAACTGTAGATTTCTTGTTTAGTATGTACAGGACGATGTTGACAATATAGAGATGTGTCTGAAGAGCAGTCAGTACCTGTGTCTAATCACATGAATCAAAGGTTTATGGTACACATAATGTAATGTGTGAAATGGTACAATAGAAATTAAATTGGGAATAAGTATGAGTTGACCACACATAAACATACACACACGCACACACGCACGCACACACACGCACACACAGAGATTTCTGTGAAACCTTTTCTTTTAATATTTACGACGAGTAGGACATATATAACAAAAACAAGTGTACAAAACTGCTCCACATAATTGTATGCAACAAATACCTGAATACTAACTCAGGGTAAGAAAAGACAGTGACACACGCGCACGCACACACACATACACACATACACACACTGAATCACTCTCCCTGTCTTTATATATATATATATATATATATATATATATATAGTTGTTGCTGACCGAGCTGAAGATGTTTTAACTCACTAAACAGACAATGTCATTCATTTTTTCTTGTCTCTACATAGTATTTCTCGGGCCGATGTTATTTAACCACCTGCTCAACACCCACTCGAGTATAGAACAATCGACTTCTGGAAAGGCTTCCTGTATCTTGCCTCAAACAGTCCTCATACTACCGCCCCCTATACACCCCCCCCCCATGACTCCTATCCCAACACCATCAGAAGAAAAAAAGTACTTATAGCGAACTGTATATAGTGTATATGGGTGTCGGTGTTGTGTGGGTGTAGGCGTGGGTGTTGGTGTGGGCATAGTAGCGGTTCTAAGTGATGGAAATAACATTCTCCGACTGCTCTAATTCCATTGAGAATCTTAAACCTGCCTTTTCACCGTTTAACATGGTGGGATTTTAAATATTAAAAGGCTCTTCAAATGGCACCACCGCGGGTACTACAAAGGTGTACTTTATGAGGCTGAGTGTGGTATCTTCCTTTATAAAACTCTTTAAATATTATGTATTGGTAAACTCTTGTTAGAAATGGATGTTCTAATAAGTCTGATAAACCGTATCTGTTGACAAAATGGTAGCGTCGTTGGCCTCAAATTTCTATCACAAAGGTTCTGCTCCTGGCCATACCGCGTTTGAGGGATGTTTCATCTTTCATTTCGTTGTATTGCATTCAGAAATTGCTTCACTTATTTCCTACGCAAAATTTGCGTAATATAATATATCATTCATGCTACAAGATTTACTTTTGGAAGTACTATTGTTTCTAGGTCAACTCAAATAAATATCTACGCATTTTAATAGAAAACACAATTTATGTAAACATATGTACTGGTAGAGTTTCACATCCCTAGAACTCGAGATGCATTTAAACGTCCTGGCGTCAAAAGGGAATAACGTTAATAAATAACACTCCAAATTAATTTATAACTGAATGATTGATAGAGTTAAAAAGAGAAGGGTAACAATTCTGTAGAAATTTGACAATCCGTTTGAAACTTTCTTCATTGATTGTAAATTCTACCCTCTCCCTAGCTTGCCATATTACCACAGTTTTTTTCATTATTTTATTCGCATTTCTTAATTGCTAAAAAAAGGGTTAAAAGAACAAATGAAAAACTTTGTTACTGTCGTTATTGTTGTTTTACATAATTTATTTCCTATCATTGTTGTCGTTATCATAAACAATTGACACCTCTGGGGATAGTTCAATAGATAAGATAAATTGAGAGACAGAGGGAAAAGAGTGAGTGAGAGAGAGAGAGAGAATTATTGGCTCAGATATTGGTCACCCCATCTACCCATTGTTGCTATGGTAGTTCTCCAATTAGCCAATCTAATTACCTGAGTAGTATACGTACAAATAACGTATTAACAAAAAATAAACAGCTACATAACAGCGTATGTGTCATTTTATGACAAATCGAACACTCTTATTTAAGCATTTATCAATAACATTATGAAAATAATGTATCGCAGTCGTCACAGAACCACTACTAACTAGATAGTTTGGCGGATTAGTGTTTGGAAAGAGCCCACGAAAATAACAGTTTGGCATCTTGCATCCGAATCTAACCAGAAAGGCTCATCTGATTCACGAAAGTTCTTTCTAAATTTGTTCTTTCTTCCTGGTGCTCTTTTCGCCTCTTTTCGTGTCGAATACAGTTCATTGTGTCGTGCTCGTGTAAAACGAATACCACAAAAGCCATGAGATAAAACCCGCTACACACGCGCAAGGAGTCCGTAAACGAACCGGTCAAGGCTTTAATGGCGCCTGCAAAAGATCAAATATAGGTACAATTAATTGAATAAACAATTATTCTCGATATATATATATATATTCCGTTTTGCAGTCGACTTGATATCAACTTGGTATCATATAGGTTCGTCACTTTGGACACTGGATCACACACAGGGTGAGAAGATACAGTTCGGACTTCGCCGGATACTTACCTAGGACGGACGGACCCAACGAAATCCCAGTGCCCGTCACTAAGGCGAACAAACCGGAGGCGCTGGAAATATGCGTTTCCGGTACGAGTTCGACCAGGATCAGGATGGCCAGCGGCAGGAAGACGCCTCCGAGAAGACCGAATAACGCCGAATAGACGAAGAGGATGGTATGGATTGTGGAGAAGGACACAGCCATGGCTAGAACCGCCGACAGCATGAAGCTGACCTGGATTAGGCAAGCTTTCGTCACCTTATCCTTGTCGACGAGAATTCCGACCACCAATCGGGATATCAGCTCGGTGACGTTCGATACGGATACCAGCATCGCGCCCCAGAATTTCGTCATCCCCAGTTCGTGGGCCAGCGGCGGAAATATGAAGAATTGGTTGAAATAGGCGAACGAGGCGGCGAAGAACGCAAACATCAACATCGGCAGACCCGGAGACCTGATGAAGGCCCAATATTCTCGGATTACTTCCAGCACTTTCTAACTGAGCACGAACGCTTCGTGTACCAACTCGCAGCATCCGACCACCACTTTCGAGGTAACACCGGCCAAGCGTTCATCGGGGGCTCGGTCTTCGTGCTGGTCCTGTTCAGGATGGGACGTGTCCTCGTTGGCGTCCGTCGTCGTCGAATCGGATGGATCGGCGATCACCTTCCCGAAATTCGATGCCAACGGAAGACATGGCGCACTGATGTTGTAGCGGTGCCTTTGTAGTCTGCCGCCGGCTAGAATTCTATCCAAGCTCTGTCTTGAGCTGGCCATGAACGTATTTATTCCAAGCGGCTGCAATCCCAAACTTAACGTGCTATGTCTGAGTTCAAAATTCAAATTATCGTTCGCGTTAAGTAAGTGTTTAGACGTTTGGCGGCTTGCCTTCGGTTCAGTTTCTTCACTGGCACCGATTTCTATATTTTCTAGATCTGGCGTTTCTGTACTTGAGATAAGATCTGTTCTGGTTGAGCTTTCCTTTATCGGTCGTATGACAGCTCCGACGAGGAGAACATTTAGCCAAACGCCACCAAACACCAACATAGCACCGCGTATGGTGTACATATCGACTAGTATGGTAAATATAGGAGGCAGCACCAGCGTGCCAAAACTGCTTCCGGAAAATACGATGCCACTAGCAAGAAAGCGACGTCGTTTGAAGTATTTACCGATTAGACTTAGTATTGGAGTGTCGACCAAAGATGCTGCCAAGCCTATAAAATTACAAACGTGTGTGCGTTATAGCTCTGTACGGGTTGGGATGGTAAATATATATCTAATGTATTTGGGTGTTATTCCTTTTCAATATATAAGTTGTTTTTTATTAACAAAATAAATAAAAGTAGTATTAAAGAAGAGAAGCAGTGAGCATATTTTTGGATTTAAAAAAAGAAGTAAAACCCAGAATTTTTCAAGCAACCCATATCCAATCCACAAGACAACAACCCGAACCCGACCCGAAGAAAAAGCTTCAACCCGTCCAACCCAAACTACGGGTGCGGGTTTGGTTAATCCGTTCGGGTTAACCCAACCCATGCAGGGCTCTAGTGTGCCTGCGCGCCTGCGCCTCTCCGTGTTATATCACTCCAAGAAAAATACTTTAGGGGCTGTCATATATGGAATGTAATCTGATCATCTTATTTAACTAGGAAGTGACCAAATGTTTCAGGTGAGACCGGAATGAAGGAAAACAACTTCTCACTCAAAGTAACTTATATATCATGGTATCGTTATAATACCCAAAAATATAATAATAATAATAATAATAATAATAATAATAATAATAATAATAATAATAAAATTATTAATGATAATACAAGGTTCAAGGTACAAGACAGACTTACCTGCGAAACCATAAGCGACAACTGCCAATTCTAAATTTGACTGCCAGCCTGTAGCGGCAATACATATTGCCATGACAACACCCAAACACATAATTAAGATACGTTGAACCTTTATGCTGGCATGATCACCGACATATCCAGAGAGTGGTGCTATATATATATATATATATATATATATATATATATATATATATATATATATATATATATAGTGCTGTGTAGGTGTGTGTGGGGGTGCATGAATGCACGCATCTGTATGTATGCGCACGTGCCTCTGCTTAATATTTGTAATAACAGGTTCAAAACAATTTACCCATCAGTGTCAGCACCAAACTAAAGGTACAACCCATCCAAGCTGTAGCGACAGGTCCACGCTGATATAATTCAAGGAATTCCAGATAGATAACACCAAATGACTTCATGGTGCCGGCTAATAGAGTGTTCCACACGAAGAGTGCTGTAAAAAAACTAATTTAAATCATAACAGTCTCGTCTCTTGGACATGGAAATGTCTGTTCGATATGTTTGCATTATGACAGTTTAGCAATCAGCATGGATAGCCACGTTATGGCCGCAATAATTCCGTTGGATTTTTAGTTTTGAGAACTGAAAAAACAAACATTATGCTCTTATTAATAGCCCTAAACCGGTTAAATAGTTTTTTCCCTTGCCATGCAGCATTAAATTGATAAGATAATACATTACCAGTCATGACCATCCATGCCCATCCTGTGTCGACTGTGCCATAAACTGTCGGCCTCTTTTTCTTCGTCATCACTTCGCCATCGACGTCACATGTTTCTTCCCCATTCGTTGCCATGTGTACAGCCGTTCAAGCGATCATGTTTACGATATACTATAATATTGATGTATATTTGTAATTCTATCATAGAACATCGGGAAGTGTAATGTTATCCGTCCGAATAACGAGCAATAACGTTAACGAGATTTACTTCATCACCGTAAGCTATATATTAACGAAAACGCTGACAAATAAAAGTAAGGTACGCACTTATCTTGTTCTACCTAAAAATTGAGACCATCACAATTGTTGCCCCATTTTTTTCAGTGTAAAGGATTTCCTTTTACGCTCCATCCAACGATTATACGCCATCACTCCATATTCGATTATCTAACGTCAAGTTATCTATTTCCCAACTTATACATATTAATATTTCTGATTTGTTGTCGATCAGTATTATACCGATTTCTGATTGAACGTAAATTTTGAATGTGTCTACTTCTTACAATCAAAAAACAATCAGCGCGCCATTAAAGATTCAAAATCGATTTACGGGATAAATCGATTTTTCTCCTGACGATTCCAATCGATATATTTGTGATAAAAAATGGTGTGGAACCGAAATGCCATTTCGAACGTGCAGACATTATAAACAAAACACCTGTCGATGTATTTTGTCATTTAGAATTGGATATATGTTTTTAGTTTTAGACGACCTATTTCTAGACTTTCCCAGCAAATCCCGCTTTTGAATGGACATATAAAATACAGGACTCGGCATTCTGGAGAAGGAAGAAAGCATTGTCTTTTATGATCGTATGCCGCCAATATTACATTAGAAGTGAGCTAACCGTTCGTATATATCCGAACAAAATGCCTAACATTAATAAAAAGCGTTTGCGTTAATCATATCAACAATTAACAAATATGTGATCTATTGGAAATAACTCGTTTAGCCATACCTGAAAATGCCGCTTTTCTTTCATCAAACTGCCAAATAAAGCCATTTCGAAACGAAATCTGCTAGTTTCCACGGCGGGTATAATATATCGGGAGAACTCGGTGTGATATAAACGGACGTAATTCGACATAGCTGTGCTAATCTATGTAGCATACAAATTCATTATATAAACGTGTTATATACTTAAGAATATCCTAAACGATAAGTCCCTTTCTACTGGGTTTCGCAAGACGACATCTCATCAATTGGATTAGACGGATGTAGAACCTCACCGAGTTAGCTTGTCTCCTGTCTGTCATGATATACTACAACAACAAACTGTAGTAGCGAGTTTATTAACGATAAGAACTAACTAGTACCTGTTAGCTTTGACGTATGTCTAAAGCCGTCTCTTCAGGTTAACTTATTATATAATTAGAGCATGACATCTAGGTATTAGTCGCCAGGTCAATGGTGTGTTTGAAGCCCCAATCTAATACCAGGATTAATATTTGACATCGCTCGATTTGAGGACATTGCTTCGGTCAGCAGACGTCGATAATCAATGTTGAAGATTAGTTGCAAGGAAGACGCCATTTTCCTGTTGAATAGCAATCGAAAAAGCACGGACAGGAGCCAACGGACTGGATTAATGTCCTACTCCTGTTGGCCAGGATGACCAAGCATAAATCATAATGCCGATAAATGGTAGCTTTTCAGTAAGGTCGAGACGTGACATATTTCTGTGAAGTTAATAGTTCGCATATTTTGTTCCGTGCCAAAAGAATGCTTATGGATCAATATTGCCAGCATTTAAATTCATAACCTGTCCAGTCGATAACTAATTTAATCCTGAAATAACGCAAATAAATAAAGGGCTATATTCAGTGTAACAGGCACCATCTCGTAGAAGCTGTTGCCGGTGAGATTAGTTACACCTCATCTCGCGGATATTTTAAATCCTGTCTTCAGGCGCACCTATTCAAGTTATTTTTATTCCTTCAAAATTAATAACTACCTGTTAAATGCAATACTTCATGTCGAGATTTTACTGTACCGGCTATTTGAATAGATCCTACAACAGTAACTATTACTACTAGTAGTACTACTGCTACTACTACTACTACTACTACAACTACTACTACTATAAATTATAATAATAATAATAATTATTATTATTATTATAATAATAGTGTTTATGTGGATATGATTCCCAGACAGCTGTTCCTCGACAATATGTATCAGGTATGGCAAAGACCGACGCTAAACAATAGAAATTAACTCATCAACTACTACTACTATTTTTACTACTATTACTTCTATTACTACTACTACTACTGTTGTTGTTATTGCTGCTGCTGCTGTTGTTGTTATATTATTATTAGTAGTAGTTGTAGTAGTAGTAGTAGTTGTTGTTGTAGTAGTAGTACTGGTGGTAGTAGTAGTAGTAGTAGTAGTAATAGTAGTAGTAGTAGTAGTAGTAGTAGAGGTGGTAGTAGTAGTAGTAGTAGTAGTAGTAGTAGTAGTAATAGTAATAGTAGTAGTCGTTGTTGTTTTTGTTGTTGTTGTTGTATTAAGTGATATTGGTGGTTGTAGTGAAGATGGTGGTAATGGTGATGCTGGTAGTGGTGATGTTAGTAGTGGTGACGTTGGTAGTGGTGATGCTAGTAGTGGTGACGTTGGTAGTGATGGTAGTAGTAGTAGTAGTAGTAATAGTAGTAGTAGTAGTAGTAGTAGTGAGTGCTGTTATTGGTGGGGTTGTTGGTAGAAACTTAATCATAACAGACCCAAGATCGCCAGTGTGAACGGCCCTACGAGAAATTCAGCGCGCCTCCATGGTCCAACTGATAGCGCGGTTGGCCACATATCTCAACCACCCGAGTTCAAATCTCGGCTTGGTCATGTCTGAAGGGTATTTTTTCTTCATCTTTCACTTCGCCTCATTACGGTTGGAGGTCGCTCGGCCCATTTAGTCTACCTTGTTCGAAAAAGTGGTCGTGAAGCATCAAAGCTCGAAATAGATCTACGACAAATTCGCGGTGTGGAATCCCATATCGGATTATCCGAACACCAAAAGAACACGCGTGTTTTATTAAATAATCCCCAGTAAAGTTTCAATCCTTGGTTATCAGCGTCTATTTTTAAAGCGTGGCATTTAGCTCCCTCCATTGTCTCATTGGGTTATATTATCTAAAATCCAAAGGGCGCGCGGTACGTGCACTAAGTTGGACAAGTCATCAGGTATCTAAAGAGACGAGATAGCTTAAGGATGATAGGAATTAGCCGCGTCCACTGACCGTATCGAACAAAGAACCATTAGCTCGGTGCATTCGGACAAAGGAACGCCGATGATGGGGATGTTTACGTACAGGTCACTTACATCGCCACTCATTTATCATCAAGCATGAAGAGATGCGATCATTAGATGGAGCTTGCCAATGTTCTTAAACATTCTCCCGTCATGATCAGTGACAACAATTGGTAGACGGTGTGCCTTTAAGTTGCCTTATTATATATAAGTATGGCTGTTATTGTATATATGTATGCCTCTGATTATATGCCTGTATACTTCCTATTGTATGCTAATCCTGGAGCCTGTTAATGGTATTAATGGCTTAGATATCTGCTCAGTCAGCTGGTGTCTGTCTACATGTCTGACAGAGGACGGGAATGGCTCAATAAAAGTCCTCAGTCGCCAACATATTATATGTCCCATATACGCATCCCAGAGACATAGAAATCATGACTCATTGAACAAAGTTCAATGAGTATCAATGAGTAAAACATTTAGTGCCGAATCATCATCGTTGTCATCGTCATTATCATCACCATCATCCTGAGAACGAATTTAAAAGTTAAAAGAAAGCTATTTCATCATCGATCGGGAAGTTTGATGAAGGATACTAGACGCATTTTATGAAGTGACGCTACACATTTAAGTGGCTTTTGGTTGACAGAGATACAGTCAGATATAATTGAACTTGATAAAAGTAGACATTATTTGCCAGTTTCGGAACGCGGCAGGTGAGTTACTTAAATTATATTAGTTTATGCTTGTCTATCTTTCTATCTGTAGGTATGTCTGTCTGTCTTTCCATCAGTCTCACTCTCTGTCTATCTGTCTGTCTGTCTGTCTATATGTCTGTTTGTCTATATCTCTGTCTGTCTGTACGTCAGTCTGTCTGTCTTTCTTATAATGTATATATATAATATATATATATATATATATATATATATATATATATATATATATATATATATATATATGAAGGCTGGTTAGATGGCTAGTTTATTTCTGCTTGTCTGGTTAACTGGCAGATAGCTGACTCACTGGCTGGCTGGCTGGCTGGCTGGTTGGCTGGTTTGGTTTGTTGACTGACTAGGGAGGACTAACTGGATGGCTGGATAGTTGAATGTCTGGATGGACGAATGGGTGGCTAGTTGGTAGGTTTTGTTGGTTGCCTGATTGATTGGCTGGCTGGAGGGCTAACAAGATGGCTGGATGGCTGGATTGACGGATGAAAGAATGGATAGATAGATTGATGGATGAATAGATGAATGGTCAAGTGGACAGCTGACTATTTAAGAGCTCACAGGACCACGTGATTTCATATTATTCTCCGCTAGTTTTCTTTATTTCTTATCCTAGTACGTATCGCTTACCTCCGTCCGCCAACGGAGTATTCGTCGTCGCTGGAAACGAGATACACTTCGATATTTATCAAATTATTCGCTTTTCAGGAGAATGAATTCGGACGAGCTGAACAGAAAACTTTCGTTTATAACGACGGTACCACATAACGTCTCAATCACAGGTCTATTTATTGGAATACCTATCATACTGTGTGGTCTTTTCGGTAACATCCTGATTGTCGTCACCATAGTGAAGGACAAACGTCTCCGGCTCAGACAGAACGTCTTCGTCCTCAGTCTGGCGCTCTCCGACATAATGGTGGTTCTTACATCAGATACCTTCTTTATCATCACCTTCTGCGAACAACGATGGACGGGTGGCGGCAGAACGGCCTTGCTGCTGATGCTGCTGCGCACGTTTCAGAATCAAAGCTCCATCGGCCACATCGTGGCCATTACCGTCTACAGGTACGCCATGGTCGTACACGGCAAGGCGTACGCCGTCATATCGAAGCTGCCCGTGCTGACGTCCGTCCTGCTGTTCCTCTATCTGTACCCGCTGCTCTCCGGAGTGGGCGCCGTCGCCAGGATGTTCAAGGCTAACCACACGAACATCGACGTGGTATTCACCGTCAATACGAAGACCATGTCGGCCGTGACCCCCGAACGCTTTCTCCAAAGGGTCAACTCGCCAAACTCGTCCAACGTCACGACCGAGGATACAGGAGACGGAAACCGTCCTGACGTCATCTTGTACGTGATCATCTACCTGGCAGTGAACTGTGTCCTTCTAGTTACCTGTTACATTCACACTTATGTCTTCGTCAGACGAAGTTCTGCCAGACTCCAGGACTGGTCTCATCGTCAGAACAACAACGCCTCATCGACCAATAACCAAACCAAACTGACGATGAGGGAAGTGAAATTCATCAAGACCATGGCCATCGTGTTCGTTAGCTTTCTCTGCTCCTATTTCTGGTTGCCTATCCTGGCCGGCGTCGACTATCAGTCGAGGTGGCCTCATTGGGTCTACTTCCCGTTCCTGATGCTCAACTGGGCCTCGTCGTCCATCAACTGGATCGTCTACGGGCTGACTAGTAGCACGTTCAGGCAAGGCTTCAAGAATATCCTGAAAGTCAGATGCCAAAGTGTGGAGAGCACCATTCAGATGGAGCCGGGAATTGCTACTCAACCGGAACGAAAAATGACGAACTGATCAGAGTAGGACAAGACCCTCCGGTCAGTGTAAGTCAAATGAAGACTGAACTCTTATCTATTCTATGTCACGACAGTTCTATTCTAATTACATAGCGGTGTCGTATTCAAACTATAATTTGAGGTTACTGATTATTTTTGCTTTTTTTTATTTTTGCGACTTCGATGCTTTGTCTATTAATAAAAAGCCGATGATCTGATCATCCGGTTTCTCTGCGGAAATTCTATTGGATTAGATGTCCCAGCTGAGATAAATGCCAGATGTAAAGAAGTAAATCAGTGACAATTACTTATAACTGAATTAACCAAAATTGGATCCATTTACATTAAAGTGACTATTACGAACACGGTAAGTAATAACCAGTTTAAACAAAGAATACCAATTCCAAAATAACAAATGTCCAACAGGTATAAACTGGAGATCAACGAACGATTGAATTGACTATTAATGGTTAAGGTGTGCTAAACTTAAAAAATGAGATAGTTAATAGACGTGTTTTGGGCTGCTGAGTACATCATGTCATAACTAAATTATAAAGTGGAGAAAACCCGTAAAAAACCCAAGGTGGGCACGTTATCGATGCGATAAAAAAAACTTCGATAAAAGAACGCATTAAAGTTAACTTCGATATATCCGATGAATTAACCAAATCCTTTTGTGCAAGGTCATAAACAATAATCTCCATATTATCCGGGATAATAACCCGTTATATTGAATTCTATAAATAGGTGTCAAATCCCATTACCATGAACAACTCGATCTCTCCTCATCTCGAATGTTACGAACGGGACAACAGAGTGTTACTTGTGTTGGCAATCACAAAATAGATCACGATCCAAGGACACATTGATCTGGAATTAAAAAGCTGCTACGTGTGTAAACCGACCGCTAGTAACGGCTTGTTCCAGGAGTCGAATGGCATAGAAATTGCTTCGGGGATTTTAAATAGCGTCGCTCGATTATACTTCCATCACATTGGAGAAGTAAAATACGAACCATCTTAGAGTCTTCATTCAGCTGAGTTGAAGAGGTATATGACTAATGAGCTCAGTGTAAAGATCATTATATTAGGTGAAGTATAATATAAACATGCCACACTTCAGTAATGCAGAGGTGGACTATAATGTGAAAACGTACCCGTTCCGGTTGACCGGAGTCGCCGCAATATTCTATGTACACTTGATAAGGTATACGCTTTTAAATGAGGTGAAGTGAAACATAAAACATCCATAAGACATAATCTGACGGGATCTGAATGAACCCAGATGTCAGAAGCCTATGACCAATCACGCTACTGCTTGGCCCGCAGAGATGCCCCAGAAGTAGTGGTAGCAATTATAAGAACAACTGTATTGAAGATAACAGCAACAGCGAAAATATTAAAACAAAAATAACACCAATTATAACAATATGTTGTTACTTTGGAATAATTATGAAAATAATAATAATAATAATAATAATAATAATAATAATAATAATAATAATAATAATAATATACAAAATCTATATAGCGTCCTATATAACCTGTAAGAAGGTTACTCTAAGGCGCTAATCACTATTGATTATAATATGACAACATAATATTTGAATCATCGATTATGTTTCTCTATCATGAACAACAGCAGCAACAACAATAATAACAACCTTAACAACACCAATAATAATAATAATAATAATAATAATAATAATAATAATAATAATAATAATAATAATTAGTGCAGTTTTCAGAAATGAAATGATTTATAAACATTTTAGCAATGACTAAAATTGAATTTATTTATTTATTTATTTATTTAATTATTTGTCGCATTATCCATGTTGTTCGGGATACTGGAATAGGAACAGAGCAAATAATGAACCATTGTAACTGAAGAAGACATCCATCAGTAATCTATGCGCAGAACTCTGATCCAGTTACTATTGCTGCTGTCACTGTTTAGACAGCGTGTCATCTTTCATATAACTTTATGGTCTGCGTCAAACACACATTAAATCAAACGAATAATAGAACTCCTTGTCATCAGCAAAAATGTAAGTTAACATCATGGTGACGATCGATATTACTCAGATCCTGAATGGAAAATGATGAAAACTAATGTCCTAATAATGGGGCATGAGGTGAAGACAACCGAGAAAAAACAGGTCGACGATAAGTGCCCTATCAACTGGATTTACTCATTTAAATATCGATCAGATGAATGTTCAGGCGCCTCTCTAGTCTAACTGATAGCGCATTCGATCACAGATCACTACCATCTAAGTTCCAATCTCGGGGTAGGTATATCTGAAGGCTGTTTCATCTTTGACTTTGCTTCATTACTTTTGGAGTTCGCTGAGTCCATTTAGCTTACCTACGAATTTTCATCACCTCAGAAACAATAGACCACCTCAGACTAATAGAATAACGAATATATTACATATTTATGGCGTTATTACTGGGTTTTTTTCAAGATAAGTTAATAATAACAACAACTACTACTACCACTACTAGTAGTATTTCAACTGCTACAAATATACAAATAAGAAATATAAATCACTACATCAACAACAATAACAACGAAACCGAAATTGTAGCAGTAGTAAAAATAGTAAAAGTAGTAACAGTAGCAGTAGTAGAGGTAGTAATGAGAGAAGTAATCTAAATACTAGTACTAATTATAGTAACTAAGCATACAACAATAACAGCATTAACAGCAACAATAATACCAACTAAGGAGACGTTTGGTCCTCATTCACAATTAACACAACACTTTGACGACATAATAATAGTTGTTGGTGGATAAAAGTTCAATGTATCAATGTATCAAATTAAACATTGTGTCTAAAAAAGTAAAAATGTAACAATTAAAACAGTTTATTACAATAAAACTTTCAGGCGATTCTGGTTAGATTAATCAGGAAAGTTTTGTCCGTGCGTTTAAAGGTCACTGGACAGGGTTTACCAAATTAGTCAAAATGTTAGTGTCACATATTTTAAAAAAATCCTATAAATAAAGTTACTCTCGTTTTAAAACTTGCTTTGCTAGCATCTCACATGGCCGAAACTTTAATCGGGAATCTTCGGGAAACTTGGGAATTTGACGTCATCTTTGCCAAACAAAGACCCCAAATACTCCACGTGGCCTTGTTTAATCTGTGTTACGTGTTCCATATTGTCATTATTAAACAATTGCGAAAAGAAACATGCATCAAATACCAATGAGCAACTGATTATATCCGACGCATAAGTGCCTGCCATCAAACAACAATAACCCCCGAAATGTACAAACAAAAAATGGCTAAAAAGACACATCGAGGGCGCCATATCATTGTATAGACTAGTATGTGCCACATATGGGAGAGCCCATTCCACCCACCGGGCTCCCGTGTACAGACAAATCCCAGGAAGAGGGAAATAATCGCATTCAAGCCCAGTGTGCTGACTTATCAATTAAATTTATGCCAACACAAACAAATACACACCAATCCAACTCTTGTTGTGGACCTTCACCTTTAATATTTAGACACGTCAAAGGTGCGTTTCGTTGACTTGATGCGTCGTGATACGAGTTAATCGGAAGCAACATCACCTTGTTTACAAGGCGTTGGAAATGTAGTTTATGATGTTTTGTTCGAAGTTGTAATGGTCTGTGAATTACAAGGTATAATCATTCTAGTATGTGTCATTGGGAATACCACGAAATTTTCTTTGTACAAATTCTTTACAGTGTTATCTCGCGGAGAGGAGGTCATAACGATTCTTAATAGGCGATGTTTATGTTCGGGATCTTTGGCAACGGGAAGCTGAGGATTATAGCTGAGTTATCATAGAAAATGTTGAATGTCTCATTGACACGAGACTTCAACATCATGAAGACAAAGTTAATTAATAAACATAGGTAGGCACCTCGCCAACGACAAAGACATTTCTTCGTATAAAGCCATTTCAACCGGTGATGACAAGAGAAGACGTTAATGAAGCCTTGGGGCAACTGGAGCAATAAACACAAATTGCTGAAATCAGAAGATAGTCCTCAAGGTCGTTGGACATCGGTTTCTGAGCATGAGATTAGGAATTAGAAGGCCTTCATCGACCATCGTACAAATTCCAGCTACTCCGTTTTGAGCCAATAGCGGCCAAGGTAACAGCGCTACAGTACATGGGCCTTCTTGCTCCTTTGTTTGCGGCCTTCCGGGCCATTGGAGGCACGAATGTCATAAGAACGACACGAGTCAATCAATAGTCCAAGATAGGTAATGAACTTATGTAAAAATGTTCTCATGTAAAATACAAATCAATTAGTGGTTCGCGACAAAATGCTAAAATAATCTGAACTACTTTTCTGAAATAAACCAAATTACGGCCAAGCATTTGTGGTCAACCATTTGTGGTAGATAATGTATACACCTGATAGGTGATTATGGTGCACGGACAAATGCCCACTGGACAAATGCTCAACCACCAAAGTGGGAGATTGGACAAATGGACCCTTGGACAAATTGTATCCATGATTGCAATCATATAATATTCAGTATTTCGTTCATTGCAATCATGATTCAAAAACTATAATGTCATTCTGGTAATATAATTTGTTATCTCTTTATTGGCAAAACTTACACAATATATATATTTACAAATTACTGCTGTAATGGAGGCTATATTTGTTTCATTTTGTCGTTTATTTCATTTTTCCATTTATTTCTTTTTCCTGGTGGATGTTTGTCCAATCTCCCATTTTATTGGTGATCATTTTTCCGGTGGGCATTTGTCCTACAACCGGTGATTAGTGATGCACCTATCATCAGCTATGTGGGTTATTTAGCGGAAGTTGATGGTTCGGAAATCATCTGTCGTTGGTCACGATTCGAGTTCATACAAATTAAGTCAGTCTTTTACTTACTGCAAAATATTGACGGTTTCCTGATCAGAAGAACCATAAAATGGAGAATTACTAACAGGAACGTCGTTCACATACTGCGGAAAGGAAGTATGGAGGAAAAATGACAAAATATTGTATTGAATATAATGAAACGTGGCAAGAAATACGATATCAGTATTATTCCAGAAAGGATTCCGAGAAATTCGAATAAATATGCAGATTAGTTGAACAAACTTCTATTCCACGATACTGACGATTGCAGTGTGAATATAGATTTGTATATACTATACTATTTTACTTGTACACATATCATATAATTGTACGAAACTAATTGCATCAATAAGTCGTTATCCTAGTTCTTTTAATATTCTATAAATCGTACCGTTTGTTCCAAATAGATTTTGTTTATTGGTAAAGACTGTAACAAGTAACAAATTATGAAGATCTTTTGTATCAATTGTCTTTATTTACTGTCTAAGTATAGTTCTTTTATATTACTGGTGCTAATATTCCTTCTTTTCTTAGGCATAAACTAGTTTAGATTCCAATCAATAGTCGCAGATAGAGTTAAAGAAGGCTTCGCACAGTTTGCTTAACATGTCTTTGTATATTGTTGTGATAGTTCGTCTCTATAAATGTTCTAATATAGATAACGATCCCGTTGTGAGTGAAGGATCCCATACCAAGCACACATATCTTGGTACGAAGTTTGATGATGTTCTGTTCGAATTTTTAATTCAGACAAGTAATTCAAGGAAAGTTTCTTATTTGTTAATTTGCAAAGCATGTACTTCCGAATAACATAACAGGTTATAAATGAGACATATTAACCCTTTCCCATGGTGTTTATCAAGTAGACAGAAGCTACTCCGAGATAAGCCAATCGCCAAAATTGGAGAACGAAAATAGCAAATGATTACTGTAAAGGCGTTTGTATTCGTGACTGTTAATAATTACGTTTTACCGATCTGTGGCATTTCGCCTGATTTAATTTTCGCGCATTCCGAACTTTTGGGGATAATGTATGCCTTTCATTATCCATATCAGACAAACCAGGAAAGGATTTATATCTTAAAAATTGGGTGATTCTCATATGTCAATAAAACGAGCGAGATATTATTTAGCGTCCTTTTGCGGTCGCTCTTTTTTCACATTCTCCAAATTTTTCAGGACAAAAGGACGCGAATAAATAACGGGTTTATGGTAGTCATCTAATTAAGGAAATGTCCCACAATGAATCCTCACCAAATAAAATATGTAACTAATTGTCAGATGACCGTGGCAATGTCTCAATGCTAATACAACATATAACGTGTAAACGTGGTTTCGTTTTACTATAATAGTAATTTAAACATACGACTTTGCTACAAGTTTTCATTTTGTATATGAACTAAACAAATATAAACTGAGCCTTTTCTATAACATTACCACTACCCATTAAGGTATTACTATCGTTTTAGCTATCATGATTTTGCTTTAGTTCCGTGTACTAATGTATTTAGGTCATGACAACTACACGTTCGCTCTGTAGTCCATATCCAGGACCACTGATCTAAAGCCAGTTTACATTCTTCTTATTGTTATTTAGGCATACCTTTTGAGCACGTTTCTAACATATAGTACTTTATCCAGTTGCATTCGGCATAGGTATTTAAGTTTCGTCTTACTTACGGTAATCATTATGTTGATAGTATCATAAGTGACATTCAACAGAATACCAAACAATACGTTCTATTTGCCTTCGATCCAATGCCGGGATCGAGTTCCACTTTTGGCCTATTTAGTTTAATGTTATAGTTTCCACATGACTCAATTAACGTCCAATTCGTTCATTTCTATAGAAGAGGCTATTCATTTTCAGCAGAGCGACTTCAGCCGTGCGCGTCATCCAATAATTAGGTGATAGAAAACGGAAATGCGTCGGCTCGACCTGATAGAAACATTCGACGTCACAAATGAAATCAATCAATAACTGTGATGTTGAACTAAAGGACATCAAATAGTTTTTACCAACAAACAAATCAGTGTCAACAGAAACAAATTAGCTTTCTCTGTCCATTACCAAGAACATAACTATTGTTTCAGACTGATAATGCGTGCATGCGTGAGTGCGTGTGTGCGTGAGTGCGTGCGTGCGTGCGTGCGTGCTTGAGATTCGTGTAGATTGTATCTGCTCATTAAAGGAACAGTTCAGTCTCAGATAATACGAATTATAAAATAATTATAATAATGCTTATAAAAGTAACCCCAAATCAGACAGATATATTCACAAAAGATGCATGACATCAAAGGTATAAGTAAATATTGCATCTTACTGGAATGTCAGCGTTGTGGCTGCTTTGAATAACAGATTGTACGGCGTGAAAGATACAGGTCACGTGTTATGACGTCGACGAGCACAAAGATTATGTTTCGATCTCGATCCAGATCGAATCAGGTCACAGATACTCCGGCTTATCAATCCGCGTCACTTATCTTCCCCTTTGTTCAACCCTGTAACTAAGTCTCTGTGCCCTCTTGGGTAGAGCGCGGGACTATTTACCCATGGTTAAGGTCATCCTGTGCAGGATGTCGGAGGTTCGAATCCCGGTCATGACACCATAGTAGGAGAAGTTTTTCCAACTAAGCAACTGGTAAGGTTTTCTACACCGAATAAATTTGTTTAAAATTAGTTCCCGTGGTGAAGCGTTTAATTACAGACCATATTACGTCACCGGTTCATTTACTTAAATCTGACACCTCCTTTGATACTTCTTGTTACTAAAGCACAAAACAATTATCATAAGAAATTTCATAATATAGTTTTTTCTTTAGCCATTTCATTCATATATAAGGCTGTTTGGACTAACCATAATCCGATATTTGTAAATACAACATTTGTTCCAATACTAAATACATGAGCCTACAACGTTATAATCGGGTCATAAAAACAGTTTGTATTTAGTAATGTCAGACGTCAACAGCATCCGAGATTGTATCATCCTTCAAAATGGCGTAGCCAACAGACTAGTTACAGTCGGTTCACCAGTACTTTGAACTGGATGTTTAACATGTGGTTGGTCGTGTTCGTGTTTTGACCTCATTTATAATTTGTGTAATTTGTAATAGTCCTGAAAGCTTGATATGAAGTTGAAGTATTACTTTAATAATGTGGTCGGTGTTACCTATCAAATGAGTCAGTGGTATGTTTACTGTTGTTCAGCGGCCATTTGAGAGTAGCAATGAATTATTCACTTGACACACCGTGATCCAGGACTTGAAATATAATAGGGTTGTCCGAAAAGGGGATCACTGGATACCGATCTATCACAACAACAGATTCACAAACATGTGACTGCTGGCATTGATCTCCGGTAAATACATATATGGTCCCTTCGTATCCAGGGAGATATATACATGACAGGTATAAACAGGGCAACCAGATAGCCTAGTACAGAACTTACTGTCAAAGACAACCCATTAATGGCCTTTATAAAATCTATATATATATATATATATATATATATATATATATATATACTAACTGGCAAATACAAAGAAATATATTCTTGTAACTAAATATTAACAAATTAATAGCACATAGGAGTAACCTTAGCTGTAAAAAAGACATACATTTTCTAATGAAGGTTTTAATAAATGAAAATTTTATCTTATTACACTCACCATCCTAAATATTCAAGATTTTCACACAATTGACTCAAACTGATACATAACATTTAGTATTAAAGTTGTCATTGGTGTGTCACCTATGATTATGAACGCACCTTGTTTCTTAAGAAATATGTTTGACTAATCTCTAGAGACCGAATTAATACAATAATTATAGGTTAGATCTCCATGAAGTTTTACTTCAAAATACGGAACATTTATTTAATCAAATTTTCATTATCTATAATAATTTGTTGTCTATATTAACCATATTAATATTTGTAAATCATTTAATGAAGATTTATTAATTTTCAACCAAAACAAATCCTGATTTAAAAAGCATCCATTACATTTGTATCTTCCTATCCAAGTTTATCAGTATCATCAACATACAAGAAGAATTACAGATGTTAGAAGCACTTTGCTACATCATGTTAAAAAACTAAGAATGTAGGGAGCCCAAGAGGAATCATTATAAAACAATACATGCTACGGATTATTTTAATTAATCTAATTCCATTACATAGAACTTATTGGTTTATTCATCAGAGTTACTGGTATTTGCTTATCAAAATTGTATGTAGCGTTTTCAGCTGGTTTTATTTCTCCTAATAAAACTGTAGGAGTTTCTTTGGCTCAATACATTTATTTAACTCCATATTCGACAAGAATCCTATCAAACATTATCAATATGTTTTGAGAATTTGGGTATATTATAATAACAGAAAAATACATGTAAGATGCAAGAATTGATTCTCATCTGCACCTGCGAACAACAGTAATACGTATACAAATACATGATAGAAGTTGTATGATGTGTTGAATCGATCTTTTTATGGTAACCATATTTACTAATTCATAATTTTCTTAGTTGTCATGGTGTTAATGATCCTTAATTATACTTTATGCAATATTCGCAACGAAATTACTGCGGATTACAAATAATCTATTTATTTACAATTATTTGTAAACAATTGCTACAAATACATGGTAGAAGTTGTATGATGTGTTGAACCTAAATTTCATATTTTAAATTATTTATCAACCTATGCCCAGGTTGTCCTGATGACTCAATAATAGCAACACATAAAGGATTCTTTTAAAATCTTTACCACGTTAGTATCATTCAAATTTCAATCAATCTCTATAACATCTGGATACCTTTAACTGTTTTGCAGCTGCTAATATAATATGTGGCTCATTAATAAACTATATAATGTTATTATCTAGTGTTATACAAAGGTAGTCCTCATTAATATTGTTATACTTATAAAACTATATTTTATAAAATATTATATATATATATATATATATATATATATATATATATCGAATTGTATAAATTACAGTAGCTGTTTAATAAATACAATAAACATTACAGTCACACTTAGTTTTTATGATGTTATAAAGATACTTTATTTATAACAGGTGTATCTACTTAATTTATGTTGATTTATGTTGACCAGGTTACTGACAAAGCAAACAAAGTTTAAAATTCAACAATAATAACTTTCAACAGATTTGTTAAATACTTGAAATGTTATATAAACTTTCTATAATAAAACCAATCGTTAATGATGTTAACATTAATATTTCTGACCGTCTTTGAATCCTGTAGACTTATTCACACAAATATCTATTTCCGATATTTTCTGACTGACTATGTTGTATCGCCGACATACATTATATAAATACATTATTTATTAAATAATCATCACATCTAACAGTTGATATTCGTCATAGGGTGGTGATAACTTATTGTCTCCTTTGACCATTTAAACTTGGCTGTCCGCCATCTTCGTATCACCAAATCTTTGCTAATCGTCGCAATAGGTTAAACAATACTTCATTGGGCCTAACTCGTGAATACGGAACTTCGTAGTATATGATGACATTCAAAAAGATATTTATTTATATGGCAGCTTCGTAAAAGTTTCTCCTGTAAAAACGTTATTTTAGATCGGCTTTACAAATCTCGAGAATGGTCGATAAATATTAATAGAATAGTTTTTTTCTGCAACTGGATGTGAACTTTTGACTTTGATCATCTCTCATCAGATCGGAATATTTCTGTAATATGTCGGAAGGTTTTTGTGGCCACTTAGCCAGGACTGTTGCCTATACCTATCCCGAGTCAGAGTTGTAAAGAACTGTCACTCGTGTCTTATGAGAGAGAGCTACTGTTTCGACAACTTGGCGGTCTATGCAACAGAAATTTGCAGAAAAATTCCCATCTTACATCAGACATTGTCTAGGTACACTGGCTGTGCTCTGTAAACCAAAGTCAAGTTATCAATCTAAGCATGAAACGTTTACAGCTTCAATTTTGACTATTTGAGAAGAATGAAGGTATTGTTAAATATTATACATCGTTAATATCAAGGTCCGTTAATAACAATTTGTGTGTTCTCAACAATCCAGATATTATATTCCTTTACTATATTAATTACATTGTTACCGTATTCCCAACTCACGAAAAACTTGTTAATGGGACGCATAACAGCTTGTGACAAATAAACTGAGGACATACGCACCACTTGACCTAGTTATGGATATATATGACGGTATGATCCAATCAGAAATACCGATTGCTGCAATTCGAAAATGGGTAGGCCTACCAAGTATACAATGACAAACTCAAACATAATAATTTTAAGACGAAATTTCTTTCTATTCATTATAGAAACAGTCTAATTTGTTGTGCTATCGTTCTCTCATTGTTGGCTGCTCTTACTCACATAAGTAGGTTTATTCAGCTGACAGTTGTCCAAAATTAGGAATATCCAAACTATTGAAGTTTTGGTAACTTAAACGCTGGTTATCGTATATGTCAAACTGGCACTTGTATCGCAGGCGCGGATCTGAGAAAGGGAATTGGAGTATGCCAACTGTTTTAATTTAGGAATTATATTTTTATTAACATGATTTAAGATACTACACACATGCGCACATATGTGTGTGTATATGTGTGTGTGCGTCCGTCCGTCCGGCCGACCGTGCGTGCGTGCTTGCGCGTGTGTATGTGTGTGTCATTCACTCGTATGAAATAGCATTTCCTCTAATCGTGATTTCATATTTTACTTACCACGCCCTACCTCCAAGATCTCGCACCTCAAACTCTCGTGTGACTATAATGTTGGCGGAGTGAACTGTTGAAATTAGCCACTTCGGTGAAAAATTATGAAACAACCGAATAAATACGTCTTATTAGATAAACCAAACGGTATGGAGCCGGTATATGACTAATATACGAAAGCAATAACACGACGAAACGGCAGTATATATCATCCATCAGCAATATATATAAGCTATCAGCAGTATATATCGGCCATCAGCTGTATATATCAGCCATGGGTAGTATATATATATAACCCACCAGATCTGTCAGAATTATAATGCGAGTTAAGAGTACATGACTACAATAACACCACCAGATATTGGTATGTATTCATTTTATCCTTTCATTTCAATCTGTATTGTCACTTAACTGCCACAATTCAAGTGATCTTAAGTTTGCCACATTTACATCGTTAGTTATAATCTACGGGCAATAGTTAACAGATTCATTGACAACAAAAGAATTCATTGTTCCCACAGACAAGAAATTATTATTTGCTAGACATAATTATCATTTTCCAGTGGAAAAGATACAAAATTTAAAGGTAAAAAAATAAAGATATGGCGAAAAGCATACCATATTTATACAATGTATGATCGATTATTGAAATTTTTCTGGTATATTCTCCCCTTCACCCCCTTCTAAATATCTTATCCTCCCACTTTTCTTTAAATTTTAACCAACCTTGGATATCAATACTATATACTGATACTCCTTTCTTCATCAATCGAACTTTTCTTCTATAGGAATATTATTTATCTACGGGCTTTTTGTTCTACGTCGGTTTTTCACAACAAGATTTTTTCCAGGACATTTCATGATTTTGCAAAATTCAAGGACATTTCCAAGACCTGGAAAATGAATTTATTTTCCAGGTTTTCCAGGATGCGTGGGAACCCTCTGGAAGACATCTATACCCCTGTACAAACTATTCTTGAAGGGTGTTTCACCTTCCCAGCTAACAATATTACATAATAATTAAATTGTTGAAACGTTATGATCAGGTTATCATAACGTTATAATTAAAATGTAACAATTACGTAAAAGTGCGGAATTTTAGTTACGTCACCACAACATATTTTAATAACGTTACAAAAACATAATAACAACATAACAACAACGTAATAACAATATCATTATAATATAATAATAAAGAACACAATTCATCAGTCAAACCATTTATTTTACAACAACCGTGTTTCAGTATTAATTTATTTCATAATAGTAGCATAAATGTCCTGATGATAGATGGAAGCTACACATACATGAACAGTACTGATGATTCTACATCTGAAAAGAAACAAAAGGAACTTTTGAATTTTTTACGTCTGATTCAAAGCCAACATTAAAACTTTTAGGGGAAATAATGATCTCAGATAGTTTAATTATGCCTATTTTCGATACTGTAGTATATGGCTTTCTTACACCTCGTACAGGCTATTGTTATTCCCTGTTATATGGCATATCTGATTATAACATCAATCGCCTTCAGCGAATTCAGAATAGTGCAGCTCGCATAATGACAAATACTAGAAAATATGATCACATCACCCCAATTCTTCAAAAACTACATTGGCTACCTGTTAGAAAGTGTGTTCATTTCAAGATATTATTAATAACTTATAAATATATTAATGAAATGGCGTCCCCATACAGGTGTGAACTGGTGTCCATTAGAAAGTCATCCCGAAAAATACTACTGTAGGTGCCAGTGTCTCGACTCAAGTCATATGTTGATTGTGCGTTTAGTGTTGCAGCCCCCACTTTGTGGAATAGGTTGCGGCAAATATTAGAAATGCGCCGTCTCTTGAAATGTTTTTATCTGTTCTAAAAACACACCTGTTCAAGGTCGCTTTCACAGATAAATAATAATTATATTTAAATCTCTGATAGACTTTTTTACAGGCATATTATTTGGGATATTATTATATTACATATTATTTGTACAGCGCCTTTGAGTGGCTCCTGCTAGTAAGAGCACTTTAATAAATGTACATTATTATTATTATTATTATTAACGTTTATTTGCATAAAATATATTTCTATCAACATATTTTACCCTAATCTATCTGGATATAAACAACATGTCACCAATATCGAAACTTTTCCAAACATCCACTTCATAAATCGTGGGCAGTTTAACCAGTTCATAGATATACAAGGCATACCTGTAGAGATAAACACTTATCAAAATTATATAAACAGGCAGATTTTCCATCGGGATCTTTCCCCTCTGGCATCAGAGACAGAATGCTCCCCATAGATTATTAGTGCCCACTTTCCGGACCATTGCACGAATACTACCTCTTGGTGTGGCACCTCGAGGTATATGCAACTGGAACATTGCTACTGATAAAGCATTTGTTGTTTCTGGAGAGAATGTAAAATAATCATATTCATGTTTGACCACGCATACAATCATAACATAAATCTATATGTTCGTGTTTATTTGGTTCACCAACATACAAAACAAAACCTGGGAAATATATAATTATACTAATATATTAAAATCAGGAAACTTAATTTTTATGCATGCCTAGCACATGCAATGCAATATAATTTATTCGGTAATTAAACAATTCTAAGAGTAATATAAAGATCAGTGACATGCCGTTTATGACAGCAGAACCGGACTATGTAGAAATAAGTAGCAACAACTTACCTCTGTAACAAAGCCGCTCCGCTCAAACCTTACACGATCTCCGTTTCATCGTGCCTGGAGATACAAGAGGCCATTACGTTACATAGAGTTTAGGATTATTTATGTGCAAGATTTGCCACTAATTTAGTGCTTCTCTATCACGATCATAAACGTAGGGATTGGATGATGTTGATAAAGTTAATATATTTTAAATGATATATTTAAATATTAAGTTTACATGTTATACGAAGTTAGGTTTATTGCTGTAATATAATATAGTTTAGCTCTATTAATGTATATAGTTATCAATAGTTAAACTTACCAATATATATATTAAATGTTTCGTTATGATTTTGCTTCTGGTAATACTTCATTTAAACAATCTGCCTTGCTCAACAAACAAAGATCTTATGATCCAACGGAAGCCAACATCGGCGCCACTCCCCGAACCACGTGATTATATTGGCGGGAATATGATGCACGTCTTGTGGCCGATGGATTATTACTGATGTATTGTATTATTTATTTACACTAGGTTATACATGCACCTGATGGTGGTAGTGAAAAGGTGATGATTGATGTTTTACGGCCACTTTTGTGCACATGGTAGGCTAAATGATGGACCGAGCGACCTCCAAAGGTAATGAAGCGAAGTCAAAGATGAACCACTTCAGATATGCCCACGTCGAGATACGAACTCAGGTGGTAATGATCTGTGTTCCAACGCGCTACCAATTAGACCACGGGGGCGGCCGGGTGGGGAAGAGGAGAAAATGGTAAATGTTAATGCATTCATTGGATTTCTCTGGATTTGGAGCATAGTATCTAGATCTATTGGATTTGTTATTAAGCTATTATTTGTGGGGAGCTATTCAGGCAAATACCAATGACCTCGCTTAGGTGTATTTTATTCTTTGAAAATCCCAGCCAAATGTTTGCGTACTACACTCTAATGTTTCAAAATCAAAAGTAATACGACATATTCCATTGAAACTAATGGATACATCAAGAAACCTGTGAGATTATATTGCCATTCACAAGGTAAGAATCAATTAATATTTTAGAAACTTATAACTTACATGGGCTCTGACATGTTTTGCATTGCACTTGCAAATGGGGGGGGGATAATACGTTGAAAGCTGATAACCTACTGTCAATCCAGCCCAACATGTAACTCCCCAAATCGAACAAACTGCCATCATCACAAACATAATGTTCTCCCAATTCCAAGTCTTACATCTACCTGCTGTGGAATTTGTCCAATGTGTCTATGAACAGAGTATCATAACCACAGGCCCTGTCTATCTTTTGCATTGGCAATTATTTGTGCTTATCCTAATATGTCTGTAAATAGTTCATAGCAACATTAATATTTTAATTTTCAATTGCAAAACAAACTAGGATAAGATTTCAGTCAATATATATATTCATAATAATTTATAAACAAGATCTTTCAATTTATTTAGCGCACCAACAGTGATCAAGTTGTTACTTCCACGAAATTTTCCTTTTTGCTTCAAAATGAGTTTTGGGGCGATAGGACAGGTCTACATGTCGTTAAATAAATTGAAAGAAAACGAAGATGTCACTTTTAAATTAATTGAATACATGTATTAATTTTTAAGTAGCTCTAAATTGATTTCCAATAATTTTTCATGAATATTCAAACATATTTCTTGAATGTGTTCATCATCGGAGTTGTGCATGTGTTGATAATTAATGTTTTTAGTTGAAGAACAAAAACATGCGCTCACAAGCCAACCATATTATTTATGTCATATCGTCAACAAGCAGATCTGTGTCAGTGTGTGTGTGTGTGTGTGTGTAATCCTAATGTGCTATCTTATCATCACATCTTCCCCCTTATGAAATTAAGTTAATTATGCAATGCTTTACACTGTACAAGCTGTCCAATAATGTACCCTAAATGCAAGTTCTTCACTTTATACTTCTCACTCAACCCATCGACACTTCTGATTTTCTATTTAATCAGATTACTTCGGGTTCCCGTCCAGCTCTACTTAAATAACCCCCCCTCCTGCTTTCCCTGATGTTGGCGGTTTTTGAGGTATTGCTACGACTGGATTGGCCATTGGTACAGCTGGTCCCACTGATGCTGGTTACTGGAATAGTCTCTGGTCCTGCTGCTGGTGAATTATTGGCTGGATCAACTGCTGCTGATTCTTCCATTGAAGGTTTGACATTTTCAAGACTTGTGACTGTCCTTAAGTACTGCCAGTTACGTCTGTATATGCCTCCATCTTGCGTTTGTGCACCGTACGATCGTGATGCAACTTGTCCAAGTACTGTACCAGACTTTTGCCATCTTCCCACTTTCTTATCATATATCTGTACATCTTGGCCTGGCTGTAATGGAGGACGACTATGTATTGTGATCGGTCACTGCCTGTACTTGTGTCCAATATATGAATTGGTGAAACCACTCACATTGATTCCAAACATTTTACTTTCATCTGGCTTGATAACATTTACTGTAAGTAGATCACCAAGAAATGTAAACTGTGTCACCTCTTTATTCAACTTGGGATTAGCTCTCTCAGCTCTCTTTAGCACTTCCTGTAAGGCTTCATCGTGTTTTTTCAGTTTCTACCCTACACAATGATGCCATCCACTGAGGTATCCACACTGGAAATGCCCTCAAAGATTTTATGCACTTTCTTGTGGTCGATTTCTGGAGCAGCAGATATACCGAATGGCAATCTTTTGCACCGTTACCTCCGGAAAGGGGTATTAAAGGTTGTAAGTTTACTACTTTCTTCTGGCAGTTTCATTTGCCTGAATTACTCTGAGGCATCCAGTTAACTAAAACATCTTTGCTCCATCAAACGGTGCCACAATCTCTTCTCTGGTGGGTAACTTATAATGTTGATGCTTGACTGCTCTGTTCAAGTCTCGTGGATCAAGGCACACCCTAAGTGCCGTATTCTTCTTTGTAGCTACCACCATGGAGTTAAACCATTCGGTTGGCTCTTCTCTTTCAATTACTTCAAGTTTTTCCATTCTATCAATCTCCTTCTTCAATGTGTCTTTAATCAGACATGTTAAGTCTCCTGGGTACCCCAGGAACCTCCCGGTCACGATGAGTGCCGGCAATATCCCGGTTATAACGAAACTAAAACCAAAAGTAAATATCTAACTTCATCAAGCTTGGTGTGGTATGTTTTCTTTTCTTTTGCCTGAGTAATGTCTCATGTGTTTTGGGGGTCAACAGAAATTGTCCAAACTGTGTCTGATATAACTCATGTGTTCTTGTTAGTCGGTGGTCGATAGCAAACGCATCTTCTCCATGTGCTGCAAGATTGACACCGATGCTCGATCTCAGCTTGGCAACGACACTCTGCACACTCAACATGTATAAGCCGTGCTATGCATTTGAGTCAGACAGCGATTTGGTGAAATCAGCCAAGTCTGCAATATGGAACTATGTGAAAGATCACCAACGATAGAGACGTGTAGACCTCTGCTTTTGTGACTTTTTGCTAGATCTGTGTTATAATAGTATCTGAACTGAGGTATACCGGTATGTAAAGATATTATCATGTTTTTAGTCAGTGCATTAGTTTTTATAAAATGCAATAATCTGAGATTGTGTGTTTAACATGTTTTTGTGCTAGATCTGCATTGACACATACTTTATTATCTTTTTTTCAGTGCATTAGCTTTTATAAAGTGCAAACATTTTAGATTGTGTGTTTAACATGGAACATGAACATTTTGTACTTTATCTGGTGGTAGGTATTGGTTGGTAATAATCAAACTTGATTGTTGTGATCTAAGGAGTTTTTTATTTTCTTATTATAATATTCCGATTTATGTATAACAGGCTGATTTTCTGAGACCCTCTGATTTATGTATAAATCTTTTGTTTGGGCATTTCTGAAACTTAGCATGTATGCTTTAACTCCAAATAGGACCTTCCTATTGGCATGAACAGTTGGTGATACCGCCTTATCAATCTGGATGTCCATTTCATCTGGTATTCATTTATCACCAACTTCTTCAAATCATCTTCACTGATTATATTGGCCTGAACTTCTGTATCCAGTTTCATTGGTGAGATGCTGTTATTTAACTTGATGGGAACAATCCAGTCAGCTGTTGTACCTTTTATCAAATCAACTGTAACTATTTGCAGGTCATAGTAGACTCCATCGTCATCCATTCCAACCTCTTTTCCTTCTTTCTCACCATCAACATCAATAGTTTCTATATTCGTCTTGCAACATGACTGGAAATGATTGAACCCATTTAACCTGCTACATCTTTACCATATAAGGACATTCTCATGGACCACGTCTCCTTCCACATCACCCACAGTGAAATATTTTCTTATTTTTACTTACAGGCTTATCATTTCCTGTTGCTGGTGTAAATTTTCCTCTTTGTGGTTTCCTGACTACATCAACGGTTGCCTCTGGTGGAGTCTATTGTTGTCCTATCTCTTGAGTTAGTGCAGCAGCTGTCTCAAATGCCCTAGCATGATCATGGAACTTGGGTAGATTAAGGTCTTTGTTCTTTAAAGTCTATGTGCGGATCACTTGATTTGGTGAGAAAACTACCAGTATTGCTATGTGAAGTAGCTCTTCAATATGCTGTGGAGACATCTTCATAAGTTACAACGCACCCATTATTTTATTCACCCTCATTTGGAATCTGCTCATTCATTTCTTTGGTTTTTGCTGCATCATACGTATCGGATGCAACAAAACAGTGTTATTTTTCTTTGGACTGAAATAATTGCCAAGAGCTGTCTTTGTAAGGTCAAAGTCTTGCGAATCCATGCCATTGTGGGGCAACTTTTTAAATGTCTTTCTCGTACTATGCAGATAAAAATTAATTTATCATACTTCTTGGTTTTGTCTGTGCACTTCATACCCTGAAGCATGGAGTCCAGACCTTCAATCTAGTCCTCTCACCTAGAAAACACATCCTCATCCTCAGTATCATCAAATACAGAGTAATTGGGCAGTTCCTTGGACATGGTTGCTATAGTACTCACGGTTTCTCGTATTATCACTCAAGTGGCACTTTCCAGAAGACTGGAGGCTAACTCCCAAGAGTCAGTTATTTCTAATAACTTCTGTTAAATTCTGAGTCAATGGGTAATATTCTGACACCGTGTGATAATCATTGTAGTGGTACATATGTAGATAGAGTAGACATTAGTATTTTCGGACACTGCCAGAATTCAGACATTCCATTGTAAATTCGTTTAAGGCACACACAAATCAATGACATATTCACATAAAGTAATGACGTTCAACATACACAGCTCACCTCTTGCCGCGGAAAGCAAAAATTGTTCAGTGCAACACTGTGTAAAGGTATAAAACAATTTCAATTACTTCTCGATTGTTCAGTGAGAGAGACTTTTCTTGCTCTTACGCAGTAGTAGTAAGAAGCAAGGCTTCATTTGAACCATCTCGCAGTCTGTTATTACTATTTTGTGTGTTTTGGGCTAAAACATATTATATTGACTGAGATCGGATCTATTCATATGCTGCCATTTTGAATATAATTTTAAACCCAATCTGATTTGTTGGTATCCGAATACGGTAGCTGGATAAAAGCCCCTGCGGACAAAACCCCCGAATATAGGAATTAGGGTTACGATTAATTGACAATAATTAACACACATACAAATGGTTGTTAGAACATGGCCACTGCAATTGAAAATTTGTGTTGTCTTTATATAGTTATATTTTCAACTTTAACATATAAACCATCTTTTTCAAAACAACCATTGACATTTAGGGTGTTTTGTCCGCAGGGGGTTTTGTCCGCAATTCTCCGAATACTGCAATGCGAATTAGGTTACCTTAGAGTTTTCGGACACAGTAAATTGAAATATCAGGTTCACAATAAATAGAAAAAGTTGACCAGCATTCAATGATATGAAATTAATTAAAGAAATTTGAATAACACAATAAATTGCATGCATAGACACAAGATACTATTAGATAATTAGGAAATTCACTTTATTATATTTAGAAGACCAACACTGGCAACAGCTATCGTCAGAAAGTTGAACTAGTTAGCCAAGCTTCACTTTGAGAGAATTTATGGCGCGAAAATAATATATTATCAGGAACGAAATGCATATTTATGGAAAGTTTAAGTTGAATAAATGCTTTGAAATGGATTCTACTTTTCTAATACAAAAGCATTAAATGTTTTGTGAAGAAGAACTATATTATTTATGTCATAACGTCAACATGCAGATCTGTGTCAGTGCATACAGTCATAATGTACTATCTTATCGTCGTATTGAATATTTAACATTTATTCTTGAATATTCAAGATTGTAAAAAGAAGTTGTGTGATCCTAATGGGATTCGGTAAGTCTGACCTCACAAGATGAGCGAGTAACGCTTGAGTGAATTTAAGTCTAAAGATCTTCGAAATCATTCCAAATATTGACACAAACGTGTCCACCATCTAATAGAACACATATGTATTCTATATGATAAAACACACACCTACATGCTCAAGATATTACCATGACAACAATCTAGTAGGCATTAAAACTTGATTTTGTTGAGACCGTTAATTCATCAATGTTATCAATATCGCAGTCAAACCAGAGATGAATTAGTTTTCCTTCCATCAGTGCAGGCAATTACGAAGTATTTTAATATTTTTAAAATTGTCAAAATCTGCATTTTAGCAAAAAAAAAAATTTTAGCTTGGTAATGCATATCATGTAATGCAGAAACATAATTACCTGACCACTTAAAAAAACCTGCGAGAATAAATATGAAGTAGGTCTAATATTAATCATGATGTTTCTACACAAAGCATAACCCACGCATTGTCTAGATGGATGACACATTATGATGAACAATCCCTATAAAATGGTGTACCAACTCCATCTTGACCCCTCCATGTAGTACCCTGCACTAAGCATAACACCAAATAGGCACGAGACTTACTTGTTCTTCCAGGCATGCCTCGCCATCAACGTCAAGAGTAGCAGGAAATTTGATAGGACAAGCAACCGGCTGTTCCTACTAGATATCTGCGCACTGTTTATAGTGCAATCCGCTGACACAGAGTAATCCTCGCTCCAGAAAACCTAAATTCCCCTAGCTGCCAAATATGAAGTAAAGGAGTCAGATGGAAAAGCCAGGAATTGCCTGCGACCACTGTTCTACATGGCTACATAATAATAATAATAATAACATGTAATATTTATATAGCGCCCTATTCAGCTAGATAGCTGTTCTAATTCGCTTTACAGTAGTATTATCATCCCTGACTCAGACCTGTTTCAATCCAGCACATAATTCAAATCCCAGAGGGCATATAACGCATGCTGCCATTATAGGTGCAAAATGTTACTCAAACACATATCCATTACGTCAATGTTCTCTTGTTTATGGAGGCGAAAGGTGACAGAAGCAAATCAGCTAATTATAGATCAGTATCTCTAACCTGCATATGTTGTAAGCGGATTGAGCACATCACCACCAGCTCAGTCATGAGCCACCTCGATCATGACAACATATTGACGGATGCACAACACGGATAGAGCAAGCAACGATCCTGCGAAAGTCAACTTAGCCTAACTCACACCCAAAAAGACAGTGACTGGCTTCAGAAGACCCAACGCCGCTCTGCTAGATTTGTTTATCAAGACTTCCGGAGAACTAGCAGCGTTACTCAGATGATGACACAACTTGGATGGGAGCCACTAGCAGAGCGTCGTGCCAAGGCAAAGGCGACGATTATGTACGGAGAAGTCCCTGGCCTGGTGTGCATCACAGCGTGGTCCTATCTGACCCCTATTATATCAGTCACCAGAGGGAACACTGGAAAACCTTTCATCCCATGCATAATGCAGAACAATAACCATGCAGTACGTATTCCTTCCCGGATACAGCCCGACTCTGCAACAGTTAACATAAACAAGTCCTAAAAATATAATTAAGTTTGACCAACAAGCACTTTTTTAACAAGTATTTTAATAATAATAATAATAATGGCCGAAATGGCAGTTTATAACGTGGCTGGTAACCTCAAATGAGGGAGACGGAAATGGTCTGTAATTTATAGCTTCCCCAGGGAGACTAATTCTAAATAAATTTAGAATAAAAGGCATGTTCGGTAGAGAAAACCTTGCCAGTTGCCTGGCTGGATGAAAAACTCCCCCAACTATAGTGCCACGGCCGGGCCGAGAAACTGCGACATCCCGCACAGAATGACCATAGCCATAGGTAAATAGTCTCACGCTCTACCTGTGTGGTAAAAGAGCTTGCCACTCACTTCACTTCATTCCCACTGGAGATAGCTCGGCACAAAGGTGAACAGTAGCCGTGAAATGCCTGTATTTAAACATCACATTTGACGGGCGTTCTTCTTGAATAAAAATAGACTAACTTTAGTATTGTAATCCCAATCATATCTTCCACCAGTCTATTGTAAATTAATATATTATTTCCAGCTATCTGAGCCGCTCTAGATAACAATTTTTTAGACCGGAAATGTAGTGAGTAATCTGACTGTGTATACTAGATTTGTTTCTTAATAATTATGTTGTCTTGAAAATTACGAATCGCTAAAGCATTCTCTCAAACATATCCGTATTGCCTGGTCCACATTTCTTAACTACCCATCAGGTCAAGGACGAGGGTTTATGCTCGCAGTCAACAGTTGCTAGCCGATGTTAACAGTAAGTAAGTGCGATGAACAATATAAGTATAATAATTTCCAGGTCGCTTTTTGAAGTCCACGACAGAATAAAGTCTGTTGAGTCGTTTGTATTGATTTAATAAAATTTGATAAACTATTTTAACTAGTTCTACATCAAATGATCAATGCCAACCACTGACCAGTGAATCACCCGGCCAGGCCTCACTCATTCACTGCCCTCAAGGCCGGTCCCGTGTTCTGCAAAATAATTATTTGAATTGCTCCAAGTGCACCTGCATAGAAATCGGGGTACTTATTTTTCAGTAACGAGTAAAAATATCTCCCTGTCGCAAAAAAAGTAACTTTGGCTTTGCAAGCTTTGGCTTTTCATTGGCATTCATTACAATTTAGCATTCTGTAACGGCTGTTTAGTCAATTAGTGTGTATTAATTACTTTGGCATTCATTTAATTTAAGAATTTAATACCCTGTTTACTGTATTATATACATAATTATATATTATATATATATATATCATATGCTAGTTGCTACAGTTGTTAATACACATATTGTTCTGCAAAATAAGTACTTTCACAATAATTGGACTGTTTGTTCCAAGCGCACACGCGCAGGGCCATTATTTTTGGCGTTTTCAACAAATATCGAGACATGCGCAGAAAGACGGTGACGCATTCGCATTAGAGATCTAAATGCAATAGGTCCAATTTTTGCGAGGTACTTATTTAGCAGAACACTGGCCAATCATCAATGGGCATGGCACATGGCTTAGTACAGAACATAGTAACTCATCTATTCAGGTTTGCACTGACCTCATAAAATCAAGTGCTATTTGAGTAGTTGTTGTTGCTGCCATGTTGGGCGTTAGGTCATCCCTAGATTGTAGACACACAGACCTGGTACAGTAACACTGCAACAATGTGAGCCAGAGTACATTTGTATTTGATGCGTAGATCTAACAGATATAGAATTAGAAATACACCAGTACTAATGAGATTATGGTCATACAGTAAACTGCCATAGTCTTGCAGAAAGGGACAAAACCTTATTTCTATAGATTCTCAGCTGATCCAGACAGGAAAAAAAACAATTGGATAGCAGCCGTAAACAGAGAGTACCAAATGGGCCAAAGTCGACGTTTATCGATGCCTTGTGTAGGCACTTACATAAAAACGTCATGACCTTATATCCCCCCAAAAACCAATGTGCAATTGTGACAGCTGCTTGGAAAAGTCTCAAAGAGGGTAGTCCCTTTCTTTGATTGTTTTGCTGACTCTTTTTTGTTTCTTTGATATAATTACATGCCGCCTTTTTGTAAATAAACAAATTTATCTCCTGATTAGTTTTGAGTTAAAATATAGACGTTTCTCGATTTGATGTTGAAATATCAGTACTGCATACTTTAGGATGTTCTTTGCTCACACAGAGAACCATATGACAATAAAAATAATATCACCGACATTTTTTTCAGGTTTATTTCCTTCCAAATGACAACCGTTTAATATGTTCTAGTTACGCTCACTAATTCACCTGCGGGCCACAAAATGCAGTGTTTATATTTCGGTAATAAACTTCATTATCAGTTTGTGAAGAGATCACGAAGCTTTTTACTTGAATACAAAAAAATGAACTGTTATCAATGTTAATATGAGTTGCTCATATTTTACCATTATGATGGTTACGACAACGATAATAAATGTTAATTGGTGACATAAATTCATTATATTAAGCTTATTAAAATGTGTATAAATTTCTTTATATGTTAGCTATTTACATAATTCAAACTCCAGATATGGTTACAGAAATTGCATGAACTTTTTGTGTTCTAATTTAACAAAATTCCATACCAGCCAACTTAATTTTTATGAAAGTTGGTGGCTAGTGCACCCTCCAGTCTTTGTAGTCTACACTTCATATCAGGTAATTTGACCAATATGCTAACCATGACTTCAGCTGTCGATCCAGAATAGACCCATTGCATGATGATGTCAAAAGCCCAAACAAACCAGGCACGCTTTGCATTGTGGGATTTATAGGTGGTCCGCTGAGTGACAATACTGTGATAATCCCGCCATTTTAACCTTGAACGTCAATGAAACAGCTTTTGTTGACAATGATGATAAGGTTAAACTATATACAGGACTGTTATCTTATAATATTCTCATTTGTACATATAGATTTGTATTTTCTGACGTGTAAACATGTTTACTCTCTTCATTTCAACAATACATGATGACCCTTAGGCGTTTCAGATTGAATCTCACTATGCCATATTTATCCCATATATTTTTTGTCCAGGTATCAACCATCTCTCATGCTTTCCAACACATTACCAGCATTATGGATGCCTGTCTGTACCCTAACCTCATATACTGGCCAGATGATAAACAGTTATGACAATCACTACCAGCATGTTTCTGGCAAACATTTCCAAAATGTGTGTCAGTAATAGATTGTTTTGAAATATTTATTGAGAAGTCATTCAGTCTAAAGTCAGAGTGGAGACATATTCTAATTACAAGTCATGCAACACCATCTAATACTTGATAGGTATAACTCCACAAGGTACTGTTTCATTCATTTCCAAGGGCTGGGGAGGGCAAAGTGGTGACAAACTACTAACTGAACAATCACATTTTCTCTCAAAATTGCTACCTGGTGACACAGTATTGGCAGGTGAGGGTTCAATTACGCTGTATGATTGCATACTTGAGGTATCAGGGAAAGAAGCAACTGGACCCTGAAGTTGTTTAAAAACTTATCACATTGTTTTGGTTAGAATACATTTTGAGTCATTGGTGTTGTTGTACACAAAGTACAATATGTATAACTTTACTCCAAAATGACCCAACTATTGAGTTAACAACATTAGATCAAATGGTTTGTGTCGCCTGTACTTTGGTGAATCTGTCAGAACCAGTTATACCATCAGATTAATCCATGTATTGCTGATAAAATAATCAGTGTCTAACCACAACAATGATAACCTGAGTATAATGATCTTTCAAAACTATCACTATTCTGTTATAATTTTCATGTGTGTGATTTTCCAACCTACTTTAATGGGACTTTTGTGATTGTGAGTGAAAAATTAAAAATAAATAAAATCACACACTTTAAATATCATCACTATTTGTAGTGGTTCAATTTCTTAATTGCTCAAAACTGTCATTTGAGATCTGCTTACTAACTGTTCTCTTTATTCATTGGCTGTCATCTGAAGATCTGCTTGCTTCAAAGAAATATCTATCTACCTGTATATATTATGGCTTTAATAAGTGGGGTTTTTTTCCCCATTTTTTTGTAACTATTCTCTTTATTCTTTGTCTGTTATGCAATTATGATGATCCCTTGATCAGGAAGATGAATGGGAACAGACCTGATTATAATAACAATCAGGTCTTTATCATTTTTTATAAACCATAGCAAATTAAAAATATAACACAACAAAATAAGTTTATTGTACATTGATAAAACTTTTAAAGCTATGTGGCAAAGACTGAAGGGGGAAAGGACTTGTGATCAATTACTGATGGGGCAAAAGATCTGGACCCACTTTAACTAGTTTAAGATTTTGCAGCAGCCAGGACAGTTCCATTTCTATTTTGGGATCCGCTTAAATCCCAAGCATACACTGATACAGATTGAACTTTGACTGTTTTACAGATTCCAGAAGAACAGGTTATATCGTCAGTAGGCTCTATTTTATGACAATGACAAATAATATGTTTAGTGGACAAACTTGGAAGTTCATGATGTGGTTTGTCTGTTTTATTAACCTGCATTTCCACACTTCTTGTAAATCATTTGTCAAGAACTTCTGCTAAATTGCAATGTTTAAAGAATGTTTCAACATTCTGCAGAGCTGTATGAAATAAATTTGTGTCTTGCAGACACCCACACCACAGCAATCACATGTCACAAATCATCAGGTGATGGATGATGCACCAATGTTTGGATAATCATATTGAGCATTAATACAGAACCCAGGTGGAAATATTGTGAAATTTGCATGGTGTGATTGGCTAATAGCTTTGTACAACCCATGGGGACCATCTTCATGTTGACATACCATGTGAAAAACAATTGAGGAATCTGTATATAGATTTCCATGTATGTGTACAAACTTATCAATTCCATTTTTTACCTTCTGGTACTGCTTTTTACCATGAATAGGTACTCTGAATACCTACTCTGGGTTCCTACTTGGAATACCTACTCCGAATAGTTTATATTCCAAGTAGAATTGTCATGGAAGAAATATTTCGGAATTAAATGGTAAATTAATTAAATAAATTCCGGAATTGAATTGACCCTATGTCTGGGATTGACCCATCCTTCTTTAAAATAAGTGTATGCCTCCAGACATTTTTAGGCTTTCAATTGATCTCCAGTATAAAGCGGTGGTACACTGATCAGTTAAATTGTATATATCAGCATACTTGACCTCTGGGTACATACTGGCGTTATCATAGCTGACCCAGATCTCTAGCAGCATAGTGTAGGGATCTTGGCCAACGTGGATTATCTTATATTGATGTCTTGCTGTGGCGTCTGGTAGTAAATCCATGCCAGTTATCGTATCTGACAAATCTATGGTTTCTAACCCAGCAGATGATATTTTAGTTTGCTTTTAAGATGAATGAAGCCCAGTATTCAAGATTATCGGGAGCTTGTCTAAGATCCATGTTGTTAGCCGTATATTGCTGAACTATACACTAGTGTACCTGTTTGTAGTGAAGCCGGCGCTTAACCCCTAACATGGCAGCATAAACAAACAGTCATGTGTTGGTGACATCAGGTGCAAAATCTGAATACAGTTACATGTTTTGGTCACGTGCCATTGATGCAGAATGGTTGAACTGATTGACAATAAAAGCAAGAGGCAGACAGTTTTAATGTCATGGATTTGAATGACCACTGATTGGTTGATATTAACATGATGTTATGATGTTTGTTCTTAGAAAAGGATTGTATTTTATTGGGTTTTCTTATTTGTTAAAATTCTAGCGCCTGACTTTAAAAAAAATGTTAAATGTTATTGTCAGTTGGTGTTAACTCATTCTTTTAAGGTAATAGATCCCTTTTATGGAAAAATGTAAATACCCTGTGAACAATACTGCAAAACAATTTATAGGTGCTTAATTGCTTCTGGTTATCAGCAAAATATCAAACTGAATTTGAATCAAGTGTGCAATTACATTTCTCTGGTTGTAACCGAATTCTTATCTAACTTCGGACTGCCATTCACCTCGATTTGTTTATTATAAGCTTCTGTATCCTTCGTAAACAGCAAATCCTCAGTAGCTGACTCCAGATATTACTATTAAATCAAATAACTACGGTTTATGTTAACACCAGAATAATAAATTTTATAAGTAAACAAGCAACCCTAAATTACATTTGGGATAAATGGAAGAGGAAAAGCAGTGAAATGATTTATGGAAGCAATGTATCTTGACCTCATTGAACTTTTCATTGGTCTAATTAAGTACTCCATTTCATCACGTCTTTTCATGAACTCTCAACGTCAATGACATCGCGAGTTTATTACGGGTTGGGATTGGAATTAAATGTTTTGATCAGTTGGATAATAGTAATACTGTAGGGCTAAGCTGTATTTATCTGATGGCTTTTCAGGAAACTGCCATGATCATGTTATCAGATAATGCATTATATCAATTATCATACAACATATTATTATTGGTATAAAGTTATATACAAATTTTCATTACCCTTTGTTCTGAAATTTGGTGAGTTAGCAAGTGAACAATAAAAGTAATTTAACCCAAATTTATCTAATTTCAGCTCAAAATTAAAGTTGCTTCAACTTAGGTTTAAATTGAACTTTGTCTACGAGGTGGTTGGTTAACCAACTACCTGGGTGCTCTAATTGTCAAGTGGTTATATCCTTATGACATAAGCTTCCGGGTTATGTGGTGGATTCCAGCTTATGACTGTATTTGTGGGATGTTTTCCAGTTTGGTTGATTGATTTGTTTAACCCCAGTAATGGTCACACATGGCAAAGAGTGACTCATGAAGGAAAGATCCACAAAAACCAGCTATGGGCCAGATTCAAACCAACAACCTGGAGGTTTGTAGTACAATGTTCTCACCACTTCAGTATTATATCATACCAATATATCTCAAGAGTCTGACAAAACATTACACTCAATGATAAACCCCTTCCAACCAAATTCGCTGTCTCAACTCAGTTTAAAGCGTAATTTTGATCTTGGTTGTGCTGTATGTTATAAAAGTTTAACAAGAAGGATGAAGAGTAGGCTATAAATGTAACAAACTAATAGATAACAGATGAGTACAGTTTATTGTTTATTACTTGTGTTGTTATGGTAAACAAGATTATAAACTGTTAGATGAGGATATTGAATGATTGGTCTTTGGGATCTATTTACTTGGGGATATCAATCATTACAAGTTATGGTTAGCCGAGTGCTGCACTATACCATGTTTCACTCGTTATCAAATGGAATGCTGTTCCTCAACTACTTCACATGATGTGAAACTAGGTCCTCAGAGTTCTTAGTTACATGGAGGCAATTGATGAGTAAATAAATTCAATAACTTTTCAGTAGAATTGTTACTAGCCTAATCGAAATAAATGATGATCAAATGTGTCAATCAATACAAAAACCTATTTTTGATTGTTTTAGAATTGAGATTCTAGAAAAAGAAAACCAGACAAAAATCTAGAAATCTTCGAAAATTAAAATGCATACACATAACACTAAGATAATCAAACAGCTATTGGACATTTTAGAAGCTGATCCAAAAAATAAATGAGACTTGGATTACAATTTGTCAACCCTAAGACTCGCTTCTTCTGGCCTCATTGGTCAATAAATCATCATCATCAACTAGCTTGGTTCCAAGATATACAGCATATCGCTCTGCATCCGATGTTTGGGCATTTGGATCGTGCAGTGGTTAGAACACTAAGCTGCAAACCTCCAGGTTTTGTGTTTGAAGCTGACTCGTACCTGTGTTCATGAGATTTGTTTTGATGGGCAGTCGCACCTTGCAAACCTCTTATGTTGTGGGTTCAAATTCACACTGTGCACATGCTTATCACAATGTCAGATGTTTCATTACGCAGTCATCCTTCAGATATATGTCCTAAGTGTGACCACTATCCGCAGTTGTTAGAGCATCCTTTACACATGTTAGGATTATAGGCTTTATAGTGACCCCAACAACCCATATATATATATATATATATATATATATATATATATTATACTTGTTATATATTATCATAAACAATATGTATTATGTGTTTGTTTTGTTTTTTAAATTGATAGATAACAACACACAAATCTAAAACATTCTATTAATATAAATCTATTAATATAATTATTGCCATAATAAAGTGATTGTATCTGTGCTGGATGTCAGCTATTCAATACCAGTTAGTATTTGACATGTAATCACCAAATTATGAATACGTACAAAAATTCCCAATTGTATCTGTGTGTGTTAGGTCTGGAGAATTGCACTTGACTGAACCAGGGGGAAATGTCAGTGTTGAATAAATAGTATAAGACAAATGGGAGTCATTGAATAAATAGTGAGAACGCTGGGTAGAAATAATGTTCTGCTGTTTGAAAACATCTCATCGTTGGCACCTCAGATATAAGCAGCCTAAGATTAGCAAAATATGAACTTGTTTGACACCATTAATACAGAGTACCGAAATAAATCACATCCATTTACACAAACATTAACGAAAGGATATATTAATCAACTGTGATAGAGATTAATGAAATATTACAGTGAAGTCTATTCTGAGGTATGTTTTTTGTTAGTTGGAAAGTGAAAACAAGAAAATGTGAGAAAATTGATTGCTCTAGAACCAACCAAAATAGGATGCAGATATCTAAATATGTACGCCCTCTTGAGATATTAATTTTCAGAACTCCATGATATTAGAATCTGATGGAGTTTCATGATTGATGTTTTAAATGAAGATAAAACTTGTCAATATTTCTCCTCAAAAAGCTTATATATTTTAAAGCAATAGATAGTAAAGACACTTTTTGATGGCTTTGTCATTTATTCTTGTTATTGTAAATATTAAAATGTTTTTGCATGTATTGCATTAAGCCATTTATTGCGTGTGTCTTGTATTTAGTCTTATTTAAAAAGTTATATTTTTGCCTGTGAATATTCCTATATTCTTTTGTCTATCTAAAGGCTAAACATTGTTATGGTAATACTAATATTCACCACTATTTTAACATATCTGAATGAGTAACTAATTTATGGCAAACTTAATCTCAAGTTGTCTTTATGTTACCGATGAGTAACCTCTTGGATGTTTTCAGTGCAGAAGCTAAACATAGTACTCACTCAATATTAATGTTTGTATTGTTTTATGATATTTTGGAAGTAATATATTTTAAATAGTCAAATTTTATAGCTTTTCTTCAGTTTTGTGACTAAAATGTAAATAAGTACATTTGCAGTCCTTACTTTTTGTATCCAAATACTTGGAAACTTTCCACAATGAGATAAGTATGTAATTAATAATAATAATGTATATTTATAAAGCACCAAAACCAGGTAACCTGTTCTGAGGTGCTGTACAATAAAGAAAGAGATGTTTAACAAAATCACTAAATATAATGAGTACATTAACAATAAAAATATTGTTTGAATAGGAATGTTTTAACATGTTCTTTTTTAAACATTTAGTGACTTAGAATTTCTAATATGACTATTAGCAACTTATTCCACAATGTTGGTACAGCAACACAAAAAGCATTCAGTCCATAAGTTTGGAGTTTGTATTTAGGAACGACAAGGATCAGTTCACGAGATGATCTTAGTATTCGAGTGTTAGCCTTCTATGAAGAAGTTCTGTCAAATATATCGGTGCTTGACCATTTAAGGCCCCGTGTGTGATCATAAGTGTCTTGAATTGAATCCATTTAATTACTGGAAGCCAGTGAAGCTCCTTCAATATCAGAGTGATGTGATCATACTTCCGACACCCTGTGAATATCCTAGCTGTGATGTTTTGAATTCATTGCAACCTTTGAAGCAATTTATCAGACAAGCCAAGATTTAATTATGAAAAACCGGACTGGAGAAGAAGATAGTGAATGATTATTAAAAAAAGATAAACCTAGACTTTTTTAAATAATGGAAAATAATTGTGTTTACATTGAATACCACTGATGTTTTAATTCGCTTCTAGAATTTTAGTCTCTGCTTCTCGGCATTTCAGAAGATGAGATTCCAAAGATTATTACCCGCAGGACTTGGTATTTGGTCCAGCTTAGTTAAAGTGCCAGACACGAGAAGATTGGCCATTGTCAGAGTGATCCAGGGATGTAATCGGTGCCAGTTTTTCGCAACATCATCACCTCATAATTCGTCTGGTCTCACTCCCCAACAACTGAGAGATGCTTGGCCAAAGCCTGATTTCAACATTTCCAAGTTGACAGAAATACTAGATCATGACAATCTGGAAATGAGGAGTGAGTTTCGTCGTTTTATGAGTGATGCTGTCATGCTGCCATCATACAACATACCACTCGCTGAAGAACGACAGCTGGCATTAAGCAGACTGAAACGAGTCTGTGACAGTGGATTTATCTCGGTGCTGGACTTCAAAAACAACCCACTGAAGATACTTGCTGCCCACGAGTTGTCGGCCATAATCGATCCATCGATGGCGACCAAAATGACCGTCCAGTTCAATCTGTTTGGTGGCACCATACTTAAAATTGGCACCAAGAGACACCATAAGCAATTACTGGCGGGCATAGACAACCTTAATGATGTCGGCTGCTTTGCACTGACTGAACTTGGATATGGTAATAACGCTGTCGTTATGGAAACCACAGCCGTGTATGATAAGTATCAAAAGCAATTCATCATCAACTCGCCATCAACTCTCTCACAGAAGTACTGGATAACCAATGGAGCCATCCACGCCAAACATTGTATTGTTTTCGCTCAGTTAGTGATAGATGACGTCCAGTATGGGATCCATGGATTCCTGGTTCCTATCCGCGATGGCAATCTGAATCCATTACCAAATGTTACAGTTGAAGACATGGGATACAAAATGGGTCTGAATGGGGTGGACAATGCCAAGTTGAGCTTCGACAACGTCAGGGTGCCGCGCGAAAATCTCCTCAACCGTTATTCAGATGTCATGGAGGATGGCACCTTCAAAACATCAATAAAGAGCAACCGGGGCAGATTTCTAACTGTCGCAGACCAGCTGCTGTCTGGTCGGCTGTGTCTGGCCAGCATGTCTCAGGGTGGCAGCAAGGCTTGTCTGATGATAGCGATGAGATATGCTGCAACACGGCTAACTGTTGGCCCCAGTGGTAAATCTGACACGCCAATCTTGAAGTACCAGCTGCAGCAAAGGGCCCTGCTCCCCCTGTTGGCGCGGACATATGCCATTAATTTTGGCTTGGATTATGTCAAGGACAGATGGGCCTTCCAGAAGGAAGATGGCTCCGAGCATGCAGAAATAGTGACAATGTGCTGTGCCATCAAACCGTTGACCTCTTGGAACCTGGAAAATGTAGTGTCAGTGGCACGTGAACGTTGTGGCGGACAGGGTTACCTCTCCTGCAATCGCTTTGGTACCTTTCTTGGCCTGGCACATGCTACCCTCACTGCTGAAGGTGATAACAGTGTGCTGATGCAGAAGGTCGCCAAAGAGCATCTGACCATGTTGAAGCCGGTTTCCTTCAGTCAACCACCAAAACCGGATCTAGCTGACTACGAATTCCTGCATTACCTTCTGGTGCAACGGGAGCAGATCCTCTTCACGAAACTCGGTAAAAAGATGCAGAAGGTTGGTAAGGAGGCAGTCTTCCAGACCTGGATGTATGAGTCAAGTGACCTGATTCAGGCAGCAGCCAAAGCATTTGGTGAACGTCTAATCAGTGATCAATTCAGCGAAGTTATCAAGAAGGCTGATACTAGCCTCCAGCCTGTGCTGATCCAACTCAGACAGCTCTATGCACTCGACATCTTGGAAAAGGAGCTCGGCTGGTTCATAATAGCTGGTCTTCTGCCAATAGATAGTGCCAGTGGCGTGAATGAAATAAGTGCACAGCTCTGTAAAGACTTGGCGCCTAGTGCTCTTGGGCTCTGTGAAGCTTTTGCCATTCCTGATACAATGTTATCTGCACCTATTTCTCAGGACTGGGTAACTTATAATAAATATGACAATCAGGGTGAACTTTTGTCGGATAAATAAACAATCAGCTTTGTCTGGTAACAGTTCGAATATATTAGGATTTTGTAATTATATTAATACTTATATATATATATATATAATATAGTCTATAACCTGTAGCTTATATTAATTATATGCGCGAATGTGTGTGTAATGAAGTCATTCTTTTTATTTGTCATTAGCCTATGTTATTTTCAGGAAATAAATTTGCAAATGAGTGTTATCTGCAATAATCTATATTTGTGTTGTCATTTCTCTCTCTCTCATAGTTTGATGTGTACAAAATAATGATTTACTTTATTATCACAAATGAGATTTATTTGTAAACTGTTCTCTCAATATCACACAACTGTTAGCATTATAATATTTAATAAATAGCACCAAAAATGCACAAGCTAATACAATAACACGGAAATGATTTCAGGATATCTAGAACATGGGCTGAATACAGGTAGTTGAGAAGGATTATGGGCTTCCATTTTGTGATTAATTTGTGATTCGTATTTCATGCATATGTAGTATATAATTAATGTATTTAGGTAAATAAAGTTCTTTGATATATGGGGGATTTGTGTAAGAGGTTAAGTAGTCTTGATACTAAATTATTAAAATCAGCTAACTTGTCAAAAATTATTCCACTTCTAATGCTTTAATTATAATGTGTGTAATGCCTGCTTAGTAATGCCTTGATTGGTGCAGACACACACGTGCGATATCGGGATCATTTACCTGGAAACCCAGCCAGCTCATCATAACGCTTAGCTGTTCCATTACATCATAATGTAAACGTCAAAAACCAAATAAGTGCGGCTAATGTTATAAAAGTCGCTTGATAACAAAACGAATACCAAGCGATAGAGATGTAGTGCACAAACTATATTTCACTCGATCTGTGTGAATGTGACAATGTAATTAACATTGGTCGGAATATGGATTAAAATATCCCTGATGTTCTCTTATGGCACTGACATCTGTCACGCCTTTTAACGGTATCTTCTGAAAGATATCGACCCGGTTATATAGCTCTATGACCACCCGACTATAACCAATATTTTCAAGTATGTCGGATCACCTTCGATTTGAGCACCTTGGGCGGTATTTTCAGAACACAGCAGAGCGGCCCATCGACGGGCCACGGGAAGTCGGCGATGTCCTCGGAAACTTTAGTGTGCAGGTTGTATCGCTTGCTGTGGCCGTCTTCCACCTCGTTCCTGCCAATGAAGTACAACCATCCGCCGAGCATCACCGCCGAGAAGTAGCGCGAAAACAAGTACTGAAAGCCGTCCACGACCGACCACTGGTTTGTTGGAATGTGGTACATCTCGACGCGGCTCGGCAGACCCTCGGTCCTGTAGAGGTCGGCGAGATAGAGATGATCCCTGGCGGCGAACAGCCTCGGCCTGAACTTGATGTTCAGGATGTCGGCTCGCCTCTTCCACATCGAGATCTTAGGGTTGAACGTCTTGAACGTTGTCATGTTGATGCAGTTCTCGTCCACACCGCCGGCGACGTAGATCTCGCCTCGGTGACTGCAGTGAGCCATGTCCGAGAGGCCCTTTCCCATGGCGCACGTGTACGACCAGCTGTCGCGTTGTATGTCGTACTTCTCGACGGTGTCCAAGAGTCGATCGCGCTTCCCTATACCGCCGATTGCATACAAAAAGTCGCCGTGACCGACCAAGGCGAAGTTCCTCCGTCCCTGACGCATGTTGGACAAGCGATTCCAGGTGCAGTTGTACGGCTTGAAGCAAAAGCACATGTTCGATTGTTCCTCGGGAATGTTCGAATCACCGCCGCAGACGAAAAGGAAGTTGTTCACGACGCAGACCGACGCGTTGATGAACGGCCTCGGCTGATCCAGTCCGTCCTTCAACACGTACCAGCGTTCGTTCATCAGGATACAGCTCTGCATCTTCGTGTCCATGTTCGCCAGCGCTATGATGTGACCGCGGTTACGGACCTGCGTCCTCTCGGACTTGAAACACGTGATCTGTTTCTGAAGTGTTGAGCACCTGAACGACATGCCCTCGTCGACGTACTCACAGAACAGTGGATTTTCATTGAAGAGCGAGCGCTTCCGTAGACGGTTCAACTCCTCGTTGCTCATGTGCCCGTATCTGATGTGACTGAGCAGTACGTTGGCGAACTGCTCTCTCGTCGCCGGATCGTATAGCAACCATCTCTCCACAGCCCTGTAGAGTTTGTATTCCGAATTCCGTAGGCGGTCGTCGGTTAGGTACCTCTCGAGGGTCGACGCCTCAAAGTGCAACAATTCCTCACCCTTGGCCACCTTGTGGAAGTTCTCCAGAATGAATTCGTCAACGGCTTTCCGGAACTCCTTCAGGTCATAGGCGTCGGCCAGCTGCAGGTAATCGTGGATGGACTTGATCTTCAGGTGGCCGAGCAGATAGGCGCAGCACAGATTGACCGCCTCGTTTATGTGCAGAAAGACGGCCGCGTCAAGAACGTCGCTGACGATCTTCTTGCTCAGCGTCATTCTTCCCTTGTAGAGGAAGTCGAGAACCTGCTGGAGGCCGCTGGCGCTGATCTCGCGGAGGTGCATCGTGTCGGTCTGCGTCTCGAGCATGCCGCTTCTGAAGCAGCCCTGGAAGTACTCGCTCGATACGGCCAGCAGCTGCTTGTGAACTCGAAAAGACCGTCCCTGGGCCACCAGTGTGAAGTCGGTACAAGTGTTCTCCGCCCTCATTACGTCGAAGCCCCTCAGTACGTTCTCGGCCCTGTTGGGATCCGACATCAGCTTTTTCGAAGATACCATCTTCGCCATCTTCTCGTCGCGTCTTACCCCTCCACCTGTATCGGAATAAGACAATGAATGATACGCTTACATCACGATATATAAACATCGATTTCTTTGTACTTGGCCGTTTATTATTTAACAGCGTTGATGCAGTGAACAATATACGTCAGCGAGTCCAGAACATATCACTTCAATCAGATGTATTATGAGGAAGTATGAACCTCTATAGCTGTCGGATTTCTTTACGCTTGATTACCACAGATTAAACTAGAACAGATCTGGCTGTTGTTCCATCATATATCGATATTCTTGGTTTAATGTTAAGGCCACACGACGTCCGCTATCTGAAATCTTCAGTTCTGTACTAACTTCCTCTACAAATCGTTCGTTCTGTGACTGGCGTTCGGGAAGCCCACATCGGCCATTATATATACTGATCCTGTTTTGAGTGAAGAACCTGTTCCACGTCGGGTCATGTCAGTGTACCCTACGAACACCTTCTTTGACTGTTAAATGGCCATTAGCCTGTTGTCTTCTAGACCAATAATCGGACCAGGCCTCGGTTCAATTACCGGTTGTAAGTTGGCTGAAGTGATTTGTTTTCGGAGAAGTCGACACAAGTTAGCCTCTTTGTTTAGACAGTTATCTGATGCTCGCGCCAGTTCATGTTGATGATACTCTTAGACACCCGAGGGTCGTTGTTCCGCGAGTACTCTCACCGCTGACGATGACTCTGTGGTCGTGATTACAGTTCACGTGATGAGTAATAAGCTTCTTTTTGTTGTTTTCCTGGTACTTGGATTACTCCATAGTCTAGAACAAACAACAGCTTTGGCCATTTTGCTGGTTTTGTTGTTGTTGGTTTTTTTTGTGTTTATTTTTCTTGTTGTTTTTGTTTACATTGGTACTGCTATTATTGTTCCTGCCGTGGCTGTTGTTGTTGTTGTTGTTGTTTTTTACTTTCTTTTCAGGATCAAGTCTAACCGTTCTAGTATTCTATTACTGTTGTCTGATATATTTAATTAACACTCGTCTGTTTTCTAGCAGGTGTATTTTTTATTATAATCCTCAAAACGATATCACTAATGAGACACACTTAAAACCTTTAAATCGACAATACTCTATGATATGACGACATACGGGTATCAAAGTTATGCATAATAGATACCGTGTGTCAGTTTGATGGGCATATACTTACCTCTGAGTCTATCACAAGTAATATAATCTGTATTGGCATATGTACCGATTTATATATTTTGTCAAACAAATTATTTACAGAAGATTTGAAATTATTATAATTTTGACACGCTAATGACTATAAATAACGATCTCGGTGTTTGCGTACTTGTCAGCGATAAGGAAATTTAAAAAATCACGAGGTTGATGTTCTCCTGACCCCAATGTTAAATTTAATATATAAATTTAATACGTGTTTGTTTTAAATAACTAGGTACTAAATATTGTATTATAGTATTTATTAGGATTATATTCCAAGCTAATTCACATCCTAGTTCCCGATTATGATTAACCTATGTTCCGACGACATAAGTTATGATATTAAGTGTAGGTTAGGCGAATGATCATCTCATAAATATTGTTTGTTTACAAGCAAGTTCGGTTACCATAACCATTGTTATTACGCTACGTTAACCACACATAATAGATATATTTATGGAGAAGATGATATAAAAACATACCTACCTCGGTACGAGATCTTGATTTAGTGCTACTTCGGGACAAGAAAGAACTCCTATTAACGTTTGTAAAGTAACAGACTCGGCTATGTATGTAGAGATGTCTCGCCTTCTTGTAGCGAGTGATCCTGGTAGATCCCACCGTTTTCGGACAAGGCACGCTACTGAACATTCCCCAGATGCTAGTTGGCCATTGTCGGTTGATCCTCGGCAACGCTTTTAGCGAACGTACAAAACTAATGGTATAGCGAAAGACCGGTTAATTCGAAATGTGGTCAGAAAGCTACGGACCGACCAACTGGATGCTGGACCGAATGACCGAAAAGACATCGGGATTCATGGACAAGCGGAGCTGGAGTGGTTGGCGGTTTGTGGCGAGGGGCCAACCAAGCCAGTCGGAAGACGAGATCCGATCCTCTCCCGGCCGCAGACCGTCTGAGTACCACGGGTATACGGGTTTCTTCGGCTAAGATGGTTAGCTACGTACGTTGTTAGGTTTTTTTGCTCCACGTTTCTCTTGATCCGTGCCCGTCTTACGCAGGCAGGTCTGCTCTCTAAACTTAGCCAGCTCGCCTGGCAACGCAGAGCCGAGCCAGAACAGCGAATATATCTCGTTAGTGGGGCAGCCTAGAAGTGGGAACACACCACCACCACCAGAGGCCCAGATCCAGTGACGACGTCAGCGTTTGCGTACGACCTCGGCGGGGAGTCGCCGCTGTGGCGTTTGGCTGATGGTAAGTGAAGGTAAGAGGAAGAACACACGCCGCCATATGTCAGTTAACTGGTTCTGGCTCACACTGTCCATCTTTATTCTTTTGCTCTTCCATTTCAGCGTGTTTGGGTTTACTTCATTACACCAACGGCCTTCCCTCTCCGTGTTCATCTGGAGAACATTAGGCGTCTGGTCCAAACGCCTTTCCGTTCACCGACTCTCTCCGACCGATAACCTACGTACAGTGGTCACCCACTACTCCGGTTTGATCTCTGGTGGCGGCTGGCTATCCGCCGGAACATTGCGTTATCCGACACTTTGGACCTCTCTGGCTGTGCGGTGCCATACTAGTGGATGATCACTGCCTAACTGAACACCTGACTTCCATAAAGCTAGAATATAAATTGCTTGACAATAATTGGGTTAAGTTTGGCGTGAAATCGACCCGTATCTCACTCAGGTGAGGCTCACCTTTATTTCGAGGAATCTTTTATCAGAGAATGAACACAGCTTTCCGCTGTCTGTATAAATAAACTCGTATTTTTTATCGTACGACTTAATTACATCCGCACCACAACCAGGTTGCTGAGCAGATGATATGGGCCCCCGAATAAAATATAAAACATTTTGAAACATGCTTCCAACATACTGTATTGCGAATAGGCTTCTCTCTCTCTCTCTCTCTCTCTGTGTGTGCGTGTGTGTAGGGGGCTACTCATATACTACAAGACTACGTTATATATATATATATATGCGCGCGCATGGCATATGTCCTTGAACCAAACACGTAGAGATACAACTATTTATATATTTGTTTGCCTTTTTCCAGCTGGGATTTCCATAATGCGATGTTTATATTACTCCAATATTGTTCGTTTGTTTGTTTGTTTATTTGTTGGTTGTCTTCGTTCGTCTTACCTTAACTCGGGATGCTTCCGTTTAAGAAATGAAATCACTTTGTTTGCAGTCAAGAATATAACACACATGAGTGGCGTTTTAAAATTAGCTGCATACTCATTCCACGTACCGTTTTGCTTTTACTTTATTTCAACTTCCACGATAGAAATGTTTTCTATCTTTGAATAAATGACGGATAAATCAAAATCTCAATCAATCAATCGTCAATATATCTGTTGAAATATTACTAATATACAAACTTTGTATAGCCCCCCTATATTATCTATAATAAGGCGCTTAATATATTGAGTATAACTAAGCATGTGTTCAGAATGATAGATTTATAGATAGTTATCTAGATTCAAAACTGAGTAAGTAAGGGGACGAATGTTTTGTTTAGACTCGACGCTTGTCTCACTATGATGCGGTCTCACGGCTGCCAACTAAGAAAATAAGATGACCTCGTCAACGTTTTTATAAATGAAACATCCCCCACACCCACAGGTGTTACTGAAATTTGATACCGCTACCTGGATATCTACAGCGTAACGCAATAGCAAATGGATTTCGAAGAAATTTGAGAGCAATAAAAAGTAGTGGTTAATAATAAAATAATATATAACCCTTATTTAATTATAAAGTTTTCTATGTGGAGGATATATGTATTTTTTTTTTTTTGTTTATTTTAAATATTCTATAGAAGAACAAAGATAGAAAATAAACAAAGAGCCATTATCATGAATAAATATTCATCAACCTGTATTTAAAAAAAAAACTTTCTATGGGCAGGATATATGTATTTAAATATTTTTTTTGAGGGGGGGGGGATTTTTATTCTATAAAGCGTATAAAGTACATTTCGCTCATTTGTTTTCTTTTCTGAAACCTTTTTTTTTTCCGGGATTAACTTATTAATTGCGCACATCTTCGCCGATTGGCTGAATATTTTGTTGAGCTCTGGCATCGACCGATAAGGTACAGAAACACGAATATTAAAAATAAACTCAGTAACAATCCTGTCACTAGTTATAAATATATTATAAGCTGTGGCTGACAATTATGTTAAATATTTTATGAAAATTAATCTTATTGATCAATGTCTTTTGGAGTCAGTTTTTGCACCAGTCACGCCTCAGATATATGCCAGAAGGTTGACGCACTTGAGCCAAATACTACAAATCCGGAAGTGGAAGTTTTCGGAGCAAGTATTCTTGTCAACTCTACCCTAAAGAAAGCGCATAACGCTGTGTTTTGTCCAATTTAACAACCAAAGCAGAATTTCTAAGTAACATCTGGTTGAAGACGGGAACCAAACCGTTAATTTGAGCACAAAGAAAAGTGACAAAAACAACTTTGATCTTGCCGCACCTGTGCGTGTTATTTCAATGAAAACATCTCCATTTTCTTGGCTCTTGCTGTATTTCTCTCACATATTCGTTCGTTGGTTTAACGTCTTGTTTACATCGAAGAAACACCACACGCACGCATGCACGCGCACAAACGTATGGACGGACGCTACATTGTGGACATGGCTAAATAAATTCTATTTTTTAACCCATTGTCAATATTTTGTCATCAGAAGATACCGGGATGAGACAAATATCATCACTTACTAAACTACATATGATTGTAATATAATTATTATTTTCTATTAGCCGTTTTTTTTAAATACGTATATCAACCTAGAGTCGATAATGTTAATTCGTCTTTAACATATTGTGGTTCATTTGCATAAAATCCCAAAATATAACATTTCCTCGGTGAATTCTAGGTCACCATTCATTCATCCAGGATCGGAATCTGTCATTTCATATTTCGAGCGTTTAATCGTGAAACTAAACAAAGAAATGTTCTGGTTAAAACCAGAAGTTATTAACAGAACCACCAGATGATCGATTACTGATAACCCTCAAACGGGAAATAATGTTATAGATGTGTACTCAGTTTATAATCTATCGGTTTATAATCTATCCGTTTATGATCTATCGATTTATAACTTATCTGCTCATTATATGCATCAATACGTCATCTGGTTTACACCTGTATTAGCCACATTATAATAGCTAACTGTTGATTCTATCTAACCGATGTTATAATAGTGTTACCTGTGTCTATAAATACTTTTTCCCTGGGTAGTAGTAACACGCGACCATATGCTTGCCGTTGTCATCATGCAAAGCTTGCGCAAAACCGCACTCGTTCACCCACTTAATCACCAATCGACGTAGATGGCTATTGTTAGGGACATAATCAATCACGTCTTACAATTAATGAACAGTTTCAGAACAAAAGAAAACAGGTGGAGGAGTAAGGTATTAATGAAATTGTCTCCGGGTCCCTAGATCAGGTTTATAAAGCGCTTTTGAGCAGGACTTTAGGCACGAGAAATGAGTTACATCAGTGAGTTAAGTGAAAAAAGCCTCAGCACGACTCAACAACTATCTGATTAGGTGACGTCTCCCTGATGGAAATGTGTCCAAACAAATCTATATCAACCCAGAACCAATATTATTTATAATTTCTCGCTTGATGTAGGCGAAAACTGACCAGAACTGCTTATACGTCTGCTAACTTTCACAAAATGTAGTCGGGCGTTCCATATAATTTATTTGCTGCACATGTTTAATTCACTTAAAAATAATAATAACAAACACAACAATAATAATAATAGTGTAAATTTAATAAAGCGCCATTACTAACAGGATCCACTGAGAAAGTTTTACATGCTAGCACTTGAAATATGATGATCTAAAACCATATCTATTGCAAGGATTTACATAACCTCGAAGAGGTTTGTTTTTAGAATGGATTTAAATATTTCAATAGATCATCTTTATTCCACAGATTGAGGGTTACTACGCTAAATACAGAATCGCACTATGACTTTAGCCGATACTAGGATACATTAAAAGGATCTTACTAAGTGTCTTTCTACTTGAGAAGAGTTCATAAAGATATGCTATAAAAAGTACCCACGGAAGTAAAATATACTCTACACATAAATGCACCAGTTCAGACCTTAGACATGTACTCTATTGATATCAGAGAAATGAAGCAGTTTTTTCTTCACATTTCTGATGACAGGTTCAACCAAACAAATGACTCATAGGTACTTCACCAATAGTCATCACGTATCTTGTACAGAGCTTGTACACGACGACGTACAATGTTCACAAAGATGTCTCTGTCATTGTACAGTATAGCTTACCATGTATGGTGTGAGTCATTTCCGATCAGAGATTCTCAATAAAGTTTATATCCAGACGCACAGTTTCTTAATTTTCCATAAAATTCCCGATTACTTGTACTTTGTTTGTGTGATGGTGGTAGAAGTGGGAGGGGGGGATTATTACCAGCGTCTACTGTCGTGCAGCTTCCAGTCAACGCATATTACTTCATGTACAATCCTGATGCTATTGTCTGTGCCGCGCTGTGAGTAAGGCTTATTTGTGTGTGTTCTCTCACAGAACCTTGCCCAGATCAGTATGATATTGAGAGGTTTTGTGGATACGGATTTATATAAGGATACTAGCCTCCCTATACTAACGATAACTATCTACCACTGTTTTAGCTTCTCTGTATCATAATGCTACCATTCATTCTTATATTTTAATAGTCGAAAATATCGTATCACAATTTGAGATATGTCACTGCATCAATGATGCGATATAGACACTAACACAAGTAACCCCCGTTTTATATATATATACATATACACACACAAGATATTTATAAACACATCGATATATTACATATGCGAGGTGTTTATGCTAATTTCATATTAATTTTCATTGGCTTTTATCTTTGTTGTTTCGAAATATGAAAAAATAGTCTTATTACACAGATAGACACAAAGTTTTTACAAAGTTGGATACTTCGATATATAAATGGTAATTTACATAGATTTTTATCGCAAGGGACCTTGGAAATATTCGTTATAGGCATGTTTTCGATACAGTCTTTAAGTTATAATCGGGATTAAAAGGTGAAATGGCCAGGCCATCGTATAGTTTTGTTATAAGCGTGTATTTCGTTATAAACGTTTATATATGAGGTATGCTGTAAAAACTACAAGGTCAGACCATTCGATACATGTGTCATGTTGGTTCGTACCACAACAACAGATTACCATAGAATTAAATAAATATTTTATATTATTGCCTTATCAATTCCAGAGAAAAGCAGGACCAGTTCAGTAACCAAGGTATCATTAAACTGATCATAACACTGATCTGGAAGTTTCATTCATTCACTTTCCTGACTTTGAAACGACCCCAGTTTTACGCAAGCACACACACACACACACACACATATATATATATATATAGAAGACGTTTGGGGTCGTTTCAATATATATATATATCATTACGGAAACTATTGGTTGTGTTGTACTGGATTACCTTTCTCAATAACCTTCCCGCTGCTATTATTTTCAGTCCGTTCCGTGTGATATTCAGTTCGTAGATCTCCATTACTTGTTTTCATTACAGTTCGCTCGTCCAGTCCGTCATTCCGTTATTTGTTTTATCTACATATAACTTCAGATCACGTGACTACTGATGCTCGCTGACCTTATACGAACATGTGGAGAAGAATGGTTACAATGGAGACTGGCTGTGATTCACGCTATTTGAGTACAACCATATCGTATATCGGAGGTCGTTAAATATTGGCTTACATTAGGGAGCACTTTCCACGTATTTGTTGTCTCTTCCGTAGAATATAAAATATAAATAGTGCAAGAGAAATCACGTACGTATCCCGATACCTTAATCCTGGTTAAGCCGTGTAATGACCCATACAAAGTGTCTACTCCGCATGTACGTTTCCGGTAAGGTTTCTAATGATTAGCCTGTTCCGCAGCGAAAGCGGTGGCATACCGAAAACTGTTTCTGTGCGCTATGCTCACTTTCTAGCCGTGCAGTTTAGACCGAAATAGATTTAATAAGATTTAATACTAAAATTATGTCTTGAATCTGTCATAACTGTTACTCAGCTGTTTAAATGTTTATTTTGTGTTGTAACTAAATTATATTATACCTTAAGGATCAGGTAGAAAACAATTCCCAAGTACAGCGACCATTCAATTTCCATTTATTTTATAATTTATATATTAACAAGATTTCTTTGGTATCGCCGTCGGTAGAAGCTTAATTAACGATAAGCTCACGACGTCGTTTCGTAGATAAAATGATAGAACACAATGTAGACTAGCTGCAACTAACCCGTACTCCGCACGGGAATATTTGGGTCGAGTTTTGTCTGATATCATGTTTTGTTATGCGATCACACGAATGTTATATGACCGAATGAGTACATTGTATGATTGGGTTCTGCTCATACCCAGGACATATGACCGAGATGTAACTGTTGTATGAAAATTATATTACCTGAATTGTTATGTTGGCTAGATGTCGGATACACGACACTAAACTTTCAGTCGGAATATTTTGTAGCATTGTGTGTTTGTGTTTATATATATATATATATATATATATAAGAGAGAGAGAGAGAGAGAGAGAGCAAATCCAATCAAGTTGCAGAAATGTTTCACGGTGTCTAGTCAGCATGTACTCTTATACAACTAACATGGCAACAAAGAACGCAAACAACAGGGCACAATTCCAGGGCAGGAAAGCTTTTTAATGCCACAATGTACCAATACACCTCATTACAGCAAAGGAACATTACACGTTCGCTATCTTATATTAGATTGGCAAAATCTCAACATACACACGAATAGTAAACGTACCAGTCATTAAAGATGGCAGTTAGTTTATCAAATAAAACTCAAACCTGTGCATGAGTGACTAAAATAAAGGTAAGTGGGACAAATCATATAAAACAGCTGGTCAAGGCTGTATTGCCTAACAAACGGCATTAGTAGCTGGTTGCCTAAGAGAAGGTGTATCGCTAAATGTAACAAAGTTTTAACCTGATGCTAATTAATTAATTAAGCTACACCACTGACATCTGGTAGCAGATATCACACCCAGCCTGAAGACATAGCTCATAAATTTGACAGTTACCTTGCTAATAATATACAGTACATTTGTCTATACAGAAGCTATTTGCGCAAGAAACCGTTTAGAATAAAAAATATACACTGCGGCAGATATCGATTTATGACGTGATTAAACAACAACAACAATATTAGCAACAACAACACAGCAGAATAGAAGAATTGGCGTTCGCTATTACGACTCCCTATCAGAAGGGAAATAAAACCCCGCACATGGCCTCTCAAGTCTCAACGTGGCGTATACATAATCTACACTAAATAGTAATCCAATTGTGTCACCAGTTTATTAAAAGACAAGTGAGGTATAATCCAATCATAGAATACACCCTATCAGTTGCCGGTCAGTAATCCAATATCATAATCATTTTCATAATAATAATCATCATAATCATCATCAAAGTTGTCGCCATTATCATTACAGCATCAACATCATCATTAATGCATGCGCCCAAAGCGGCGTTAAATCGTAAATAATCCAATAAATGTGGCGGCTTCTTGTGTCTACGTGTGAGTGCGTGTATGTGTGTGTCCATAATCCAATTAGCGTCAACATTTTACGGCGTATCAAACATCAACTACTGTAAATACAAAACTACTTTCTACTACATCTACGACTAACTAGCTCACAGTTGATGAATCTGCCAATAAACACATATGTGTGAACGTAGAGAATAATATGTCATGTGCTGTCTAAAGCTGAATTTACTTCTGCAATATAACGTACACAAAATTAAATTTGCACCATAATAAGAGCTGTACAAAACGTCAACCCCCCCACACTGAAGGCTGAACCTTTCTTAAGCAAATCGTAACAAATACACCTGACGCGCTGTTCTCCTTAACACTGCTAGATAGGCCAAACTCGACAAACTATATACAGAAATGAAGGCTACGAGATGCGATGCTCTAGAAAAAGACTGCCAAGAGTAAAACGAGAAATGGTGCCAGTATGAAAACGATAAAAGGACATTTTCACTGCTAGAGCGTGCCGGCCGACCAGAACAAGTCTACTACCCGCGCGCGGAGACACCCATTGTCTATATAACATGGTAGATATTGGTGAAAACGGTATCGCGTATCGACGAACTGGAACAACGAAACGTCTGGCTTGACGAATCGGCCCCGGTAAACATGGCACCGACTTGTTCGGGTTATCACGCGCGGTGTTCGTAGGCTAAATAATTCGATTATATGCACGGAGAAGAGGAATATATATCTGTCATTAGGTTGGAATGCTTCGCGATGTGACGGCTAACTGGTGGTGTACGTCCACACTTTAGCTGCTTCCTCCGGTAGCAGAAATAAATAATTGGCGAACAACACCAGTGGCCATTCTCTCGGTGGACAAGTCGGGGCTACGTTTCATGGCCGATTCTACGCCGTCACTTTCGGATGAGAGAATATATACGATGCCATTTCGAGATATAGCTGACACCTGATCGGAATTGGTCAATTATCGGTCAGCGAAGTGCTAGTACAAATACAGACACCGACCAGTACAACTGCAATTGGACAATAAGAGTATCTAACATCAAAGATGGAAACACCGCCATTTCTCGGGCTACTACTGGGAATGCGTTGCGTTGTCCTTTCCATAATGCAAGTCCCGTTAATAGAGTGCCTATAATCAGACCCCGTTACTAGCGTTCTAAGTAGATCGTGGGTTAATGCCAGAAATATGAGACTGTGAAGGAACAATAATCGTATTACAAACAATGAACTCGGGGCTATTACTGCTGAACGGGTTAACCTAGAATGCGCCGTCAACTGATAATTGCTGCCATCTCCTAGTTCTAACGGGTGAGCCCCCTGACCGAGTCAATCAAATAAGAAATGATCGCGTTCTATTTACATCAAAGACATGACGACGACGTGGTTCGAACGTTGTTTCATTGTTGATCTGGTGCTCTAATTTCTCCCTGGCCTTCCATGAACTGGTCAACAACGGTTTGCATGCTATCGCGGAGTTCGGATGGACCCTCGTTGTCTTGTTCGATGTGCGTATCCTCCGTAACAATGGTCTCCTCTTTGCCATCACGGACGATCGTCTTTTTGTGAATTTGTTTCCTCATGACAACCCTGTATCGGTGTGTTCAGAATGCCGTTATTGAGGTACATCGTATAAAATTACTTCATAGCAACCATCGGATGATTAGTTAATCACAAATTTATGTTGCTTACTGCAACTAAATATATACGGAAGTGTACAGATAATTAATAAATAACGAGCGACATTGTTTGAAAGGTGTCGCTGACCAGTTATAGCGTTCTATTTCTATCTAACGCTAAGTGAACATATTCACCTTGTGGTCTGTACATCATCGTCGTCTTCAGCTTCAGCGTCTCCACTAATCACGGTAGACCATTGTTGATCAGCTGTAGGTAAAAGAAGCAATCAATACAGTTAATACATGTTTCATGACTTGATACTGATTTCTATTGAAGTTAGATATGACACAATGAATATGTGTACGTGTGTGAGCGTGTGTGTATGTTTGTATGTGTGTGTGGGTGGGTGTATGTGTGTGTATGCACACTGTGAATTGTCTGTGTCTGCACTGCAAATAAACAACACGGCAAAAGAGGAAGACTGATCATGTTTAATTGTTATTATATGTAAATGGAAACCCATTGATAGTGAAAGCACACAGGAGGTTAGGGGGAAAGTGTGTGTTTAAAGCAGAACTAACTAATTCTGATTAAGATAAGAGAGGAAAGAGAAGAAATAACAATATCATGAAATCACATTTAGGCGTGGTAATTATGTGAGAAAGATAATGAAAACACGATATCAGTAATCAAAACAGATATACGAATACAACTATTAAAAAAACAAAGTCAACTTCCCCAGACAATACGATGTGCATTTTAAAGAGACTGAAATCGCTTCATTAAAAAATTATTAGTAGTGTATAATCCGTCTTAGATGACAAAATAAAATTTCCAATCCCCCGTCCACAGATATATCAGTTACCATTAAACAAAGACTATCATTTTTAATCTTCCAAGACATCATAAATCTGGTCAGTCAACCTCAAGGAAGACAGCCTGTGATTAACCCACCCAAGACTGGAGCGCCTGTTACTGATGAGCCATTATTTATACGTGCCAAAGTGAGTTCTTCCAGCAGAAAACTCATTTTGTGATATCATTTCACACTTGGTGGCACTCGTAGTTCGTCGTGATGGTTTAGGGAATCTATCACACACACACACCACACACACAGCCATGAGCTGAGATGACAACATGCCTCGCCAGAATTGGGCTTCAACAACAATTAGCTGCATACAAAATAATTTTAATCATGGACATCACTTGAAAGATTGCTTCACTGTTCATTGGCAACACACACACACACACATACTGAAAACGTGTGCACTGTTATCGATAGGGAATTAACAGACGCCATTAAGTCGCATAAAACACGACCGAGGAATGAAGCTACCACATGATATCTAAACAAACAATATCAACCCTAAGAAATGAGGAAAGCCGAAATGCTGGCCAACTATGTATCACAGATAAACAACGACAACAACAAGGACGATTACGACGACGACAACAACACGCCACTATGTGCACCTTTGCTGCATGCCCCATCGACATCCTCACGCTGTTGTCCCTCTTCATCTGGTTCCTCTTCCCATTCCTCATATTCTTCGATGCATCGAGGATCAATATATTGAGGGCTCATTTGTACGGCAGCTAAACAAAAGAGTTGGGTTTATATTTTTCGACCGCTCCAACCACATAACGGGAAAGCGACCCCACACGCCGAAAACCATACTTTACGAGGCCAATAACGCTTAGCTCAAGAACAGACCAACGAGAAAACATGACAACATTTAGGTACCCAAATGAGCTGGGATTCCTTCACGCAATACATCCATGTGTTCTTGTGGGTCAACTTCACGGAACTCCTCGTCCTCGACAGAGTCGACGCGGGGCGGTATGAAATTCTTACGTAGTACAGCAGCGACGCTCAACGGACTCTCATTATCTGATGAAAGTGCACAACGGTTAGATAAGCGCACCTACCTTCCTAAATATTTCTTGTTCCCCACTCTTAATCTCACACCCCTCAACGAAAGCGGATTTTAACAGGATGTGTATAACGTTCAAACTTTAGGAAGATAACTAACACAAATACACCCATGCAGTGTCTCATTCGTAAATCAAAAAGCTCTTTGGTAGAAACATGCTTATACACCATTATTAGTTAGAAATTGTGTTAACCGGGAATAAACACACATACTAGTAATCATCTACCAAATGTCATTTACATTAGACGAAAAAGTAATGCCAAAGGCAGAATGTCGTAATGCTGTGACTTTTATGAATAATGAAAAACACATTAAGTTGAAGGGCTAGTAAGACAACAAGAACAAATCTTCTAGATCATTAATATCACATTCTTAAAAACCTACGATAAAATCGGCATGCACAAAATATATCTCCATCAACAACCGAATAGATTTCAAGGTAATGCACCAACATCTACAGTAGGTACGCCCCTTGTTGCACAGCATAATAAATAAAGAGCTAACACCGAAGGAGGTTTCGAAGATAAAACAGCGCACCTGTTGATGATTCCATAGCAGCTGCCTGACTAGGACCGGTCGAGTCACGTTCCCGTGTCTCTGCAATATGCGACATGTATCTCATTAAGTAAGCTGCAAATCAACGTAGCGCCGGCCGACTGACAAGGACAGAAGTGGAAATATATGGAAGGTGGAGTAAGTGGCAGCCGTGTTAACGGAAAGGGGGGGAAATCGATGTGGACCGGGCTCAAAACTCATAACGGGAGCCGAGACTAAAAGCGACACACACACATATACACATTGCCAAGATAATGACCAACCTGACCGAATATTCATTTATCCCGCTTAGAAATATTCACTGATAGGAAATAGGACACACGCACAAGTATGCGAGAAACGTCAACAGAGTTCCCTTCAGCACGTAACGACTACTGCTGTCCAGGATAAATCACACACCATACTGCCGTTAAGTGGGCTTCACAACGGAAAGGTGCCATCTATCGTTGGATGAAGTGGATGTGGCCGCTACCGACTTAATTATGTGACGACACATATTTCCTGACTATGAACAAAACGTTGGCCACGATGTTTGTCTTTTACCAGCGGCATTTAAGTCGGCTTTAATCCCGCTTAAAAAATCCTATATCTTCAAACTGAAAAACTCCCGAAATGGGCCACACATCTGACAACAAAAACCTGCTGACAACGGACTCGTCAACTAAACAGTTACCTCTGATAATAAACGAATCTCCCACTCTCTTTCTCTAAACGGCGATATAAGACGCGCTGTTTAAAGGCAGAGTAAATCGGCCCCCAGCTCGAATACGACGAAAACACACGCTGTGGTGCGCAATCCAACGATAGTTGGTTCGTTCCGAAGGCTAATGGCAGCACGTACTAATCAACATAACAAATCTCAACACCACCGCAGCCTCTAATGATTGGTATCAAGCGCCATCCGAGTTTCACCTGTCCTACAGCAACGGGCTTTTAATAGGACGCACAAGTAACGTTCACCAATAGTACGTCCATAGCAAACATAAACTAACTAACGACAGAACACGTTCTTTCCGTGGTAGGAGGTGGCTGCATAGAGCAGTACATTAGTGACACAGGGAGAGAGAGATATGGCTGTCAATAGACACGAAGGGGGAAGGGAGGCGGACATTGGTGGCACCAAAATGACAAAGCTCTGAGCTTCACCATAATGATTCTACGGGAGTGGGATAAAACCATGGGATAATGATAGCCACACCATCTGGCGGCTATTTTAATACTGGTACATACACCAGCTTCCAAACAAAATTGGATACATGAAGACTAAAAGCAGACACCGCTCGAAATATGGCTCACCAATACATTTAAGATGGGAAAACGTTGGTATGTTGGGAAAGGAATACACAGTCAAAAATATTACCGTAACTGCGCCAAAAAGTACATTACGACTGAATAATACCTATAAATATAATTGATAATGAAAATGAAGAATGATTGTATTAATTTATAATATAGCTTATATATATATATATATATATATATATAATTATTTGTAATTATGCTAATTATTATAAGAAACTATACATTACAAAAAACATTTTACAAAGTTTTTAGGTTGTGTACACTTTAGTAAATAAAGAATGAATTTTGCATGCATGTATATATTTATATATATATATAAAATATACTAACACGAATCTAAAAACAGAATAAATGAATATAAATACATACTGAAAGGTACACACGTGTACAAAATGTTAGGAGAATATATATGTGTGTTACTCTGTGTTGCCAGACGGAATCACTAAGCACACCAACACAATACATAAAAAACACAAACAGAAACAGTGTTACAACAGATACACTAATTATGGTGTTCAATTATTCAAGGGATTTACATCAGGCAACATACAGCTAGATCAGACCGGCAAACACAACTGGAAAAATACAGGTATTCATTACGTTAACAGGAACGTGATGATACCAAATACCAAAATGCACAAGAAACCCCCCCCCACCCCCAAACAAGAGGACTGCTCGCTCTGTTGCACAGGTAACGTCAGCATGCACATCACCAAGTATTAGAAGCCAAATGTGGTGTGAAAGGCACGACCAAATACGAAAGGAGCGCAAACGATATTTAACAGTGCCTTTCACCCTATCTGCAAATATAGCCAGGCACCACCAAATTCACAAAGATACGGTAAACAATACCAACTAATGTGCACCGTTTGTTTACTTGTACAAACAGAGTGTGCCCACTTGTAATGGCGTGGAACAGACCGAGCGAAGATAATTAACTGAAACATTGATCAGGTATGACTCTACGATGTCCTAGGTATCATATGACGGATGACAAGTCCGGACTGCCGCCGTAGCTTCCCGTGGTTCAGCCGGTATCAATGGCAGTGGAGCTAAAGATAAACGCTGTCCAGACAATGTTACATAACAGTAAATACGAGAAGCGTAAATAAATATGCCCGACAAGAAATGGAGAGCGACACGTTTCCAACAGAGTGAATACTCTCAGACGTCAAGTGACAATAGTTAACATTTGGGAAGGACATGGACAGTTAGGAGACTAGATAAACAATAAACAGAAATGTGAACATGAATAAAGCATCGAAGATAATATCGAGTGATGGTGTGAGAATACATTTTCACCGGTCAGTAATAAGTAAAGCATGATTCGTGTACAACAACAACAAATATAACACAGTGTTCCGCTGAAACGAAAAAAAAACAACAACCGACACTTAACTGGAAATCAACTTTCACTAAAAATGGAGAAAAAAAATGTAATGATCACAAAACAACAATATAAAGCGTACAATAACGGAAAATCAAAAACGGTGACTGAAAATGGCTAGAAGACGACGACTCCACACTGAGATGTGCGATAAAACCATAATAACCGCAACGCAAGATAGGTCTAATTACATTAAAGCAAACCGACGAAAACAACGTGAAATAGAGACCAGAAAGCAACATCCCAGACTCCGAAAGCAGGCGCCATGCACTTGTATGTGACTGAAGCGTCCGAGGTCACTGTCATGATATACGGGGTGGGGGGAAAAACCAATTAATCGCTGCGTTAGCTGCTCATCTACCTCTGTCTACCGGTGATGACGGTGTGGCAAGCCTTCCAGCGGTTGAATCGTCCGAGGCCGCTGATACAACGGGTGCACAGTAGCAAGTGTCCGAATGGTACGACGACGTGTCGGAAGAGGGCGTCGTTTGCGGCGATGTCCTAACATCAGCTGGCTCCCGGTCGGTAGAAACTGGCTGATCCCGATCCAACGACTGCGGACGTTCTGGCACCACGGAGACGTCGGTGACTGTCTGCCGGGTGCCGGGCCCCCGGGTCTCCATCGTAAACGTGATCCTACCGACACCCGGCTCGTAGGTGGTCGTCCGTCGTTCGGCCTCCTTTCTCGGTGTCGTCTTCGAGCTGACGACAGCCGTGTCACGTGTAACGTCACTGAAATTCCCCTCTCTATCAACGCTTCGTTCGACGACATTTCCCTCTTTGTCGGTACTAGAGATGAGAGTCGAGGAAGAGGAAGTGAAGCTTTCGGTGGTCGTGCGATATATTTCGGTCGTCTTCCGATCTACGACCGAGTGCACTTCGTAGACAGCCAACTCAGTTTCGATCGGCGATCTCGCCTTGTACGGGGGTATGTCTTCGATCAGGTTCTTCGGATCTATATCCGGTGAGTCGAGAGACATTCTCATAATGTCTCGGCCACTATCTGTCATGTCGATGCTGCTCTTCAGGGTTTCGCTAGAAAATAACGAACTTGTTTGACTCCAAGCTCCCGATTCCATCGACATTTCCATTAGACTTAATGCCGCTCTGTGTCTCGCCGGCAGCAGTTCTTCTGATTGATCGCCAACGGAAGGGGTCGTCGTGTCTTTTTCCAGTTTTGGAGAAGACTGGTCGAATTCCAGAGAATCAACAGATCTCACCATACTGTCGCCAGAGGGGACGCTCTGCTCAAGATCAAGAGAGTCTGTTGATCTCACTAGCATTTCTTTCCGAGTATACAATGAATCGGTAGATTCGCAGATCGCATCTTGACTACCCAGTGAATCAGCACTCTTCTGCATTAAGTCCATCTGTGTAAAAGAATCGGGGCTTCTAATCAAGGTAATTGGTTCCCCAAGAGAATCTACACTCCTTTGCATTGAGCATGGTTCGCCTAAAGAATCAGAACTTTCTACCATAACATCTGACTGCCCAAGTGAATCAACACTTCTTGCCATCATGTCAGTTTGACTAAGTGAATCAACACTTCTTGTCATTACATCTGGCTGACCAAGTGAATCAACACTTCTTGTCATCACATCTGGCTGACTAGATGTATCAACACTTCTCGTCATTACATCTGGTTGATTAAGTGAATCAATGCTTTTCTCCATTAAATCTGGCTGACTAAGTGAATCAACACTTCTCGTCATCACATCTGGCTGACTAAGTGAATCAATGCTTTTGTCCATTACATCCGGCTGACTAAGTGAATCAATGCTTTTCTCCATTACATCTGGCTGGCCAAGTGAATCAACACTTTTCTCCATTACATATGGCTGGCTAAGTGAATCAATACTTTTCTCCATTACATTTGGCTGGCTAAGTGAATCAACACTTTTCTCCATTACATCCGGCTGGTTAAGTGAATCAACACTTTTCTCCATTACATCTGGTTGCCCAAGTGAATCAATGCTTTTTTCCATTACATCTGGCTGGCCAAGTGAATCAATGCTTTTCTCCATTACATCTGGCTGCCCAAGTGAATCACTGCTTTTCTCCATTACATCTGGCTGGCCAAGTGAATCAACACTTTTCTCCATCACTTCTAGCTGATTCAATGAATCAAAGCTCTCATCCATCAAATCTGACTGACTTAATGAATCAGCACTCTTATGCATTAAACTAAGCTCTTGCATCTCCAAGGAATCAACAGATTTTTGCATTAGATCAAAGCCCTGAAGTGAATCCATAGATCGTCCCATTAGCACCACTGCTTGATCAGGTTCTGGACAACCTTCGGGTGACACACCATCGAGTTCAAACGATTCAGCTGAAACCATCATCACAGAATCTTGATCCTGAAGCGAATCCGAATCTAGGGCACCAGACTTGCTAAGAGAATCTTCTTCATGCTGTGAATCAACGTCGCTCACTTCTGTGGTAGTAGTCTCAGCAGGCACAAGTATACTTGGGGCACTGTCTTCAATTATGCTGTCTGTTACTGCAGTGTCAGATGGTATCGGTGCAACCTTATTGTCTGACATCTGTTGGTTTGTGTCTGCAGAAAAAGTCTGCACATTTTCTGAAGCCTCTCTGATTATCTGTACTATATCCTGGTATCTGGGATATTGTTCCTTACCACCAGTTTCATACTGGGGGCTTTCATCTTGTCTTTGTTCAACAGGGGAACTCTTCTCTGTTGGTTCTTTTTCAACAGCAGGCTCAGATAGGTGCTCCTCTGATGCAGCAATGTCCTTGGTTGATCCAGTCTGGCTACCAGAATGTGATTCACCACCAGATGTCTGTTCCGACATGACCGGCAATGCCCCAGATTCCAACATTGAAACAACTTTCTGTGCCTCGGCATGGAGTTGCTGATGTAGGAGAACCTGGGCCTCTAGTCTCTCGAATTCAGCCAGAGATGATGTTGAAGATTTGTAGCTTCCTTGGTCAGAAGGACCAAGTTGCTCATCTGAAGTATACTTGCTCTCATCCGATTCTAGCTTAAAGATTGTCTCCAGTTTCTCGAATTCGGCCAAAGATGACATTGAGCTGCCTTCACCACTTCTGCTTTCTGGCGTAAATTTGTCCATTGAACTGGACGGGCTTAAGACCTGCTCAAGTCTTTCAAATTCGGCAAGTGATGACGATATAGAAGCATCATCTTTCTCCCCACTCTTTCCATAAGAAGTGGGAGGGAAGCCTGTGTGCAGTGTGATTGATTCAGTACTACCCTTATCTATTTCTGTTTCAAGACTCTCAAATTCCAGGAGCGACGAGGACACTGATACATCATCCTTTTCACCACTTTTGCTGAAGAACCTTCCGTGCAGTATTCCCGGTGATTCTGGAATGCCATCCGGTGAAACAGTTATTTTCTCAGATGAATCAGAAGCAGTAATATCCACCTTGCTTCCAGATGAACTGCTTCCACGGTCTTTGGGTTCCTCTTCTTCTCTAATTGTGGCCAGTGGCAACCCCATTTCCATATCACCCCTTTCCATATCATATTTGTTTTCCTCTGGTGAAGAAACAGGACTTGCATTGTGCTCAACAGCACTTGGTTCATCCAATTCATCCCTTTGAATGATATCGTACTTTTCACTTGATGCTGATGATGATTCACTCAGTTCCTGATCTTGTTCTGTATCTCTGACATCGAGGCATATTGTTGTGTCCTTGTCGTCATAGGCTGCTGGAAGATCTCCTTGGAATGATGAAGTCATGGAAGATACTTCATTCAGTCGATCTTCATCATCTTGGTGGACAGCCACCACAGTGGCAAAACTGTCCACACTGGATGAGTCAGCGATTTCTTCTGTTGGACTTGCCAGCTCATCCATTTCAAAAGAAAAGCCTGTACAGACACCCTTAGGTCCTCTATCACCAGTTGGTGTTACATCAGACTTGTCTTCTGACATGTCAGCTACATCTCTATCTCGTATTCCTACTATGTCTTCCACACCATCGACAGTTGACAATTCTGTAGATTCTCCAAACTGAAATTCAGTTTCATCCTTACTTGCCGATTCATCATGTGCACCTTTTACATGTTCTGTTAAAATTTCTTCCTCACCGACCTGCTTCACATTTGTAACAGTTTCCTTGGCATCCTGTTGCTGGCTGGCTTCGGTGGTCTTTTTGTTTTTTACATATGTCTCAGTTGAAACGAGAAGCTCCTTTTCACCAGCTTCTGTGATCGACATTGTCATCTGAACAGTGTCAGTTCCCCTCCCTTCTTCCTCTCTCTCTTTGTACGTTTCCTCCTCTTGGAACTGTGTGTGTCTGTGAATGGCAGTTTTTCCATCTTCTGTCTCTGTTCCAATCATGCTATCATGTTCACATTCCTGCTTGAGTCGACCACGTATCTCTGACGTTTCTGCAGTTATCTCTTCAGTGCGAAGAAAACTGTCACCAATTTTAGTAGTTTCTTCAGTGGATAACTGCTCTCTCTCACCAGTAATCTCTTTACCTTCAGTCATATAGATTTCATCCTTTTCTGTTTGTTTTACACCACTCTTTTCATCTTCCTTTTCAGTGGTAACTATAATGGATTCATTTCTATCTGATGCTTCACTCCGCGATGACCTCTGGTGTTTTTCTGTAACTTCTGTAAGTATCTTTTCTTGCTCTCTGTCTCCCACAGCTACACTCTCTGGAGCAACATCAGCTTCGGCTTGTCTGACTGTCATCGTTTCAGATGACTCATCCTCCTCGATGATGTCCTTTTTATCTTCCACTTTAGTTTCTACTGTTTGAACATCATGTCTGCCATCTCCAAAATGTTCCACCCTTTTGAACTGCTTCTCTTTAGTGTGCTCATGTCTCTCTTCCTTGTGAAATGACCTGGAATGCATTTTTTGTGCCTGTCCCTCCCTTCCCTGAAAATCACACCCATCATATCCACTGTCTGCCGGACTGTCCCTTGCAGGAAGTGAAGACTGGTCAGAATCCAAGACACTAAATGCATCGGCATCAGATGCACTGAAGCCGGAAAGGCTTAGCAAAGCAATGCTGTCACCTGAGTAGAAGCGTCTGTATCTGCCAGCAGCCATCTCTCTTGCCAGCTCCATGTCGTCTCCAGTATCCACATCAGGGTGTATGCATCTCCTACAAGTTGACAACATCATACCTTCGACTGGTGCAGCAGATTCTGCAACAACAATTTCCTCCTGAATAAGCTCTTTAGAACCTTTATCAGTCTGTTCAAGTTCAGGTGTTTCAATAGCTTTTGAGGCTGACTCATCAATCAAGACTTCAACAACTGAAGTACCCTCGTTTGAAGAATGTTCTTGGGGAATCTCTGCTATTATTTCTTTTTCAATACTATCTTCAATCGATGCTTCCAACTCCTTCCACTCTTTTGTTTCTTTAAATTCACCTTTTTCAATGGATGCAGGCAAATCATCTTGAACATGTTGTTCTACGGTATCTTGTTCATCTACTTTAGCTTGTGCTTCTTCTATGACAGCATGAACGAAGTCAGCTGCTTGTGTCTTCACCATTTCATCATCATCATCAGATTGCAATTCTGCTTGAACTATCATATGATCATCATCAGGGATGGGTGACTTTGGTCGTTCAGTGTCATCTGCATCAGCTGGCAGGTCAAACATTTCTGTTGAAGCTGCGACATCAGTGGACATACCAACCACAGTTGCAATTATATTTGATGATGACAAGCCATCTGCTTGACTAGTGTCAATTAATGTGCTTTCAGAAAGTGCGACAAGCTCTGGTTCTGGTGTTTCATCTGGTTCATCAACTGATCCTTCATGGGAGACTTTTGATTCCAGATCAGGTACTGGCTGTGGTACTCCAACCTCTATTCCCCACGTAGAGTCATAGATTATACCATCTTCTTCATCCTCAAATTCTAAATGAGCTGGACCAACAAACATCTCATATGCTGAATCAGACTCCAGTGCTGCCTTTCCCGTTTTCCGTACTATGAGCTGACCTGGATAATCATCTGGCAAGTCTTCAGACTGGAAAAGCTCTCTCTCCGGTTCAATAGAGAATTCTCTCATTTGTTGTGATGTTGACATTTCATCCGTTGGCATTTCCAGTTCATAAAGTGTATGATCAGATGCCAACATTTTGCTGTCTCTGTCCACATCTGGTAGTGGCAGATCTTCAATAAGGCTTTCAGTTCGATCCTCCAATTCATCCTTCCTGATGCATATCCCTGGTTCAGTTCTAGAATCACATGGATCATGAACAGATTCCTTGACAAGTGGTACTTCTGAAATGATGTCATCTGTGGAACTAATGTCTTCACCTGCTTCCTCAGATATTGGAGATGATTCTTGTGCTATTCTTTGCTCAGCACAAGTAACACCCTCATGGACCATTGTAATATGTTGTGCCTCTGCCTTCTGAGCAAGAGTAGCATCTGCTTCTCCCAATGGTCGCTCAGACTCAGAAGGCTGGCCTTCCACTAAAAAATGATCATCTAGTTCATAGGACTCATCATCAGCCTCATCTTCGTGAGATGGCTGCAAGATATCCGGAGGCTGCTCTTCTTCTTCTTCATACTCTTCATATGGCGGTGCAGCTACCTCGTGATGTGGCTCAAAATCGTCAATTTCAGGCTGATATTCAACTTCGGTTGGACCATTAGCATGGGCGTAAGGATGTTCTGGAACGTCGTTTTCCAACTCTTGTTCTTCTACATGGACATCCAAAGGTTGCTCTACAGTACAAGGTTCATGCTGTAATTGAACTAAATCTGGTAGTGGGGTCGTTTCAAATGGTGATATAGGTCCCCTAATATCTGAGGGTTCGCTGCTGCTCACTGGGGAAGACTGCTCAAAAGTAGGTGATTCCTCTTCAGTGGGCCCAGACTGTCTATCCACTGTCTGTTCTGGTGTATAGTCGAGAACATCTGGCCTTTGGCTCTCGCATACAGTGGGAACAGCAGAAACCCCAGCCACAGAAACGCTGAGGGCAACTTCCTGCTCCTGTGATTCAATTTCTGCAGCATAAGTTTCATATCCCTCCAGGTCTCTCTCTTCAATTAATTCAAAAGGACTGCTTACTCTTTCTACTTCTTCAACAGATTTTTCACTCATTTCAACTCTTTCTGTGGCTGCATCCATTTCGCTCTTTCTTCGTCCAGCAGGATCAGACTCAAACACATCATCTTCAGGGCTAGATAGGATGGCCTTAGGCTGATTGTCAACAGTTAGCGTTTTCTCCACAGTATCTGGTGAAATATCATACACGGCAACAACTCTAGAAATGGCTCCAGAATCGAGGTCATAAGTAGCAGCAAGTAGGGTTGGTTCAACAGACGTGTCTGAAGATGATGATGTCTTCACAATATTTTCAGGAAGTGCATCAGGTTTCTTCACCGTTTTTCCACTTCCTGATGGGATACTGGCCAGATCAGAAATTTTCTCGTCTGTTTCTACACTAGCAGGAAAGTCTTTTTCCATGTCTGTTTGATCATCATCTGAAGTGTGTTTGGGTATACCACTTTCCTCTACTTCAAGTTCTGACTGCATAATTGGAGAAGCTGCAATTTCTACCTGCATTTCAGCAACAAGTTCATCTTTTTGTTCCCCATATGGCTCTTCAAGCTGTTCACTATCCAATGAGGATTCACTCTGCTCAAATGATTCCTGATCTGGCACTTTTTTATCATCAGGTAATACATCTGTATCATCTTGTGACTGGGTATCAGGCTGTGTAACTGAGGCTTCAAGAGATGACTGAGCAGTAACAAATGATGCCTTTAAGAGAGACTCATCCATTTCAAGCTCCATTATTTTTGAATCTGCCTTTGAACTGCCAGCCTCACTAGAAACAGGTTCATCAGAAAGTACAGCCAAATCAGATGTCTCTCCTTCTTCCTCAGTGTCAAGTTCATACTGAATATTTCCAATTCTGAATGCAGTGACTGGCTGCAATTCTGTTAGTTCTGGGACAGTAACAACATCGTGGGAACAACGCTCAAGCAAGGTTTCAATAACACTTGCTTCATAAGCTTGCTCTATTTCTTCGTGTGGTTCCTGAATCAATTTTTCATCAACTGGTGTTTTGTCGCCTTCCAGTTTCTCCCATTCACCAGAATCAGTTCTGAAGTCATCAACCTTTTCTACCTCAATTGTTCCGGATGATTCGTCTGTAGTTACAACTTCATGGACAGACTCTGATGGAAATCTGGTATCAAGTTCCTCAGTAGTGTCCTCTGACTGGCATTGCTCTAGATGCTTAGTCTGGCTTTCATCATCTGCTTGTATGAGATGCTCATCAACCACGTCATCCTTTTCTTCCACCTGTTCTGACATCTGAAGAGCACCATCATCAGCTCTTTCTATACTATCCTGCTGTAAAAGAGCATCATCCACTTTCTCAGCATGTACTTGCTCATCTGTGTATGAAGTAGCGATGCCTTCCTGACAGGCCAGGGCATCTTCAAAGATTTCTTCAGACACCACAGTACTCTGTCCTTCCAGTTTTTCTCTCCCTTTAACAAAGGTTTTTTCTTCATCAACTAGTTTTTCGGTTTGTTGACGTTTCTGAGTGTCATCAATGGATTCCATGCCTGCAAAGGCTATGTTATCAAATGATAAATAATCAACACGTGAATAACTGGCATCTTTTCCTTCTACAGACGCAATTTCATCCATGGATTTCACTGGCAACTCTTGCTTTTCACTCTTTAGCTCTACCTCTGAGGGAAGTATGGTAGATTCAAGCTTTACCTCAGAGGAATCTTCATGTAGTTCCAGTTCTTGGACAGGCGATTCACCAACAACTAATGGACCTTCCCTGACTGATAAACTGTCTCGTTCAGTTTGTATATCCTTCTCAATTGATACTGACTCGGTCACTTCCTGAGAATGCACCAGTGCATCAGACTCCACTACCTCTTCCTCTGTTTCCTCAGTAATTGTTATACTCTCAATACTTTCTGACATAAATTCAGGTTCTTCAGGAATGTGTTCACTCGGTGAAAGACCTACAACTATTTTCATTTTCTTCATATCTGTTGGAGGTCCATAGACAGGGGAAATGTCCTCACTTAGGGCTTTCTCCTTAGAAGGAGAAATTGGTTCAGGGGGAGAATGAGAGAGAGGGGAATGTTTGTCTAAGTCAAGGTCAAATGAATCTTTTGCGGAGGCTGAAAAGGCCTCTTTGGTAGTTTTGTCGGCAGACATTTCCTCCGCCACGTCTTGATCCTCCTCACTTGGTTCTGAGCGCATGGAAAAAAGGTTCAGACCAAGCAGTGTTAGTGAAAGTTTATATTATTAAATGTACATAATGGAAATGCCTCTAACTAGAATGAGACAAACAAAGCGTTGTTTTAGTAGTCATTAATAATCCAATAGTTAGTAATGCTGATGACACACCATGCTCGTCATTTTTCATTTACAAGACATTCTGTATATCAAGCCATCTATGGACTAGCCCATCCTTATAGAGCCATACCAGTATGACTTATGATCACTTTACTGTTACAATATTATATATCTCAATAACAAATAGATGAGAATAACAAAATGAAACAATCAGATCTGATGTGAATTTACTTATTCAGTTACATTTAAAAGTTATGCACAACACAAAGAGCATTTCCAGATACAATGGAAGAAATACGAGGTAAGAAGCAGCATGCAACACTGATCACAGTACCCTGAAATTAATCTAAGAAAATTATCATTAACAAATAACTTGTTACCACCAATCAGAATTAAGCTGACACAAGAAGAATCTGAAACTTGAAAGCAAAACAGCAAAATTGAGAGAGTTACAGATAAACTCTGTCAAGATGTGTGCAGATACCGTTGGCCATTAGTTAATAATTATCAACGCTAATGACGTGGATATACTAGCGGAGAAGAGACAACTACACGATCACTAGAGAATGATTCATGAAATAAAACCTTAAAGTAAATAAAACTAAATCATAACATACACAAAATGATTCACCAACACCATAAAGGTTCATTCTGGCAAAGTATAATTTCTATATATCACACTTTTATTTTGGGGTTGCTTAGATAATCACCTTATTTATAAATAAAACATTAAATCAGTGGATATTGAATAAGCAGTAATTGTATACTCCTGTGCTGACAGCAGTCACCAAATCTCTCCTGGGGGAGTATTGCCCTTGGTCATGAAAAAGCTCACTGACAAATTACTTTTGAAATGACTGTCTAAGCAACAGCAGGAGACATGATTTGCAGCAGTGACCACGTATTTCTCAATATTCTGCATCAGTGCCACGACAAAATGTAATCTAGGTTTCAGGAAGGGGTGAGGGGCGTATGAAGCCAACTTGAAACTTATCATCTCTCGAAATATCATAATGTATAAATGAAACAATGAAGGCAGAAAAGGAGAACATCACAAGTCTGGCACACAGAAACAGAAGGTGATTAAGGTAGGAATTGCTTTTCAAACTAAAAAAAGAAAAGGAATGACATCATGCAAGACAAAGGGTATCCAGGAAAGGCAAAGTAATGACATGGGACACATTAGGTACCTCCGTCCTCTCTAGCCGCATCAAGTGGCTGGAACGGCTTCTCATGCAGCACCTCATCTGGAGAGGAATAATGGCGCTGTCGAACATCCTCATCATCTTTTGATCGCTGAACCTCTGCATCATAAGACCAAGAGCGTTCTAGACTGTCTCGGCGATCTGATTTTGTAATTTCTCCATGCTCTTCATAACCGAGCTGGTTGAGGCCTGATTCATATGTTATATCAATGGGGGAGGCTGTGGTGGGTAAGCTAGGAGGAGATGGGGAATGCTTCTGTGGAGAGATAGCTTCTCTCACTAGAGTGGCTTCAAGGTTTGATCCTGCGATGGAGTGGGTAAAAGCTATGCATTCAGGATGATCAAAATGATCAGTACCTTCTCCCTGTTCACTCATTACATCACTATCACCTTTCTCATCCTCACCTTCACCCTTCTCACACAGAAACTCTTCTGCATCTAATGATTCCTTTTCATCAACATCTTTCTCTTCGATAAAACTCGCCTCCTTGCTTTCTGCATAAAGATTTTCATAACTAGATGACTTCCCATCAAAACGAATTGCAAAGTGTGGTTCCGTGTGCTTTGTGTCAAACCTATCACCTACATCTTCAGCACCAGGAATGACAATGTCTTCTTCTTCTATTGGAAATTTTGTGTCCTGATAAATATTTTCATAACTTGAAGATGCCAGCCTGTGTTTCTCTTCTAGTTGTGAAAAATCAGTTGTGCCACATTCTCTAGTAAGTTCAAGTTGTTCAAATTCTTTCTGAATTACTGTTTCACTTTCAAAATTATCAGAACTCAAAGTGGAGATGGTTGTTTCTCCAGAGTGCTCATATGTCTGCAGCACTGCTGGCTCACTGGATACAGATGATTCGACGTCAGTTGACAAGGGTTCACCTGGCTTAGTAATGGTTTTAGTAGCTTTAGCAACAGATGTTATAACAATATCTTCAATCCTGCCAACTTCAGGTTCATGCATGGTTAATACTTGTTCAACTGGTGGAGAAGGGGCACTCTCCACCAGTTGTGATGTTAGTTCAGAGGGAGCAGTGGCACCAGAAGGAACAGCACCAAGATCATCCAGGTCACTTCGTTCATGCGGAGCCTCTGTTATTCGCGAAGAAAGATAGAACTAAGAAAGTAGGTTATGCAAAATGAAAACACTGATCACAGTTAGAATGAGATGAACACATCGTTTTAGAATCTAGTTATAGACAAAATAAACTATAGGAAAAATACTATGTTATGAACATCAAATAACAAACAAAAATATAGTGAGGGTAATGGGGGAGGGCCTTAAAATTGGTATTTTCCATTTTGTGTAACTGACACACACACACACACACACCTACACACACACACACACACACACACACAGAGAGACATGCACAATATGTTACTTTAAAAAGGCCTAATAAAAATCACCACACATGATATGTTTAGTTAATACTTCTGTGTAATGTTCCTCTGATGCAATGATTAAGTAACATTGGCATTAGTTGTGGAACAGGATTTCATATGTACAGCGCATAATTACATATACAAAGCATCTACATCTGTGAGTGGCTAGCAGTTACTGCTTGATATTAGTACCTGGGCTAGAAGCAACAAGCTGCTGTGTAGGGTCAGTGGTAGAGGATAGGGATGAATCAGGATGATAGGCGTCCCTTGTCACATCATCAGAGTACTGCTGCTCAGTGGCCAGCACCTGCTCCAAGTCGACATGTTCACCTGAGCTTGGCTCAATTGGTTCTGGAACTGAGAAAACATCTTCAGGAATGCTGTCAGTCATTGGCTGTGGTTGGGTTTGACTTTTAAAGAAATCCTCACTACCAGCTGACTGGGACATAAGAGTGTAATCCGATGGGGACAGGGGCCTGTCTTCTTCATCCGGACTATCAGCTGTGGCACGAGCAGCCTCTATGGACTGCTCAATGAAAATCTGTTGCGATGTATCTGCCTCAATACGGCCGCCAGGTTCCATTTCATCATCTGGTTCAAGGGTGTATTCAGTGGGAGATAACGGCCGAGTAAGCTCGGTCTCATTTTCAGAGGTATGTGACACAGGTTCCTGCTCACCCTGAACTTCACTGAAGTCCATCTGATCCACTTGTTCTTCTGTAATTCCTCCATCATGAATATATAGCTGTTCATCAGTAGGGCTTTGAACCAATGGGCTTGCCTCTTGTATTGCGATTTCTGGGGCAATAAGGCCAGGCAGAGAAACATCTTGGGATTTTGTCTGATCGGTTGGAGAGGATACCTCTTCAGTTATCAAGATGGGAACAAATTCTTTTGAGCCCTCTTCCTTTGAAGAGGACTCATCACCTACAGTTTTTATTTCATCAGAGGTACTATACTGATAATAAACTTCACTTTGCTGTACGACATCTACACCTGAAATAATACATGTAGGTTGCACATCAATTTTATGCCTATCCTGGACCTGACTACTCTGCAAATAAGACTCTGCTGCAACAACTTTACTTTCTTTTCCAACCTCATCACCTCCTAGCTCAGACTTTTCTGAACCTTTTACATCTAAGATGGCCTTTTCTGGCTTTTCATCATCTTGACAAATTAATTTCCTTTTCTTTTCTTCCTCATCAGGAGAGAGAATGTATTCTTTATCTGGTTTATCTAATCCAGTAAAATCTTTTGGCAGTTCTTCCACTTCTTCCTGACTCAGTGCCTCACCAGCATCAGAAATGTCTTCAATTTCAGCCTTTTCAACCAGATCTGACTCCTGACTCTTGGGCTCCTCAATCAGGTTCTCATTAGATTGCTCACAACAAAGCTCACCAACCAACTGAGAAGCATCTTTGGTTACTTCACCTTTACATTTATTATCTTCTTGGTCATCGATAAAGATGTCTTCAACTGTCTCTTCAAAATCCTTGAATTGTTCCGGTTCCATGGCTGATTGTGGGGCCTCTAATTCCATGGATACTTTAACCGTATCCTTCTTCCCTGAGGAAGAAGAATCGAAAGCTTGTCCTTGACATGAAGTAGCATCATCATCTGACATCTCAGTATCCTCAGGCATTTCAGCTAGGGTTGGTATGAGAATATGTCCCTCTCTGAATGTTCTCTCAGACCTGACCTGTTTTTCTTGCGTTCTAATGATCTTTTTCTTAATAACAGTGCCATCTGGCAACTGTTCTTCAATTTCTTCATAATTAGTTTCTGAATTTGGTTGCATTTCTGCCTTATCAACATACATTTGCATTTCTGGTGTAAGCGTTCCACTTCTGATCAGTTTCCGTGTTTCGTCATCTGTTTCTGGACCCTCCATGACGAGTCGTTTAACTATTGTTTGTTTCTGTCTAGTCTTAATTACTTTCCTGATAATAACACGTCCATCTGGTAAGGTTTCTTCATATTCTTTCACTTCAGTTTCCACTTGGGGCTCACCTTCGACTGTGTCAGTATAAACCCTTAAACTGGAATGAGATTCACTTGGTGAAACTGGTTCAGTTGGTGAAGCAGGCGACATCAATTCAACAGGTGATTGTAATGAATGCATGGGAGACACAATATCCCTCTGTTCACTAAGACTCGACCTTATGCTGGAAGTTTCAGAGAAATCTGTTTCTGGAATCTCCTCAGTGATGACATCCTCAATGATTTCACCCCCAGGACCAACTTTTCGTACCTTTCTGGTTACTATTTTACAAACCTTGGTTTTTATTAATTTTCTTCTCACAACAGAACCATCAGCCATCACCTCCTCTTTCTCAACTAAAGATGTGGGTGGCTTAACCTCACAAGGAGAAACAAAGCCAAGACTAGTCCTAGATGAAATCAGTGAACTACTAAGAGATATTGAGTCATGACTGGTAGTTCTTAGGTCATGTTGTCCATCCTCTAAACTATCACATGGCAAGCTTTTACATGTAGATCCTTCAGGCACACTTTCTTGTGATACTTCAACTGATTCCTTTGCATCAACAAAACTAGTAATGTCTAATTCCTGTTCCTCTAATTCATCAGACCCTGTACATACCACTGTATCTTCCTGGCTTTCAACAGCATCAACAAATTCTTCTGTACCAACAAATTCACATGTTGTATCCACATGCCTATGTCCAGAGACACCAAGCCCAAATGAATCGAATTCATATTCCAATCCTGAAGAGCTAACAACAGAATCTTCGGCTGGCGATTTAATTTGTGTAACCAGAAGAAATGCACCAGGTTCAATCACCACTCTTTCAGGTGACAAGATATGTATTCCCACTTGAGCTTTGTCCTTTCCTTCACTTTCATCTCTTGTTGGAAGTTCTTCTATTTTTGGTGCAATTTCTGCTGTTAATACATTAGTCTCAAAAGGCACCGGTACAACAGCTTCCTGTTCCAATTCTCTTTGTGGCATTTCTTCAGTTACTACAACCTTTTCAGTACTTAGTTCAGAATCAACCTCTTCACTACGTGATTTAATTTGTGTAACAACTGGAATTGCACCTGGTTCAATCACCACCCTTTCAGGTGACAAGATATCAAGTGCCACTTCAGCTTTCTCCTTTTCTTCAATTGGCTCTTCCACTGGAGATTCTTCTAATTCAGGCTCAATTATTTCCGCTGCAGATTCGGTCTCTTTAGCTAGTTCTGTCTCAACAGCAACTTCTACAGCTGCTTCCTGTTCCAATTCTCTTGGTGGAATTTCTACAGCTGCTTCAACTATTGCAGTACTTAGTTCGGAATCAACCTCTTCACTAGGTGATTTAATTTGAGTAACAAGTGGAATTGCACCTGGTTCAATCACCACCCTTTCAGGAGACAAGATATCAA
>JAODUP010001156.1:0-124103 GCA_025642065.1 Paralvinella palmiformis | reverse complement strand
CCCCACTTTGTGGAATAAGTTGCCGGCAAATATTAGAAATGCGTCGTCTCTTGGAAATTTTAAGTCTTCTAAAAACACACCTATTTAACGTTGCTTTCACAGATAAATAATGATTATCTTTTAAATCATTAGAGGGTTTTACCGACATATTATTTGGGGTATTATTATATTACATATTATTTGTACAGCGCCTTTGAATGGCTCCTGCTAGTAAGGGCGCTTTATTAAATATACATTATTATTATTAGTCCAGAACGGATGATCCAAAGTATAACCGAGTGATTAATACTTATAAAATATTAATTATGATAAGATAATACAATTTTAACATATTATAAACGATTTTTCAACATTAAATAATGAACGTGACCAGAAATCTGTCATATCATCGTATCACGTATGCCAGATAAAGTCACAATCGTCAATGTCAAACAGTCTACCTTACTTATACGCTAATAACTAGTTTATTTATATTAATTTCGATCAATTTTGTACTCTCTGTAAGGTAACTCATATTAACTGATTATATTACATATATTAATGTTAAATAATATCAATAATTCAGTAAATATTACCTCTAATTACAGAAGATCGACCTGACCTGCGTCAAATGTACGTGTGTTTCCAATCCGCTAGACGGCAGCAGCGGGTGAAACATTGATCACGTTTTCGTTAGTTCTTTAATCATTCACTACGCTGCGCCACATTAGGAATAATCCAATGATATCAGCTCAAGACAATCTACAGAAGTTAGTGAGCTCCGGTAGCTTAGCGGTACCAACGGTCACAGGTTCGAACCCCACAAGAGGTCGAAACTTTTCCAGGGATTAATTTCTCGGCTCACTACATCGTGGGTGGCCGACCACGTTAAATGGCACTGCCGTCTCCACTGAATTATTTAAAATAAAGGGGGACGTTAAAAATCCCATGAGGAAGTAAAACACTCTGGCAGTGACCACCCTCATGGTATTTCGGCTCCATCTTTCCGTACTGCTCCCCTGTGATTGGTGGGGGAGGAGGTATCTCAGCCACTCTAACTTAGAGTCTGTGCTGATTAAGCGAGAGCCTGGGGATTCTCCCCGAACAACAAAACAAACATAAGTTCTATTGTTTAAACTCTAAAATGAGTACAACACCAACAATGGCAGCACATCGAACCTTCTGGAGGCATGGACATGATCGAGTGACGTTTTCTTAGTAGAAATTACTAATGATTATTATATAAGTCATAGAAATGTAATTGTGTGTTCATTAACTTGATTAAGAATACATTTGTACGTGTGTGTATCTTTAAGTATATATGTATATATATATATATATATATATATATATATTGTGTGTGTGTGTGTGTGTGTTAGTGTGTGTGATGGTCGCGCGGTGTGTGTGTGTGTGTGTGTGTGTGTGTGTGTGTGTTAGTGCAGTGTGTTTGCATATGGCCTTATAAATGGAAAGTCCTTGAATAAAGTTATAGTCCTTTATTTTATTAATATCACAAAAATATATTATATAAATTAATATTAAGAATATCCCTTAGAATGTAACATTTCACATATACCCATAACATATTCAAATATTAATTCAAACAACTTTTGTGTGATTAATGTCATGTATGGATTTAGTTATCTGATGATCTTTTGCTGAATATTTTGTATATTTATGGCCTAATATCAGGTGTCTGTTTGTATTTAGAGTGTATCTGTCACCTGTGTCAATTAAGAGTGCGCCCCTTAATGATCCTTCACAGTTTCTTGCCAACTTTCTGTGAATGTTGAATCACATAGAAACAATTATTATTATTTTATCCACAGGATTTAGTTTAATTTATCTTTGATGTGTATTCTATAACTTATAACTAACATGCTAAGTTTGTTTGTTTTATTGATTTACTTGTTGTGATTGACTTGGTTGTTACAGATAAATATACACTTCTTTGATTAAGTGTGTATTATATTAATGTCTTATCTTCTTAATATATAAATGATAATTCAATTGTATTATGGCGTTTCCGCCTGAGTTAAGCCAAGTCAACTGTGATTGGACCATGTGACCATGTGGGTCTTTAAGACAGCACACTGATGGTCATTAGGGGAGAAATCCCCAATATATATATATATATATATATATATATTATAAAGAAGCTGACCGACTTACCAATTTAGCCACAAACCTTGACACTATACATACAAGTGAGCAAACTATTGGAGTTCTAGGAAGACAAATCTGAAGGAGGATCAAGAAAATGACAGACATTCTTTTCAGTGACTACTACACCACTACAACTGGTATTTGGTATCTCAGTACTACCATACTAGAACATAGGATGTGCCTAAATAGATTTATAGAAACCCAACTCCGACTACTCAGATGGTACTTCTATTCCAAGAATTTTAAGACTTCAGGTAGACGCGCTATATGTAATGTATGTCAAAACCGTTTTGTCCCAACCCTCTACCTAATAGAATGCCCCGGACTAAATATTCGCCAAAATAGTGCACAGGAACTACTCCCGGTTCATAATTCCCTTCCCGCAGAAGAGAAAGCAAAATATATAATATGACGATAAGCCATCATCCACAAGACAATCATATATGTCCTGCCGTAAATCCTGCCTGAAATTATACCCCACCTCCCTCTGTAAGAGTCTGTGCCATACAGCGACAAGACAAGACAATAATGGAAAAAGTTAAGTTTGACCTGACTTCATGTCTTAAATTACACACACACACACACACACACACACACACAACACAATATATATATATATATATATATATATATATATATTATATGTTTGTATGTGTGTTTTTCACTATTTACTTAATTAAATGTAACTAATTACATTGTATAATATGATAAGTTGATCAATTAGTTGGTTATCCTTATAAGAGGACATTATTAGTTTAGTGAGATGGTTATATTATTTATGGAGACTAGATTATATTTATTTTATTATGATACATTGTCTTAATATTATATTCTCAGTTGTTATAAAGTAACCCAAAATGTATAGTCTACAACAAACATAAGCAGCCACGCCTCCCAGATGGGCCATAGAGTGAGACCCGGTGGGCTAGTGTTAAGCAGCCAGCACTTGGTGCCAACGGTCACAGGTCCGAACCTCGTAAGAGGTCGAAACCTTTCCAGAGATTAATTTCTCGATTCACTACATCGTGGGTGGCTGACCACGTTAAATGGCACTGCCGTCTCCACTGAATTATTTAAAATAAAGGGGGATGTAAAAAAACATAGGACGTAAAACACTTTGGCAGTGACCACTCTCAGGGTATTTCGGCTCCATTTTCCGTACTGCCCCCTGTGAGTGGTGGGGGAGGTGGTTTCTCAACCACTCGAACATAGAGGCTGTGCTGATTAAGCGACAGCCTGGGGATTCTCCCCGGACAACAAAACAAACAAACAGAATTTCTATTGTTTAAACTCTAAAATGAGTACAGCAGCAGCAATGGCAGCACATCGAACCATGCTGGGGATTCTCCCTAAACAACAAAACAAACAAAATACAATCAGCGTGTTGTTCAGTGGAGACTCATATGTACCTTGATACAATCTCCGCTGACTTGGCTGTACCATTACAGGCATTCACTAACAAAGCTTTCACACATTCAACCCACACCACGAAAACATTAATACAGTACACACCCAACCAAACTCAACAACCGGCTGGCCTCAAATCGCCAAGCTCCACGGAACGGGTGACCACCAACTTCTTTCGCACATCAATCAATCGGAGCACTATGATTTCACATCCATTTGACCCCACACTTGGTTGGCCACAAACCGTTAAGCGGCACGAACGGGCGATTACTAATTATCCCTGACATTAATCAAATCGTTAACCGGCCATGAGGGTATTTCGGTACTGCTCCCCTGTGAGTGGTGGGGGAGGTGTTTTCTCATCCACTCTAACATAGAGGCTGTACTGAATAAGCAACAGCCTGGGGTTTCTCCCCGAATATCAAAACAAAAAGACGGGCCAGTCTCGGGGTTTCATATTTATTTTATTTCGGTTATGTTATCACAAGGAGAAGTACGTGTTTTGTATTGTTTGAGACAATTGATTCTCATATTTATTTTATTTCGGTTGATCTCATCACAACGAGAAGTACGTGTTTTGTATTGTTTGAGACAATTGATTCTCATATTTATTTTATTTCGGTTGATCTCATCACAACGAGAAGTACGTGTTTTGTATTGTTTGAGACAATTGATTCTCATATTTATTTTATTTCGGTTATGTTATCACAAGGAGAAGTACGTGTTTTGTATTGTTTGAGACAATTGATTCTCATATTTATTTTATTTTGGTTGATCTCATCACAACGAGAAGTACGTGTTTTGTATTGTTTGAGACAATTGATTCTCATATTTATTTTATTTCGGTTATGTTATCACAAGAGAAGTACGTGTTTTGTATTGTTTGAGACAATTGATTCTCATATTTATTTTATTTCGGTTGATTCACAACGAGAAGTTTTTTTGTATTGTTTGAGACAATTGATTCTCATATTTATTTTATTTTGGTTGATCTCATCACAACGAGAAGTACGTGTTTTGTATTGTTTGAGACAATTGATTCTCATATTTATTTTATTTCGGTTGATCTCATCACAACGAGAAGTACGTGTTTTGTATTGTTTGAGACAATTGATTCTCATATTTATTTTATTTTTATTTGTTAGTGTATAAATTAGGTTAGTGAAATATCACCGGACTTGTGTCAATCGATTGCCTACAAGTAACTAAGGAGATAACTTGGTTACAGTGTGAGTATGAGTGTTTTAAAATTAATGAAAATTTATTTTCTCAGTACATGTACATTGTAAAACAGGAAACTGTACATAAAAGCTGAAATAAAATCGGGTGATTGATGATTTATTGGTTCTATGAACATGTAAGGAAAGTGTGTTGAAACACTACTTCAGATGTTGCTGCTATTATTAGTCAAATAAACAGGCATTTCAGATTAACTTATGTTGTTTTCACATGGTTAAGCCCAAGCTTGTCATACAGCCAGCAATCGTGCATGGCTTCTCTGTGACACCGTCGTTTTAACTACAGCTCCGAACGACCCTGATTGGCCGAATGACAAGCAGCCAATTAAATTAACGCATGCGTTCCATATACGTGGCATGAGGATACGGGAAAATAGAAATGCATATGTAAACAGACGAGAGCGCCCCCATGTGTCCGGATACGCCATACGATTTCTCCTTGGGCTTCGTATCGATCCGGATACGGCAAACTAAATCGCTCCATGTAGCGATTTGTACGGCAACTTGGCAAAATAAACAATGGGGGAATATAGAATATGACGTGAGGGGAAGGTATTTCCCGAATAATTTGTCGACATACCGGATGACAAACGTGAACATTAGACGGAGATCAAAGGTTGAAGTACAGAGTTGGGAGGTGTTTGAGTTATAAAAGAAAATGAAATGTTAAAGCATAGCAATAATTTAAGAATCTTGGCTCGGCATATCTGAAGGGTGTTTCATCTTCGACTTCGCTTCATTACATTTGGAGGTAGTTCGGCCCATTTAGCCTACCATGCGCACAAAAGCGGCCCGTAAAACTTCAATCAATCAATCAATCAATCACCCAATCAATCAATCAATCAATCATCCATTCGTTAAAATAATCGGTAAAACGTCGTCATATATTCAGCAGAACATAAACATCCGGTTTAGATGTTCCAGCCCGTCGACTTCGTCACTGTTGTGATCCGCTCCTATCAGGGTACAGGTTGAAGTGTCTGCCAGAAAGGCATAAACTAGACAGTTCGGTTGGCTGAGACACATCATAGCACACCTGACCATAGACGGTGTTTGAAGTTCGGTGATGACGGTCAACAAAGTACATCTCATGTTGGCTATGTCGGTGATGTGACAGGAAAGTAACTCTATCCTGTTATCTACGATTATGAGAGGAAATCATGTTTAACTATGACATAGATAATAAGCATATTATATATATATATATATATATATATATATATATATATATATATATATATATATATATATATATATATATCATATCATTTACGCATTATAAATATTGACTGTTAGGATGATATTTAACTTCGCCATTGACTTTTTATCTATAGCACAAATTACTCTTAGGATTATTTTCTTGGTTTATTTCCTATTATCACAATTTATTAAATTATTTGTTGCCACTTGGTAACACAATTGTGATTATTATTATTATTATAAGTAGTAGTATTGGTAGTAATAGTAGTAGTAGCAGCAGTAATAATAGTAGTAGTTGTTGTAGCAGTAGTAGCAGTAATAGTAGAAGTAGTAGTAGTAGTAATAATAGTAGTTGTTGTTGTAGCAGTAATAGTAGAAGTAGTAGTAGTGGTATTGGTAGTAGTAGTAGAAGTATTATTATTATTACCATTATCATTAAATACATTTTGATATTGGTATTAAGTCTCACCTGAGAAATGGTCATACAGATCTGACACGGCGATGTCAGTCCAAGCTGTGTTTTGAAGATGTGGAGGCTGAACACAGGTAAGCTCGTCAGTTCTGTTTAGTATTCCTTGATTTTCGGCTAGCTTCACGTAAGCCATCTTTCTATCACATATCAATGGATTACTACTCAGAGACACGTCAACGCTGTTCCCGGCGTATAGGCAAAGGTTAGGAAATGACGACAGCTTGTTCAAGGAAAGATCCAGAGACTTCAGTGATGGTAGCTGCTCTAGATGTCCCAGCCTCACTTCCGTTATGCTATTGTTCGCCAAATTCATATCTTCTAGTCGTCTCCCGAGCCGAGATAAAGCGGGAAAATCCGAAAAATCATTCGACGCCAGATCCAGGCGGTAAAGCGTGTGGGCTGGACCTGGAACATCCGGGATGATTGTTAGCTGGTTGTTGCTCATCTCTAGGATAGTGAGATTAGTAAGGATATCCATAAGTTGCGAGGGTATATATCTGATCCAGTTCTTGCCCAAATATATCTCGGTTAACGTGTCGGTGATGTTGGTAAAATTGGGAAATTGGGTTAGAAGGTTGTCATGCAAGTTGAAGATGGCCAAGTAAGGATAAGGCTTGATGTAATCGACGTGCCGGATCAAATTATGGTCCAGCTTCATGTAAGAGACGACCCATGAGACGGAATTTGGAAAATAAGTTATACCGCTGTTACTGAGGTCGAATGTTTTGGCCGAACAAGCCCGAATAAGGCAGAATACCATCAAAACGTTGGCATGCATGATGTAAACCACGAACTGGTGGCTTAAACTCCATAGATGGATAGCCAATGCCGGTCATTTATAGAGGGCTCAATGAGATGGTTCACGTCTATATGAAATGGCGGCCGTAATTAACTTCCTTTTAGGAAATGAAAAGCAGAAACGAGCCGTTCACGAGGTGAAAAACCGGAAAAAATGAAGCCGGCTGTTTGCGGCTCGATGATTCTGTGATATTGAATGTAAATATCTTGTAAGCACTTGATTTATTATTTCCATTAACCAATAGCCAAACAGCGATGGCCTTTGAAAACCATTACTATTTCGTATATGCTCCTGTGTATTGGTCATAAAAAACAGGGGCATCATTAATTCATTAATCGAACCATACGTCAGCTCGCGAAACGCTGGTGTTTTATTTAACGAGTGATCGATCTGTTTTGTAGTAACAGCCTTCGTTGCCATGTGAACAATGACACCATTACTGTAAACCCATTTATGTTCTCGCCCTTCAATGTTAGCGTTTCTGCGATTTGGCTAATTTTTCTCGGGGATCACATGTACTGTTTTGTGGCAGTTAGTGTAAAATAAGAAAATCTTTAAACGGGGTAAGAGTAACAAAGCCCCGCTGTTCCTTTGCCAATTATTCGTAGCTCAAAGGCAAATTAAAATCAGTAATTTTGAAGCCAGTCATGACATCTGGATTATTTCCCTCATAAACGTAAAGGGAAAGCTTCCATGGCCTAACTGGTAGCGCGGTTGGCTATAGATATATAACACTTGGGTTGAAACCCCGGGCTGGCTATGTCAGAAGGGTGTTTCATCTTTCACTTCGCCTCATTATCTTTGGAGGTCGCTCGGCCCATTTAGACTACCTTGTGCACATAAGTGGCCGTAAAATAGCAACATTTTACATTTACTCATAAATGTAAAGATTATGTTTCTTCATGTCCCCTTGAATCAGTTATGATTTAAAAAAAGAATATTTAATGGTTTTACAGTAAACTGTTGGTAATGAGTACTGTCCCAAATCATTATACTAATTAGTCTATAAATCATAACATTATTAGACTCGACTTATTAGAAATCCCTTTTATTCTACAGGTATTCAGCTATCACTAAAATACAGTCATACACCAATTGGCCCCAAAAGCCGTGACATAATCCGGTTTATCTCATAAACAGGACACAATGACGTAAAAATACATTTAGATGTAAATATTATATTAAATATACACCGTTTATGTTTTTAATGTGTTTAGTGTATTTTTTTAGCTCCTTTTATACTTTTTTGTTGTTGTTGTTAATTTATTTATTACATGTACTTTAATCATAAAGTAGGTGACGTAAGTGCTCAGTGGCGTAATGTCGGACGTAATGACTCAGTAGTTAGAACAGTCGTTTGCAAATCTCTATGTCAGGGTTCGAATCAAACTAAAGTAACAATATTTATGAGTTGTTTCTCTAGGGAGTCACCTAATGATTATATGTTTCATGTGCGACCTGTATCAAGGCAAAACACTGACTGACTGACTGACTGACTGACTGACTGACTGACTGACTGACTGACTGACTACGACTCACTCACTCATCACTCAATCACTCAATCACTCAACCACCCGTATCGGGATAAGTGAAGCTTGTCAAGGTCAGTTTGGTGCCTTTTCTCTTCCCTTTACAAATCCATGTCCTAGGTCCCGTTTGCGTTTATTTGTATCCGAGGCGGCGGGATCGTATCTGAGAAAAAATCCGGAAGCCGATTTTATTCGATAAGGCAAATAGGACGACTTAATACAGGATCGAGTCGAACACCCGTGATATCTTAAAATGTAATGTTATTGAAGAAAGCAATACCCCCCCATCTTGTGGACGAAATTGTAATGGACTCAGTATTGTCTGTGAAGACGTCAGACTTCAGGAGTTTCAGGTCTGTATCTCTCTTCAAAATGGCGGCGCCCACGGATAAGCTATAGTCATTGCGTCCCCCTTTAATTACATTTACTATTATATATATATATATATATATATATATATATATATATATATATATATATATATATATATATATATATATAATTGATAATGGACTCATGTATTCGTTACTGTGCCGTCTCTTGGCGCCATCGGAAGTATAAATGGCCATTTTGTTTCAGACGTCGTTTATGGGAACGCTCCTACACATTGGTATGTGTGTATAAAATAGTAGATTATGGTATTTTGTTGAGCCTTTGGGTACTCACATCGAGCATCTATCAAACTACGTACAGTGTGTGTATGTGGTATCATTACATACGTTCTTGTTTTCAGACTTGCACTTCTAATACATTTCATTATTTTAACTATTTCGTGGCTGGTGTTGCTTCGACTTGATTTTGATTTGATTTTGAATAACAGATGGGTTGTATAAAATGAGAATCTTGCTTAGATTAAACAATTCAGTGCTTTTACATAATCATTCAAAAGAATTCTGGTACATTCACTTTTTCTAATGTTTTTCACAGTCAAATTAGAGTCTAGAATTAGAAAGAACAATATTTTACCCGGGAGAAGGAAACACTGTAATTGAAGCTTGTAAGCAAAGTAAGGATAATTAAAATCTATCGTTTTAATACAACATTTATAAACGTTTTGATTTTGTACAATGGATACGATATATATCATTTTAAAATATAAAATATACATTTAAAAGATAGCTATTATTTTATGTTAAATAAATATAAGAATAAACAAATATTAAAATCAACTAAATATCTCCTAAATATCAACTAAATATAAGTCAATAAATATTAAAGCTTTGTTGTAGAAAAGATATCCTTATCAAACCCGAAACATACAACTTAACAGTGTACTGTATTTTTTTCATAACATTACCTGACCTGACCAAACAATAAAAATGTTATTGTCCCATCACTCTATCACTCTTCCTTTGGTATACTATTTCATTCAGCCTCTTTCACCGTTCTTTTTTACATGTACAGGGATCGAAATTAACGTTCGTCCGTTCTCCCGAGGCGAGTACAAAATTGACAGGACTAATACATTTTCAGGTTAAGTCATACTACGGGCCAATATAATTATCAGGCTAAAATAACCAAGTGTCTGCAGAAATATGTCATGGCTCCATTCTGTTTCGATTATCAATCTGCTGAACGTACCCCCTCGTTAAAATGATTTTGAACAGTCACCAGGGGACCGAATTGCTAAGATTAGGGAGCTCCTTAAATAAGCAGCTCCATAAATATTAAGAATCTTCGCTAAAATCCGAACTACTAAAATCCTCCTTATGATTTAAGCAGCTATTTTCGGTAAAATTCAATAAACGTGTGGAAAATAGTATTGCCGATCACGTCAAAATATTTACGTACATGAAATTTTGTTTTGTGTCCAGTATATTTTATTTGAATTTTTATTTATGATTTCAATTGGTTGTGAATGAAAAAATCACAAATGATACATCTATATAAATAAAAAATTCAATTTTCATGTCCTGTTAAACATATACATAGTAATCAAATAAATTGTGAATAGACAAATTTCAAGACCCACTTAATTATGCAGACTCAAAAGGACACATAATTAAATATTACTGCAATAGGCAAGAAACTATTTGTGTTTCACATAAACATAGTAAAAATAGAATTTATATAATAGGGGATTGTAAATCTCCCTCGTTTCAAAATAGTTGAGTGAAAATGAACTAGGTATGTTAATTGCATGTCTATAATACTTGCATACACTGTTGTATATGATCAGTTTGGTGGTCTATGTGATTTGATTTTAAATTCATTTTTGTTTCATTATTATGAAAACATACAATCAAACAAATATTGTATACAATCGATGTAGGTTTATTTTCATAGCACCTACATGCATGTACTAATTATATATATATATGCTACATAGTAATGGTAGTAATGTATTGATGTTTACACATACATGTTGTAATACACATGTTTGAAAGCACTATGTACTTCATTGTTGCATGATACATTGTTCTATTGATTAGTGTAGTAAATGTTTGTCTAAGACAAATTTTAGAAGAGTGAACTATTAAAATGTCATTGCAAGATTTATTACTGCACATAATGTGTATAGAATAAATAGACTTGTTTGTAGAATATAGGTTGATAATAAATAAACAAATATCCATAACCTTTAATTTGAATTCACTACATGAATTATAAAATTTCAAACATCAAGTTTAGAATTGTCACTTTTGAATTTTTTCTCGGAAATCTATTGTTGACAGACTCACCAGTAAACAATGAATGTATTATTTATCATCCCACAGTGTTAAAAAAATATATTAACAATTAAGAATCATTTGATAACAATAGACTGAATGCAAGGAGTGTAAGAAATCTTTATATGAAAATAAATGAACAATTATCTTTCGAATAGTGTAGTTTTAAGGATAGATACAGTTTTGACAAATTTGTCCAGATTTTGCCATTATAACACTAACAGTCACATTATTTACAATTTGTGAGATAAATTAATGACTTTCATTTAATTAAAATGCTTATAACTTTTCTTACAGTGTTCTCCTTTTATCATTTGTTTATAAATTTGTAAATACAGGTAAATGAAGTAGTGTGGAAAAGCACAACAACAAAGTATTCACTAATATTGCGCTGAACCTGAAGCCTAAGTGTAGCAATTAAATAGTTAAATGTCACACAATGACATATGCATATTATACATAGTTTAGGTATACTTACTTCTAATTTCAGGCTATGCTTTAGCCTCTGGTATCAGATTATAACACAAGGTATCCTTTATCGTGCCTTATCCTTCAATCAATGTGATACATTATGGGGTACCACAATTGATCAAATAACTAGACTCTATAACTACAAACTAGAAAGATACTGAAAAAAAAGTTACGCAAAGGCCGTTACATAATATTAATAATAACATAGCTCTTATTATAGCGCCACATATCCGAATGCTTATACTAGTTATAGTTCAAGGGCGCTTAACGATATGAAATAAACACATTTACAGTATATACAAGTGAAGCCTTAGCATAGATTTAAAGTTATTTCATTTGTCCATGCTCCTGATATGAAGTGGAAAATCGTTCCACAACCATGGGGCAAAGTGAAACTGATCTGTCGCCAGCCATTTTTAATCTGGTACGAGGAACAGTCAGCAGAGATGAGTCAAACGATCTTAGCCTAGTTGGCGTAGGTATAAATCTATAAATAAAACTTGTATTTATTATAACATCACAATATTTTCATAAACCAACTTATGTTCTCCGTCATACGCCAGGCACCGCGTAGACAGTTTCATTATAGACTTATAACTCGCTTGTGTTTCGGATGTCAGGGGATGAGCGCGCTGACATTTCTGACCATCTATGTCTCCGCTGCTGCCGCAATACATATAAATGTTGATAAGCGCGCCTTAATTTAGGGAGCGTTTTTGGTCATTTTAGGGAGCATTTCTTAGTAGCGCAGTGATATTCAGTTAGGGCGCTAAATCATGGTTAAGCAGCTGCTTAAGACGTTAGTAATTCTAAGATTTTAAGTAGATGATTTAGCTACTTAAATGACGTTTAGCTACTTAAGTAATAAATTGCTACTTATATATAAATAGCTATTTGTTAAAGGTGAGTTACTAAACAAAGCTACTTATAATAGCTACTTAAATCACCAAAACAGCTAATTAACTAAGCAGCTAAAAAGGGTATCTTTTAAATAATATTTCACTACTTAAAAGTCAAGATGGTAGAGCCTAGTCAATCTTTTCGTAGCTCGCCGTCGACGAGAACGAATTTTTCACCAAAGAAGAACGTTTAATGAAGCTTTGGTTGATTTTGACGTGGCCCTCGATAATACATTTTTTAGTATTAAATGTTTGATGCTAAATGTTATCAGCATGTGTGTTTATAATGTTTCTAACAATAGTATTAACTATTGACACAAATTTTGATATTACGTGTATATATAAATGCATTTCTGTTTTTGTTGGTTTCAGCAGTTCTTTGTTTAGTGTGTGGCTGTTTTGTGATTGATTGCAATTAACATGACATATGATATTGATATTTATTTGTACACAATACACTAATATTTACAATGGGTCAATATAATACATATATACAAAATATAAAACAGAAGTATAATACAAATACTCGCTGGATAAAACATAAGACAATTAGCAATGGATGAAACATAATACAATAAGCAATCCGAATACACTATGGATGAACATGAAACAATTACTAGGCATATTTATCAGCGAATACACGGCTTGTAGATTTGACTAACGTCTCTGAGTATTTCTTTGGGGGTTAAATTTCCAGTGGTAAACTTGTCCCATTTTAACCTTAAACGTCAATGTTCCGGATCTGTTATAATCATGCCAAAAACTAACTCCTGCGTACCGTATTGTCATGCCACTAGTAAGCGATATAAACATTTAAGTTGGCATGTGTTGGCCGCGGGATGCAACACTGAGAAAGCGTTGGGTAGTTTTAATTCGAAATGACAATCTGCGATTCAAATTTGTATAATTAATGTCAGTGTAAGGATTGACTGAAACAGTGAAAGGCGCAAATAAAGTGTAATTTACCAATATTATTATCCATCAGATCATAGATAATAATATTGGTAAATAAAGTGCAATTTACCATATTATTATATCCATAAATAATAAATTAAATTTACCAATATACTGGACTCTATTCTTCTTCTTTTTGTTAAATATAATTTTAGTGTGATTTACTATGAACACCACATTTTAACAGTCTTTGTTATGTGCAGTGAATATTATTGTACTATGGTTTACAATGTTGAATATCACACTTTACTATCATTTATAAAGTAGCAATGACGGACGATTAGCATATAATTATAATCTGATTTTCAGTTTTGGAATACAACTTCAACAGTGCCGGCTTGTCGTACAGGCTAAATAGAATAACAGTTAAGCTTAATTTCCCGCCAAAGATACCCCGCTTTAACAGCTATTTTAAATGTTGCTTATACTTACCGATGAAAATACATCCCGTTTGTATTTCTTCCACGCACACGGCTTATGCTACCAGCGATACAACAATAATTCACCACGTTTATAAACCTAATTTTTCCAGTCTGCGTTCCTATTTTCTCGACCGGAAGTTGGGACCGGTTTGCCATCAAATCGGCGGCCGTATTCGGTCTAGTTTTCTTTTAGGTCAATGGTCGGACAATAATAGAACAATTCATTGACCTAGATCAATGGAACAATTGATCAATGGCCTTGCAGAGTCACGTTTTTCTAATGTTTGTGAGCTGTCACACGGACTTACCCTAGAGATGCAGGTTAATATCTCGAAATTAAATTAAATTAGTCTACTAGTGCTCACAATATAACACAAATTTCTCCTACGTTAAGGTTAATTAGGACTACATACTTGTCACAGGCTTTTCCTTTCATTACTTCGTGCACCGAATATAACACACCACGGAGAAGCAGTTTCAATTTTATGTTCACTGAAATCAGATGTGGCCTCGGTCAGCTTTCACCACACAAGTGACGAAACTCCCACTGTTACTGTACAGCCATGCGTGGTGCATGATCAACCGTGACCCCCATGGCCCCAAACATCACACCACATCAAGCTAACACCACAATACAGAGTGCATATGCACACTCTACTTAATCACGGTGCGCACCGATAAAATCTTCTCTGTGTGCCACCCCAAAGGACTAACTGTCACATACTGTTACAACGGATAAATTATACATATAAAGGTGGTCTGTGGGGTAAGCGACTTTTCTTTTTTTAAACACCACACTCTGACAATTTCAAATTATATTGTTGTGTTTCCAGTTTGATAAATACTCGTGCAAATAATGTGTGACATGGAACCAAAAATTTAAAACAAATAAATCATATTTTCATCAATTATAATAGACTATAAATATGGATTTATATGAAAGAATTTTTTTGGGGGGCCAACATGTATATAACTAAATATGTAGAAAAGTTTCTATCACTTCTGAGTACAATGGACAATTTTAATAATTTCATTATAATATTTCAACCACTTAATAATACAAGTATTTCTTTCAAGGTAATTTCGTATTGATGTGTTGGCATGAATCTAATACAATTTTATAATCATCATCTATATAGATCTCTTTACAAAAAGTGTATAAATGGTTGCTGGTAGATCTTAAAAATAAATATCGACATTTTACATAGAACATTTTATGTATTTTATTACAAATAACCACTAGACAAGGCACATCATTCTGAGCTTTCTCAAGTCAGTTTCACAATGAGGCCACTTTTGTATCTCTCCATATTAAATGCTACTTCAATTAAAAACGATTTACCTGAAAAACCCGCTCCAATGCATAATTATCCTAACGATAATGGCATCCTCATTATGTTTCTATATATTTAATTGTTAATTTTATTTATTTATTCTTTGTAAATTCAATTATATTCAGGCACTACTTGTAAACCTATTACTTGTATAATATTCAGGCCCGATGCTATGTTCATAGACCGGGCAAGTAGGGTCTATGGCCGGGGGGGGTCTATGTATGTACTCATTTGAACTCGTATGCCCTATCTTAGACTGGGTGTAGGCGTAGCACTAGTACTAGTACTAGACGTAGAGATTCCATCAATTTCGATTTGATCCATTACTTAGGCAGTAAGTCAATTAAAACAATATTTATCAAGCATTCAAGAATCTCAAGCAAGAGCAAATCCTTACCAGAAGCATTGTAGCAGATGAACTATTGACAGAAAGTGGCAATTGTAATCAATCGGCAATACTATTTTTCACATGAATTCTAAAATAACTGCCTGAAATTTAAGTTGCAGTTTTAGCTACCTAAATCATAGGGGGCACTTTAGTAGCGCAGTTTTCAAAATAGCTACGTACGATTTAGGTTGCGATTTTTATTAATAACTATTAAAGTTAATAGCAATTAATCTTAGCAATTCGGTCCTCAGGTTGTGTACGCAGAGGGAATACGTGTGACATTGGGAACAGCGCGATGTGTCGTCATCGCCATCTCGTAAGGGTTCGCGGAGTTTTCCTGCCCGGTTTTTTCTCCTCAAAACATTCTTATCGACAATAATGTGGAAATAATTAAGTGGTCCAGAGCTCATACTCCTCGTAAAAAAAGAAGCGTGACTGCTTACATGTACTGAAGATTTGCAGACAAAGAAAGTTCTGGTGTAGGACACTTTGATCCAATGGAAACCATCCATTTATGGAATACCGTTTGAATGCGCTCAAATTGAGTTTGATTATGCTGTCCGTGAACGTGATGAAGACAGTAGTGATTTAGTGTGGATGAGTGAATTAGAAATGGACCAACCCGTAGATTCATTCAAGATTCAGCAGTTGTTAGATGGGGTTTTTTTCTGGGATCAGCTGCAAATAACTCATAGTTTCCAAAACCATTCAAATTCATGCATAATGAAATAAACTGTATATGGATGGATGGATGGATGGATGGATGAATGTTGTTTAACGACACATCGGCACAATTTAGGCCATTCAGTGTCCTAGAACTGTATATGTGTGGAGATTTGCCGTAGCCAGGACTAGTGAATTATTCTCAGGACTAGTATGTTTTCAAAGTTACTAGTCCTGTGGACTAGTAGTAGATTTTAATTAGCTTCTAATCCTGCATGTATATAAAAGATATTACATATTATATCTACTCTTCATTTATTATGTTCTACTATTGCATTATATATATTATATTCATACATATATAAATGAAAATTAAAAACAAAGTTCAGTTCAAGGTCAGCCGAACGTCTAATATTTTATTCTGGTGTATGCTGTGTCACAGTATATTATACTATCCGATGACGTGCGGTCTTCATTTGATAATATTGATAACTAATTTCGATTCCAAGTTTGATGGTGCTAAGCATTTTATTACTAAGCACTAATATATACCAATATGTTATTATTTATTAACACGCTATTAATTACTGAAGTTCAGGCATTTTCTATGGCATAGATATGCGGGTGTCAATGGAAAGTCTCACCGAGATGGTGGCTTGTTGGCGTCATCCTAACATGCCCGCCCGCCATCTAGTTATATATATATATATATATATATATATATATCGGTGGTAAATCAGTTATATAAAGCAGTACAGCAATTAACATAACTTGGCGTTCTAATCAAGTCTAGACTAAACACAGTGGGTTCACACACACTATGATGATTGTTCGTAAAATTGATCATTCGCTTCGATTGTGTATGGAACCAAAAGAATAAAACTAAATAAGGATGCGATAGCATTATCGCCTACCACACAAATCGGAAATGTTTACCAAACTTGATGATGCACAGGGTTTAGTCAACTCCATTTGGATTAGGAGAGCTCAAAACTGTGAACAATGGCGACACCGTTCGGTCGCTACAGCATCCAGAAGCTATCGTTTGGACGAGAGAAGTGAGGGTAGCCTCCAAAACAGAACATAACCACAGATTACCGAAGTGTTTATGTTACAGCGCATGCTTGTTAACAATATCGGGCATAAGAAGAAAAGGTGTTGTTTTATATGCGAGAAATAACATTTCTCGGCAATAAGCTCTCAAGTAATGGTGTTCAGCCAGATGAGGCGATAATATCTGTCATCAAGAATATGCAGACGCTATCGTGAAAAGCAGACGTCAAACGTGCAATGGGCACCGTAAATTACCTGGGCAATTGTTTGCCAAAACGAATCATCAACACGCAGGAGCTGTTGTCACTTCTGAGAGGGAAAACAGATGTTCGATGTTTTGAGATTTTACGGCCTCTTTTATGCACATGTTAGGCTAAAGGAACCGACCAACTTCCAAAGGTAATGAGGCGAGGTGAAAGATGAAACACCCTTCAGACATGCCCACGTCGAGAATTGTGACCAAACTTTAACCGCGCAACTAGTTAGATCATGGAGGCGCCACCCGATAGAAGACAGAGTGGGAGTGGATAACTGAGCACGAGGCGGAGTGGCAGCAAATCAAAATGGATTTAGCCAATAAACCAGAGTGGGCTCAATTTGTCATAAATCTATCCAGTAAGGTTTCATGTGATATAGCTAAGGATGGAACCGGCACCGTATGACTCAAACATCATCATGATAGTTGACGTCTGGTAGCTTACTCTGCCCTTTCTATGAAGAGTAGTGAATGTCATAACCTCAAATTGAAAAAAAGGTCTCAGTTCTGTGTATACCTGCGAAAATTTTCACGAGCGTGTATATGAAGAAAAAACAAGATCACTCTAGATGCGGAGATTGTACAATCTACTATACCCATCACATATTCGATGTGCAAAACAATTGCAAAAAAACTAGCAAAGATCCAACACTTAGTAAAGTGATGTATTATATGAACAATGGTTGAAAGTAAAATCAGCGGCCTTACCATCATTTCATGGAGAAACTGTCGGTAGTTGTTGATGTAATTCTGATGGGTTTCGGAGTTAATATAACCACATCTCTAAGTAAAGACGTGCTGAGCATTGTGAAATGAGTGGCACTTTGGCATAGTTAAACGTCAATCTAGGCCAGGTCGGGTTCAATATTGGCCTAATATGAATTCGGACATTGAAACCATGCGCGCAGCAAAAAGAGCCGCTGACACAAGATGCGGTACCGACACTCCCCTGGATAAAGATTACAGCTAATTTATTAACGCTTCGTAACAAGAACTATCTCATCGTAGTAGACTACACTTCAAATTATCCTGAAGCGATGCAACTTCGTGATATAAGTGCTAATAGTGTCATCTTGGCAATAAAAGTCATCATGTTAAGATTTGCAATTCCTCGAGATGTTATGTCAGATAATGGGTCTTACCTTTCCTCAAGGGAAGTCTACAAGTTTGTACAAATTCATGGGTTTAACGTCTAGCCTCTATTTTGACCAGAGTAAAGGGAAAGCAGAAAAGGGTGTGAAAATAGTGAAACGAGTGATGACCAAGTTGATTAAGAGTGGAAAGGACATTCACCCATACGTGTTGACACACAGATGTTCTCCGTACATAGATAGCAATCTCCAGCTGATATAATGCTCAACAGACGTTTGAGAATAACGATGCCATTCGTATACTGAGAAGACAAGTCGTCAAAAAATCAGGTGGAAATCATCTCACGAAAAGCCGCTCAAGTTCTTGCTTTCTCTCACATCGGATGATCCAGTACGAATCCGACAGGACGATAAATGGAAACAGACAGCCAGGATGATGAAACAGGTTGATCCGCATTCGTATTACGTGGAAACGCCCCGAGGCCCCCAATACAGTCACAATCGTAAACACTTGATGATTACGGATGACAACCCTCTGAAAGTGACGATAATAAAATTGCCAATCAATCAATCAGGTCAAATAATAGAATCTCAAAAATTCTCAGTTGATTTATTGTAATAAAGTATCAATTATTATAATATTGAGTGGTGGAATGGTTAAGAAGCCAGAGTGCTATGTTGAAGTGTGTTCAATCTATTATGATATATTTCGGTATAGTAATAAATGGTATCACATTCTAGTATTGTTCGATGGTATTACATTAAGGTCATTATAGTAAAAGGTCAGAATAATTATATGAATTTCAGTATAATTCGCAATATAAAAATGTGTTGTTTCGGGAAACGAGCTTCTACACCTGCAATAAATTAATAATATAATGCTTTATTGCAATTATTTGTTTAAACAGGATATTGTTGTTGTCTTTAGTAGGTTTATTTTATTATTATTTCTAGCTTTGATGCTAGACTGAAAAGCAATTTGATTGAAATTAATTTGTTTGTAAAGGAAAAAAAGTTAAATCGAAAGTTAAAATATTAAGTTATTTAATTAACAATATTTTAACTTATTAAACACCTTAAAATATCTTGATTCCAATTGTTATTGTTGTTTTCTGAAAAATTGGTAGGTAGGTAGGCTTTATTTTTATTTCCAAAATTTATACAGAATATGCGCCATTTCGGGATTTTTTGTTTTATATTTAAAGCGACTTGCTGCCAGTGACAAAGTATTAATTAAAGTTGAAATATTTTCCAGTTGACACTTTTTGGTCATAAATATATTTTATATGATAATTTGATATGTAAAATCGCCAATTTAAATACCCATGGAAACACTGAAGGCATTCATTTGACATGTTTTGTTATCATGGTGCCTTTACTAAATTAAACATGAGCATTTTTAAGTCTGCTGATTCTATTCTAAAGAATCTGTTTAGTTTCTATGTATCAAGTGATTTATTTACATTCAGAAAACTCCCAAAGGGTTGAAATAAAATAAGTATTTGGTTCACTGAAAGTAAACTACTTTAACCCGATGAAAAAATCGAACTTGCGGCTACAGTCAGGGTATTTGTAGAATGGTCCATCAACCAGTGTCAACAAACACGTGCTATATCACTGCAGTGCTGCCGTCCAGCGATAAAACCGCGAACAATAAACGTAGTCCGCGAACCAAGTATGGAGAAAGAAATTACGGAAATATCGCGAGCAGGAAATAAAAAAAGAAGTTGGGTCGACCCCCAAAACTGGGTCGGTTGGCGATGGGAAAGAAGATAGTTTTAAAGGTGTCTAACAAGGAACTACGAGTTACCCTGTTATTTACATTATATTATCTTTAGGAAGGAGATAGTAATGATCATAAAATATATTGGTTTCATCCGTCATTTATCTCATGTCATGTATTGGTACATGTGGCTGTGCACCGGATATAGAAAATTAAACAAATATTCCGCCCAGTAAATCGTGCATGGTTTTTCTACACTTTTACATTTGACAAATCTGTTTTGCTAAATATATTAATTTTGAGAACTTCACATTAAGTGGACTATCACTATCAACGTCTCGCGTTCACCAGAACCAGTTAATATCAACTAAAGAAGACTGACAACGTCTCGCGTTCACCAGAACCAGTTAATATCAACTAAAGATGGCTGACAACGTCTCGCGTTCACCAGAACCAGTTAATATCAACTAAGGAAGACTGACAACGTCTCGCGTTCACCAGTGTCAGCTAATATCAACTAAAGATGGCCGACAACGTCTCGCGTTCACCAGAACCAGTTAATATCAACTAAAGAAGACTGACAACGTCTCGCGTTCACCAGTGTCAGCTAATATCAACAAAAGATGGCTGACAACGCCCTTACTATAAGTACTAATATAATAATAATTACAAACTTCTATAGCTAGCTTCTATACTTAATAATTAACACATTAGAGTACGTACAAGATGTAAAATCAGGATAAATCAATGAAATACTAGAATAAGTAAACAACTGTAAGTACAATACTATTAATTATGGAAAAACAACGGAGTGTCATAGAAAGCATATGATCTGACGCGACACCTAGTTAACAATTAACCGAATGAATGGTTCCAAGACAAAACTGTAAAATGCAAAACACCAACATTTCATTATATAACACACTGATTCTCGGTTAAAATTATATTTCCTATGATACTAAGCTCGATATCAAAACGTTATCATACATCTTGTTTTTGTTAGCCATTATGATAAGATGCAATATAAACGTTATGATAATAGTCTAGGCAGCGACTTTTTAACATCATTTATTATTAAAACATTCCGGTGTATTTTACGTTCGAACCAATAACTGACATATATTGACCATGTAAAATAAACAAAGTAAGGGCGCCCGCATATACACATACACACACCTATCTACTACGGTTTTATATTTCGAAACGTCCTAAGACACTGAATGGCCAAAATTGAGCCGATGATGTGTCATTAAACAACATTCATCCATCCAACTATACAGATCATTAACCACTGCTTGCTTCATTACAATTCATCTTTACACAAGCCTCTCTAATCACAGTTTGCACGTCTCCGTTCGATTTTGTTTTTGAAAGAACATGTGACAAATGTGAAAACAAGTTTCACAATTAATTGTACGAAGAAATAACATGGTAATGACCAGCACATTTTATTAAATGACATCCTGTCCTATTTTCAACATAAAACTGCATTATAGGTTACACATGCTATTATTTATCATTCATTTGACATTAAATTAAGCAGTTAAACTAAGACAAACAGATATCTCGCATAAACATTTTAAAAGTTACCAGTAGTCATCTCTAAGAGTTTTATTTATCCTCGAAAAGTGGCAGAACATGTCTGCAGGATTGCAATAACCATATCATACATATAAATAATGGCAATCTTTACTATCAATCATTCAGTATATTTACGTATACAAGGTGTTAGTGCTATGTGATCCAGAACATGTTTTAATTCGTTTTTCAGTGTAAATTCCATGAGATCAATTTAGATTGAATCAGGTGATATATAAAATACAAACCAGAATATGTATTTCTGAATTGTTTAGGATGTGTATGAAATAAACACAAAAATAAACAAAGGATGCTAGATATATTACAGTTTGGCAAGGTATGTAAATGTATATCTAGATCTAAAATAATGCACTTAATAATTTATTAATGATATATATTTAAACATCAATAACAATCCATTATCATCTGATTAACAACTTATCAATATTTTGGCCGAAAAACTTGTTCAAAGAACATCTGGTCGATGCCGAACATGAATAAGCAATCTCCACTTAATCATTTACTAATAATACACATTATATTCTACTGGTAATACAAATCCATAATTGCCTAATTAAGACTTCATTAATTATTTCTGCCAAACAAGGAGTCAACATTTTCTAAGCAGAATTTAAAATTAGATCATAAAATTTAAAAACAAATGCACACTAAACTGTACATATGAATTATATTTTAATACAGGTTCACAAACTCTTGTTTGCAATGCCAAATTATAAAGTTATCAGTCAATAATCTGTAAGTGCATTTGTCTGGAGGCGTGGTCGACTAATACTGAAAGTAGTTCCTGACGGATTGCTGGATCATCAAGTACAAATTTACCCAATACGGCAGCATCTTCAATACTTAACCCTTGGATTATAGCGATGGCTCTATCATATAGGATTTGTTTCTGGTCTTTTGGCATCTCACGTAACACGTGACTTAGTGGCTTGAACTTCCCTCTGGCATAATATGTTGCACCTGCTGCTCCGGCTATACTTCCTGTATTAATCAATGTCACAGTGGTTATTATATTCAAACAATAATAACATCAGAGATGACACCAACACTATTGACATAAGTACTAATAATGGCATCAGAGTTTTATATATTATAGAAACATATGTTAAAATATAATTTTTAAGGTTTAATATAAGAAAATATCATTTGACATAAGAAAATAAAATAAAGGATGTAAAAGAGATGATTGTAATTTCTTCAGGAATTGAGATTTAATTTTGTATAATAATTTAGAAATGGAATTGATAAATTATACATGTATAGTAAAATCCACAAAAGAATTCATGATACAATTTTAATAATTTGATTTGTTGAAAGTATCTAAATATACACTCAAAAGTAATGATGAAACTAATAATTCAACCTGAATATTTTCATAAATAATTGCTATTTGATGTACTATCTGATGACTTGATCAACAGAAGGCGTTGATTATATTTGGATTATTGTGCACATACAATTATCAAAATAAGACTTGGATTTTTAGGAATTAATCAAATCAAATTCTATTAACGGAAATGGATCCAGGAAAGAAGGAAACAGGAAATAATCTAGAACCGTGCTAATGACTCCAAATCACCAAGAAGTGTTAAACTGATTGAATTAGTGAACTACTGTGATAAAGTGGTATGAAGTATGCAAGTGGTATAAAATAATGTATATGATTTGAATAGGACACGTATGATGCATATGTGACTGAGTTGTCAAAATAGGTGACAACTTGACATGTGATAAATTTCCCATATAATCATAATATAAATTTTTGATGTGTGATATTTGGCCTCAATCCTAAAGTAAGACGAGCTGTTTCTTTCCACTATTTTTGTTCCTATATTCCTTTTGTTTCATTTTCTCCATTTCCTGTTTCCTTCATCTTGTTTATCTATGGGGAAAAAATTGATTAAAAAAATTAATGGAACTCAAATTATCCTGTACATTTACTAAATATATACAAGATATATCATTTGAAATGAATGTCATCACTCAAACATATCAGAGCTCATTATAATCACCAAACAAACTGGATATCAATCACATGAATAATAATAATAACAAACGTCTATAGCACCAATATCCTCGAAAAAAGAGACACACCTAATGACCTAGTACAGGGGTTGGACAATCTTATAGTCAAGGTAGGATGTAGCAGTGGTTAACATAGTTGGTGAGAATAATAATAATGTAATCATTCTGAGCATGAATAATAAATAGTATTCTAATTAATTAGAAAAATCACAATGTTAAACAGTTATTATTAATCTGAATAACATTTAATAAATATCCTTACCAACAGCCACACCAGCTGGACCTCCAATAAGACCACCTATTGTTGTTATAGTGCCGGCTATTAAACCTGATTTCAAAGACTCCTTTACAGAAACTCTGAGATTTTCATCATCACAGAGCGTTGTTAAAATATCCAACACGTCTGTTATATCCACGGGCATGATAAAAAATCACCAATCACCAGAACAGTAAAAATATAATATTAAATATAGTCCACGATTTGTTCCAGACAAACTCACAAATGTTCGTTTCGACGTTTGTAGCAAACTCATCCTATTTTACAAGTTAACTATCGCTGTCAGTTTTCCAGGAAACATCCAATCTTTTCCGGTTTCCTAATTACTTCTCTATATACTAATATAGACTAGGTCTAATGTGATAATCATTATCATGGCATATTTAAAGCAGCTATTTGAGTATTTCAATTATTCAAGATCTAGACTAGATCTACTCATCTAGACACTCTAATTCTAGATCTAAACGCCACGTATGTTTTCGACCACAATCATGACAATGTTGAATGCATGCTATGGCACGAGACACGTTTATAATTGTTTAATCTGAAAGTGTAGTTACCTACTCGTAGAGATGCCTGAAGTGATACTGTACTTATTTGAAGACTACCACTATAATTATAAGCTGCCTTCTAGTGTAATAACTCTATTATCGCCACTGGTCAGTACAGATAAGTTATTGGGTAGGTAATAAGTCCAATCGGAGTTCCTGGCGCGCAATGATTAGTGGGATTGATTCTGGATAAACAAACACACGTGGTGAACCAGAAGCAGTACCATAGACCTTTCAGGTCAATGGGCAGTACATACAAATAAGAAGCAGACGCCAAGCTATAAAACAGAAGAACATTTTCTCTGTTCATTATATAGAACACCTATACTAAATTTAAATTGTCTAAGTTACTCTAGTAAGTTTTATGTAGATCTAGCAGTGTGTTTATTAAATTTTTTTAACATTTATTTACTTGGTCTAAACGTCATTACAATCATTACATTGGCTGCAGCAACACTAGATGAATTCAGCCTATGGCAGGTTCTATCAGTAAAACTTAACCATCTGCAGGAAAAAACTGAAAGATTAGAGAGATATGCAAAGCAAACTGGGCTTAAAAAAATTAAGACACAAGTGATGATCATCAACACCACACCAACCCCACCTGTTGTAAATGTAAACCACGGTTTTGGACATACCTACGGGGGAGCCCCATCAGAAAAGAAAATGGGGCCAAAAAAGAATCAAAAGACTCGGTAAACCCCGCTGTCTTTCCCCAAACTAAAAATTTTGGGAAAGTCAACCAATACCCCCCAAAATAAAGATAAGACTGTCCAGAAATTAAGCCCACCCTTCTGTATGGCTCGGGTGCTGGCAGTTTTAAAAAGGGGACAGGGAAAAAATAAATGCCCAAAATGGTGTTTGAAAAAGATCTGGAATATTCTGGCCAAAAAAAATGTTCAACGTGGAACTCTATAAAAACAAAGTAAAACCCCTAAGAATGCTTCCCCAACGTGGCACTAAGATGGTCACCACCTGGAAAAAGGAAGCGAGGGCGGCCAAAGATGACATGGCAACAGACAGTAATGGCCGAGGTGGAAGATAATGGACCGTCATGGGGTGAGGTTCAGGCCTCAGCTAAAGACTGAACCTTGTGGCAAAACATTGTTGTGGCCTTATCTTCCACTGGGGACGAAGAGGATAAGTGAAGTGAAGGTGGACTAGCTAAAGGCATTTCTATTGAAGAAGGGTTTGAAAATTAGTGGACGTCGAAAAGATGAACCAGTTGTCCTGGGATTTGGTGCTGTTAAAATGTGCATCCCATGGCAGCCCAGTATCGCTCTCCGCTTATCACCAAAGAGGTCAACTACCAGCTCCATTTGTTGACCCCACAGATATCTGGCTTAATGAGGCTGATGGGATGACACAATGTCAATGGCCACCTATCATATACAGTTTGACATATACAATTTTCTTCTCTTTCAACGAATCTGCTTTTCTAGGTACTCTTAGAAGGTGAATTATCTTGAAAAGATAATATTAACATATTAAACACTGTGTAGCCACCGGTGGGCCACTGGGGTTTTGGCAAAATTTATCAAATTTTATTGCAAAACACACAAATCAAAACACATTTCTACTAATAATACATTCAAAACCACGTTAAATGGCGCTTCCGTCTCCACTGAATTAAATTAAAAAGAGGGAACGTTAAAGACCCCCTGAAGACGTAATACACACTGGCAGTGATCACCCTCGGGGTAATTCGGCTCCATCTTTCCGTGCTGGTCCCGTGTAAGTGGTGGTGGAGGAGTTTTAAACAACCACTCAATAAACAGAAAAGTCCTACATGTGAAACTTACTATCATGGCTGACAATGAACAACTGTCCACTAAAGTGATTTCTGAAAAGAACAAGACGCGTAGTAAAGTCACTGATGCACATTTGGAGGGTACTCTGAGGCTTGGGAGCACACATTATACAGCTTGATATTCAGGGGTTGATGAAGCAAGCCCAGCACCAGACCGCGCATTGAATTGAAAATAAAATTAAACGTTACATATAATCAATTCATTCAATTTTGTTGTTGTATTGTGTTAATAATATATAATCATTAACATTCATGATGTTACTATATGTGAGGAGTATAGGTCACGGTAGACACACACTGTATTATGCAGCTTCTTGTGTTTCAAAATAGAACTTGTCCACTGGCTTGATCCAAATTGCACTCTACTACTCATACAGTTCGAAACAACTTCATATATGGGTGACATTTGGTCTCCGGTGATCCGAAACACCTTCATTTGAAAAGATTTCTTTTAAAACTACTGCTAGTGGGAAGGGGACCCACACCCATCCCCACTCGGCGCTTCGCCCTTCATCCGGCTCGCGAGTTTAACCAGTGAATATAATGAGAGCGTAAACTGGCTGAAATATTCCGTGGCATACGTTTCGTTTATAAAACTGTGTCACCTCATTGGAGAGAATTAAGACTCCTAAAATGCTACTAGTTACATGGAGGCCTTCTCTTTTGTGGTATTTGACTGGATTATAGATAGGTGATCATTATTTCACAAGCTTCAAGCTGATTGTTTACAGAGTAGGGATCCGAATAGTTCAAAGTTTGATCAAATAAAAATGATCACGCCAGCCTGTATAAATGCATACACGAACCAGACTCAACCGTTGTACTCATCCACAACGACGTTGAAGGGATAACTTTATGCACAGCGTGCCTCTAGAGGAATACGTTTATATTGACAGGGGAGAGGATAAAATACCAAAGAAGAAATACTGGTGCTGGAAGTGAGTATACACTTTGACGCTGGATTGACTATATGTGTGTTGAGTATTTTTTTTGGCGCCTTAAACGGCAGCATGCGTTGTATGTTTCCTTGGGAGTAGGTAGGTAGGTGCTGGATTAAAGCAGACCTTAGTGGTGGGTTATTAACAAAATATGTAAAGCAGCCGAGAACAACACAGTTGAATGTACTGCTATATCAATCATACATTATTATTATTTATATTATGCCCTGTAAAATGCGACAACGGAAGTTGCACACAAGATACCAATATGGAGATTGTGTGCTAATGAGTGTGTTTTTGTTCATCCTTGTCACTTCTATCACATAATGGGAAGAGAGACTAGGGAAGAGAATGCTCAGAAGAAACATCCTACAGACGTGGGTAAACACTGTCATCTGAACACGGAACTTAAATACTGGTGGATAGAGTGTGACCAACTTGACTATAGGAAAAACCTAAACATGTACATTGCAAAGTTCAGTTGCCGTCGCAATATATACCAGTCAGGCCAATATTTCTAATACATATTTGTTTTTGTTGAGGTATTTAACCTCGGCATTGGTTACACCTTGGGACATATGGCAGAGGGGGAACTCTATAAGGAAACAAATACCATAAATGCAGATATGAACAGGATACCTTTGCAACACAGAGCTCTAATGGCTGCAGTATAGGATTATCCTATATCTAATATATAATATATATATATTAATAAATCTTTATCTCAGGCAACTTTTGGCACTGAATTCAAATCTAGATATTTACAGCACAATGCACTGCCAATTATTTTGCAGAAATAGCCTAGTGGGTTTAAAAAAGAATTTACCCTTTTCCATGGATAAAGCGCTTCTATTCCCCTTGGGTAGACTGTTTCATAAAGTAGGAACTATTATTCTAAATGCATGATTCAGATCAGATCCTGACACTTTGTATTAATAGCTGGCTGTGCAAACTAAGATTTATAATGGACAGGAGATCACACATCTAATGACATGCACTATCATGGATAGGTTTATAAACTAACAGTAAAATATCATAACAAATATGCAATATCACTGACAGCCAATTTCTGTTTTAAGAAAAATCGGATTGAAATGATCCTAGTTTTGAATATCTGTTGTCATTATCTGAACAGAACCATTCTGCATTTGATAATTGATATTATAGCATTGTCATCTCAATAGCCATAGATTGTCCCCTCGGGTAAGGTTTATTGTGGTTCTTTACTTGGATCACTTTAGTTTTCGAGTGGAATCAATTTTTATGGAACAGATGCGTGTATACAATTATGCACTTTTAAAGGTGCAATGTTTTGATACAAACTTTTAGCTGTCAGTTGCCATCACATACACAAACAACTGGCTGTTACAGGATTCTGTATTGTTGAGGATTTATGGAATGAGTGACTGAGTATTTTGTTTAACCTCAGTGCTCGTCACACCTGGGACACATGAGTGAGGGATAATTTTTGAAGGAATATTGCAGAAACACAGGTATCGCCGAGATTTTAAGCCCGACTTCAAGCTTTTGTAGTGCACTGGCACCATCAGACAGCTCTCGAGATCCAGAGAAAGATGGCGGTGTAGATAAATAAGCCACCATCAGAATCCATTATGAAATATTTTACTGTACAAAACATAGATGTAATTAATATACTGGTATGTGGGTATATTGCAAAACAATTGACAGCTAAAATCAAACTTGGTGATTTCTAATACTTTATTTACTTCGACCTATTTTCCAAGCATATCATCTTTTTAACTTCTGAATTCATATTCTTTAACAAGAAAATCTTTCTGTCCCAAGTTGTTGTGCCAAATACATTCATCATCTTCATGCCACATTCTGATGTCAGATGTTCTATAATGTTATCAACAATGTTCCGGTTCCACTGCAACGTTTTGAAATACTGGAATTCTTCACATCCAAGCTTCGTCATTCTTCTCACGGCTGACTTATAGCATTTCCATGGTTGTGGCTCTAACATGAGGTAATCTGATGCATCAGAAAGGATTTTGAGGAAATTCCTGAATACTTCATCTCCATGATTTATGTGAATCCAAAGTGTCACAGAGAAACAGGTGACCAGATCAAATGCTGATCTGTTGTGTTCTTCCAAGAAATGCCCAATAACCGAATGCCTGTCATCATTGTTCAGTATGTCTGCGACATGGAAGAATATATTGTCAGTATACTTGTTATGTTCAATACACCTCTGGATCAAAGTTGGATCGACATCTATTCCAATAATGTAAACTTTCCTTCCACAGGCACTTAATTGTAAATGGTCATATAATGCTTTGGTGAGGACCTGAAAAATTTGAAATATATAAAAATATATATATATAAATTGAGCCAAAAAGGTTATGCGCAATATATAAGGCTTCCATTGTTAGAAAATGGTTATGAAACAGTGCAAAAGTTAATGTGCCTGTAAGGCAGTTAATTGGAAGATGAAATTTTAGAAAGTTATATACATCTAGGCATTAATTTTGGTCGAAATAACTAACTATTATCACATGGGAAAGTTCACGTGAAAAAAACAAGGTGAGAACTTTATCAAGAGCATAAAGATTGAAAAGGAACAAGATCAACTAGTAAAACACATAGACCCTATGCCACCATCACCATCTTGGCTGTTATAAAATTACTATCTGCTTACTGGTCTATACTTTTATTCATTGATATGATAGTGTCATTTAATGATATACAACTCTTGTGTTAATGGTGCCAACTCTCTTAAGTGTTAATGGTACCTTTAAAATAAATTGGGATTTTAAATATCAAAAATCCTTTTAATATTAATTAATAAAACATCCTACACCTGTTTTAAAGAAACCTATAGATAAAGAAACATACTGGAAAAAGACATTTTATTATTTTGCATAATCAGTAACTTTAAAAAAATATTATAAGAACATATCTCAATTAGATTGCACGTGATGTCAGCATGTTATCTGCACATATATGATTAAATGTCTCATGATCTTATAGTCAGTTGGATCAAGCATATGGTTATCATCAAATCATTAAGAATATCTGTAATAATTGGACTTTTGTGTATCACATCTGCTTGATTACTTGTTTGAACATCACTGGAAACTATTATCACCATATTGGGTTATGGGATTCGATTTGTACTAATTGAACTCCTTCACAGCTTTGTTGACATAGTTACATATTTGTACACAAATACTAACTAACAGTGTAAATCAGACATGGAGTCAATTCCATTTGGTCAATTCCAAATCAAATTTATTAATTCCAAATTTACCATTTTACCATGAGTAGGTACCCCGAGAACCTACTTGGAATACCTACTCTGAGTAGGATTGTCATGGAATAAATATTTCTGAATTAAAAAATTAAATGGTAAATTAATTTGTGAATTTAAATATTTTTTGGCCCATTCTAAACATTGAAAGGGGGTAAATTCCTAAATAGCAATATCTCTATATAGATTACAGGTATGTGGTGGTGTCATAGTGTTGTGGACAGAGCCCATTGTATCCATACCATTTAATTAGTTAAATGCTCACTTGGGGTGCCACAGTTGGTGTGTGTATCTGATATATATATATATATATATATATAAAAGGAACCAAATTTCTGGATCATTTTGGTTCTAGTATATTAGTAACACCACATGTAAGTGATAACGTGGTAAAAATGGTAAATTAATATGTGGATTTAATTTTGTTTATAGGAAATTTCAATTCCAAATTTCTCAATTCCATTTTTAAACAAGTAATCAATTCCAATCTGGTGTAAATCACAGTAATGTAATAGTTAGGAAAAGCTGTTTTCTCCTATTAAATAAATGGTATCTAAATAAAATCTTGGCAATAAATGGTTATTGAGAATATATTTACTACTTAAGGTATATCTCTAATTAAAGGAGAACTAAGGCAAACAGAGAATAATGGCTTTCAGTTGATAACTTATTATTAAAATACCCCATTCTCATACTTAGAAGTATGCACCCAAAATTTGAGTTTAACTTAAAATGTTTGTGTCTAATGATGTTGGGGAGGGGAGGTTTTGAATGGGACCTAGTTGTACAGGTAGATTTATAATAGTATCAATGTATCGATGTGATCCATCAAAGTATACCAGTTGGAAATTGGTATGTAGTAGATTTAATATCTTTGCGATGCACACTTTAAAGATTTGTTTGATTGATTTCCTTTTGATTCATGATCTATAATCTTGAAATGGGGATAGCACATGAAAGTGCGAGCACTTATTTCCAACGTGGTCCCTTTTCATTGAGTGGTCATTCGTATCTCCACCCCCACCACTCACAGGGGAGCAGCATAAAAAGATGGAGATCCTGAGGGTGGTCACTGCCAGAGTGGATTACGTCCTCGGGGATCTTAAACATCGCCCCTTTTGTAATTAATTCAGTGGAGATGGTCAGCCACCAATGATGTTGCATGCCAAGAAATTAATATCTGTAAAAGTTTTGACCTCTTGATGGGATCTAACTAGTGACACTTGCCACGAAGTGCAACATGCTTAACCACCGGAGCAGGTGCAGACCTTGGAGATTCTGTAAAAAAGTAAGGCCTTAAAAATCAGTGTGGGGTTTTATTAATTATATTACCTTTAGGTATAAAATTGGTATATCATCATTAGTATATAAATTTCTAACATAAACATAAAATATTTAAGTCCAAAAATGAGCAGCTGTTATTGTATACAGCTGTTACTGTATACAGATCTGAGCTAGGCATCTCTTTCATGATGAGATACGATAGTAGACCTATGTGTATTAGAAAGTGACGATATAAATGGGAAGGCACCACATAACATTGGTTTCAGACAAAAAATTTGACCCACAGAACAATATTATAAGATTATCAACAACACGCCTGCTGATAACACTATATTTCCTTATCACCAAGATGGGAAAACAGTTACAATTATATGCTTTACATGCTATTTTTAGTTTATTTTACAAACATTGGCCTCCGAAAACACTGATCCTGGCTTGTTAATTGGTACCACTTTACATTTCAATTCTCTTCGCAGTATTTGCAATGAAAATCACATTAGTGGTGATACCATTTAATTTTTTTAAATTCAGAAATATTTCTTCCATAACAATCCTACTTGGAATATACACTACTCAGAGTAGGTATTCCAGTAGGTTCTCGGGGTACCTACTCATGGTGAAAAGTAGTAGACAAAAAAAGTTGGAAAAAAGTGGAATTGAATTGGTAACCTTTAGGTGAAATTGACCAAATGGAATTAAGTGGGAATTGGAATTGACAAAATGGAATTGAGCCCATGTCTGGTTTGGTTTTGTTGTTCGGGGAGAATCCCCAGGCTGTCGCTTAATCAGCACAGCCTCTATGTTGGAGTGGTTGAGAAACCTCCTCCCCCACCACTCACAGGGGAGCAGTACGGAAAGATGGAGCCGAAATACCCTGAGGGTGGTCACTGCCAGAGTGTTTTACGTCCTCAGGGGGTTTTAACGTCCCCCTTTATTTTAAATAATTCAGTGGAGACGGCAGCGCCATTTAACGTGGTCAGCCACCCACGATGTAGTGAGCCGAGAAATTAATCCCTGGAAAAGTTTCGACCTCTGAACATGCAGGGGAGTATATATGGCTTGAACGTATAAGTTAGAAAGAGGTAGGTATTTAAATACTTTTTTCAAGTATTTGAGCTTATCATAAAGTATTTGTACTTAAATACTTTCACAAAGTATTTGATTTTTCAAATACATCTTCAAATACATTAAAATACTTTTCTAAAATTATTTCATGTTTTGATCTGAATATTTTGTCACCAACATGATTTGTTTCAGGAAATAATCTGATCACTGAATTGCACACACACAACCATGAAGGAATTGTCTTCTCTCTGTGATCATAAGGAATTGCAATTAATGATATCTTTTATGTAATGACTTCTGATGTAGTATAATTAAAAGGGATTAAAGGATAATATGAAACATCTTGTGAGTAAATCCAATGAGCAGATCTCACCTTTCCTCGTCTGACTGATGAGAATTTTGAACATCTTATGTTCCTCAGGTGTAAACACATTTCAATGTGTTTGACCCCATACCTGCTAGTGATATGTGCATGATATCAATCTCAATGCCAATCCTGTTTCAGATTGCTGACATAGCTGTTGTCACTAAGATAATCTATATTACTTTTAACTTACATTGTCACAATAATTCAATTAAGCAGCTTAGATCTAAATCATCCGTGCAAACTATATAAACAAATCAGGATTAGACTGTGTGCTATATACACACCATGTGACATTATGACTCAAAGCAGTTTGGTTGTTGGTATGTATAACGATGACTTCTGGATTTCCTTTTAAGTTTAAGCAGGTCTCATTATATTATTATTAATGATAATAATAAACATCCTATATTACTTACATGTCATATAAATGATATATATATATATATAATATGTGTGTGTTTGAAAGAAATATAACTGTATAATACTATGGATGTTTAAAAAAGGAACCATAAAGTTATCTAATTAAATATTTCAATAAGTCTATGACTAATAATAAATTAATATTTAACTCTATAACTGAACCAATCCAATTAATAGTCAGATTTACCCCGGAATTACAGCCAATATCAAGGATTATTATTTCTTTTCTTTGAGTTAGAAGAAGAGTTGACAATAATTCCTTTGGTAGAAAATTAATACGTCTATCAGCTGGATTAAAGTCATAATAATTAATGAAATTTCCTAAAGGCGCTGCCCCTGGCTGTCCAACTTTAGCCATTCTTTTACGCTCGTAGTCTCGTTGCAACAGCTACTGAAGATAATCCGTATTTATGTGAATTATAACATTTCGACGTTATAGCGTGTTCTACTTCGTATCCTATGCTTACGTCACCTACACCATCCAATTTATTAAAAATGAGAAATTGTTATCTCGCTTGTGAGTTATGGAAATAAATGACATGTTTTGTGCAAAATAATGTCAGACCTACTTCCGGTAACAACAATGATCGAAGACGTATGTTTAATCGTAACATTTTTGTTTATACATTGTCTTTGGCAGTGGTGGCGCCTTATATAGCAGCAGTTTCATAGATACGCATATCATGTTTAGATAGTTTCCTTGAACTGGTGATCTTATCATGTGTTAATCAGCAGAACAGTAACTGAGTAAGCCTGTAAGGTGTGCGATCATTCCGTCTTTTCGGAACAAGACAAAATCGGGACTTTTAATTTTTTTTTAAATACTATTATATTTGTCACATAAACAATGTTGATATACGAGCAAACGTGTAGACTTCTAAGTTATGTAACTTTCTATAATAAATAATTTTCCATGAGTTTTAACATCAGATAATAGACTACAACAAGTATATTAATTAAATATTTGGCTTTTATTATTTATACGTCGATCTCGGCCCACCTATTTGGTTGTTAAAGTCAAAGTGGTACTTCTATCACCTATGTATTGTTATGTATAATTAAATGGTTGCCCTAATTAAATATATGTGTGTTTGTGTACATAAATTGAATGTTTACATGCTTTTACACTTTCAAATTATCTGAGATCGCCGACAACACCACCACTAGCTGGCATTGTCCTCCGAGAACACCGACCCCACCACCACAGCAGTGTCCAGCAATATTTCATTAACTATCGGCTATGCTGCCACATCACCAAATACAGCGGATGGTCCTCGACTTTGAGAATGTTACGTGGAGGGCAACCCACACAGTGTTTCCAGCCATTGAGTTGTAGGGGTGTGCCTTCCATTTCATGCAGGAAAAAAGTTATCATGGTTCAAACACAGCTAAAAATTAAGCGCGATTTCGAAAGTGGCATAATTAGAGGTACCCCCATGCCACTTCAAAGTGGTGTAACTCTGAAAATATTTGTTAGTGAATGATTTTTATATATATATATATATATATATATCCCACAGAACAGATGAAACATAACAGTGGTGTGCATAATATACCCATTCATGCACCTAATCCCCTGGTTGAAAAATGCACAGGTGGGCTGAGTTCGGCGGCATCCCAAAACATATTTACAATAAACACTTTAATGCATAATGAGCCAAAATAACATATATTGATGATACTCACATCGATCTTGGCCCATTGATTGACATTATGGTATGAGCAACTATTTTAATGTTAACCTGCTTGGAATATGTGGGCCAAGATCGACGGACCCCTTTTATACCACATTTGATGTGACACCACCTCTGGCAACCATCGCATTCCAGGGCCTTGCTATTTATATACACATTTCCCTTGTACATATAAGACATGGATTACTTGTCTTATGCTTTTCACCATAATGCTGTTCTGAATGTGAATAACTTTCTGAAGCTGTGTTGAATACATGGTTTAATTTGCATATACTTAATTTAAACTATTTGATACAAACAAGTACATTGGGCCAATCAGTTTGCACCTCAACACTGCTCCAAATGCCAGATTGCAATTTAGGACCTGATCTGCCTCTTTGGCCTCACAGGTAGAGCGTGAGACTATTTACCTATGGCTATGGTCATTCTGTGCAGGAGGTTGCAGGTTCACGCCTCAGTCGTGGCACTACAGTAGGGGGAGATTTTCATCCAGCCAGGCAACTGGCAAGTTTTCCTACACCGAACATGCTATATATTCTAAATTTATTTAGAATTAGTCTCTGTGGGGAAGCTGTAAATTACAGACCATATACGTCTCTCATTTGAGGCTGCCAGCCACGTTAAAAACTGCCATTTTGACTATTATTATTATTATCTGCACTGAGATTGGAGCTTACCAACTCGGCCTGCAATTGCTTTGATACTCCAACACCATAGGAATAGTTTTATTCCTCACTGCTGTGATCATTATTAACTGTGATAGGCTTAATACAATTAATGGCTTGGTTGTTCTTGCCAACTCAAGGAGTTCTTTTACTAAAGCTAATTAATTCATATGAGTAGTTCTAGTGATTATTTCTGTGATCATTATTAACTGCAAATAGATCAAGCACATTTAAACAATTGTATATTACAGTGTGTACATTGGGAAAATAGCACAGCTGAGAGTCTTTTTCCAGTTATTTTATGCCTTTAAACCATTTTTTTAAAGTATGAGTTTCTGACGTTTTACACGTCAGTAAGATATTTCTGCCAATTTAGACGTCAGAAAGATATTTCTGATGGGATGGTAAAAACCATGGTTTTTAACTGTCTTTTCAGAAACCTGCCAACCCATGTAATGTACATCCAATTAGTAATTGCCCCAGTTGTCTTTTAAGATACCCAGATGAAGCGTTGTGATCAAGTACATACAATTACGAATTACACTTACTCGTCATTATAGGCAATTCATTATTAGGAATGTTTTATCATGTATGTTATTTTTCTTCATTTGTGGAGGTGTTAAAACTTTATTTAATATAGAAAGTTACATAACCTACATGTTTGCTTGTATATTAACATTGTTTTATGCGGTAAATATAATAGTAGTCCCAGAATTGGTCTTGTCCCGATTCGGTCTTGTCCCGAAATGACCTGTATTCAACAGTAAGTCACCAGTGACTAGAGTGACTAGATCAAGTCACAGTGTATGAAACTAACTCGTAGCCTTACTGGACCTGCAGGTCTAGTCAAATATTTTGACACTAGACAGAGTTAGTGCAAAAGTTATGAAGATCAGACCTCCATGAAAGTTAAACAAATACCATTCAAATACAGTAATTTTTTCACATTGGACATAAAAATGGCATCTCAGGTAAAATGAAAAAAATATTTAAATTTCAAAGTTTTAATTACGCCAGCAGGTAATCCATCATAATAATGCAGGCATAACCTGTTGTTAATTTTTAAGTATCCGCAGTATCTATAAAACAGGATTGGCAGGTTTTTTTACACAGACATTATTAACATTGTTATTTAATGTCATGTAAAAATAGTATGTGTATTTAATTGATACGGAAAGCCCACAAACCTAATTTAGCATCAAATTACAACTGGATGCAATTGTCCCATGATACCAATTTCAGGTGACACTCACTGAATGTATGACCATAACTTATGAGCCCAATTGCTAATCACCTGGTCTGATGATCTGTTCATCCTCCATCTCACACTGACACTGATTGTCATTGTATTTGTGATTTAATTATTCTCAAATCATGCTGTTTGTGACTTCATTTCCGAATGTACAAAAACAGCCTAATATCACATTTAAATCAGTAGTGAGCTCCGGTAGCCTAGCGGTTAAGCATCCGGCACTTGATGCCAAGGGTCATGGGTTCGATCTCAGCAAGAGGTCGAAACTTTTTCAGAGATTTCTCAGCTCACTACATCGTGGGTGGTTGACCACGTTAAATGGCGCTGCCATCTCCACTCAATTATTAAAAAATAAAGGGGGACGTTAAAGACCCCCTGAGGATGTAAAACACTCTGGCAGTGACCACCCTCAGGGTATTTCGGCTCCATCTGTCCCTACTGCTCCCCTGTGAGTGGTGGTGGAGGAGCTTTCTCAACCACTCCAACATAGACCCAAGCATTTAAATCAGTAATCTTATCTGTCATGCTACTGTACCTACATCAGGGTTGGCATTTTTTTACACAGACGTTATTAACACTTAATATGTAGGTCCTGCATTTGTTGATTTCTGAACACTGAAAAGTTTCATGACATTGAAAATCTCTGTGTTGTGACTGTGTGGATTGCCAAATGACTTTGTGGCTTCATCTGCGTCCATTGAGAGGATTGTTTTAAAATTTTGGAAATATTCATACCAAAGTTCACTATCGTCTTGGCAATAGCACAGCCTTTAAGCTGGTATTCTGCTACATAATGCTCAGAGGAATGGATAAATTAGAATATTAACTATGTTGATGTTATGTCTAATTGTCTTCCACTGAGTAGTTAATATCTGTTATGTTACAATCTACATTTCATTTATGTGCTCACTATCTATGAATCAAGGTCTCCTCTTACGTTTGCTGCCCTTTAGCCATTCTTGGATTGCAGGATCTGGGTCAAACTTATCAACAGCTTGACCTGTCAGCTGAAAGATCATCAGATCATTTAGTGCTTTATTTTTAAATAAGTTTAGAGATTAATAAACTGATAAAGAACCTGGATTAACCTGCTTACATGTCTGATGTTACATGTCTGATGTTAGATTGTAAGTAGACGTAATTCATAAATAAATAAAAACTAAATGTAATTACTAATATATAGTTCATATTTATGTTGGCCTGCTTTAACTTACCTTCTATAAAAATTTGACTTTAATCATGTCCTATTCTGTCAAAGCATCATCAATCTTAACATCACTGTTTTCACATATGTTCTTGAAGTGGGTTATAATAACCTCAACATCACTGTTTCCAAAATCAATCCTATCACTGTTGGCATGTGATGGCCAAGCAGCCAAATCTGCAATTCTTGTGGCTTCCACAACTCCATGTTTGGTGTCAGCAAACCTGACTTTATATGTACATGTTATTTTCTTTGTGTGAAATGCATTGATTTAAAAAGTGTAAAACCCTTTTAAATGTCATAATTTTAATAGGCACATAATGATTCAATAAAATGTCACACATGCATACACAGAGTTTGTCTCTGGGCAGCATTCAATATCCTTATATGGAATCAGCATGGCTATTTGGTACTATCCTACCTTTGGCCAGTCAAATGTTGTCATTCATAAGATGTTTTGAGGTTACCACTCTGTCCACAAGCACTGGGCATGTGTGCCTCTAATAGCGCATAATTAATTATCCACATAGCTGCCAGCTCAAAGTAATCCATGATAAACAAAACTTATTGTGGCATTTCTACCAACACAAAAATGTGTGTATTATATGCAAGACAAAAGTGACGGAGTAACCAACAATTAGAATAAAGTCATTAATATGGAATAAGCTGAAAAGGAAATTGGTCACTAGAGAATTGCTTTAACCACAACACGTGCCCCTGTAAGCCCACTTTTCTATGCATGGCATCAGTTACTTGTTTTATGCAACAGTATCGATGTCGGGATATCGCTGAGCAATACCTTTCGGCCATTCAGTGTGCATGAAAACCTGGACTTATCGGCAGCTTCTTATTGTTGATTTCATTTATTGATTTCAGTAATTTATTGATTTCAAGAAGTACATTTCTATCTGTCCCTACGTGATTTGTGACCCAATTCATTCTTAAACTTATTGGGCACAGTCACCTGGTGTTGACTTTTATTCTGTCTTAATTTATTGGTGATGGTAGTGTTTATAGAGGTCTCTCAGGAGAATGTGGTGATGATGTCTGGTAGGAGTGTTGAGTTTCTTATAATCAATGCTGCTAGGTGATGATCTGGAAGTTTGTAGTCTTCAGGGAGGAGATGACCTTTTAGTCTTCTTCGATACATCGGGTGGGCTGAACAGTTGAGCAGATAATGTACCGGATTGTTCATTGTACAGTGTAGGCAGAGTGCTGTGGATCCCAGTTTCGTGTGTATGACCAGAAACATAGTCATCTGAGTTGGTTGTTGGCCAGTCTATTGTTGAGGAAGTTCTGTCCAACTAGTCACAGTGGTGGTCTGGTATCAGTGCAGAGTGGATCAATCATACATATATATGTATCTAGTATAGACTTTATATATATGTATCTACCCCGTAGTATTGACTTTTGAAATGTTGATACCTAGCAGCAAAATTTCTAGCCTTTCCGCTTTGACTTAGACCCAATCGGTACCACTTGCTTGGAAAAGTGTCAATCAGTGATGCAGTGCACACACACACACATATATATATATATATATATATATATGTGTGTGATACATTTTGAGACTCCCCCATATATTTATGTATTTATGTATTCATGAATAATTAAATGTCAAATATTTCTAACTGCAAATTAGGTTACAACATACAGGATGATACTGATTGGTTCATGAATAATGGTAAACCCCAAGCCTGATTCAAGCATTGATATGGGGAAAATCAGACTGGCATTTCTTGCCATGATATTACAACACGAGGAACAAATAAAGTTGATGCCGTATTTAACATTTATATAAATAATTTGATGTTAGCATACTTTTGGGATTAGATTGGCAAGAAATATCATGTTGGCTTGTGTACAAGTAGAAATCAGTGATATAAATGAAGGTTTGCATGATCACAATACATTTCATATATTGATAACATGTCTATTACAGTATGTAATTTTTTCAGCCAAAAATAAACTGTCGACTTTCCCCTTACAAATAATTCTACGTTATATTTAATAAAAATTAAACTGCTACAAGAACTTATAGATCAATTTAATTCTGTGAATCATCCAAAACATAGATTTACAAACAGTTAGTGAATTACACTTCTTGTTCCACGCTACTACATGCCTTCACTGACCCTCAAATTACAGTAGAAGTGGACTTTGCATCCATCGCAACAAATTGTCTATTGTAATCGTTATATTGTCAAGTAAACATAATCAATTTTGGTCCATTAATCATCCTAATTCTCTGATAACACAAAATGGCCAGACAATATTTTTTCCTCAGCATATATCTCATTTGTTAATAAACAATTAGAAATACCTGGTAATGCTTGAAGCCACTACTATACAATAACTAAAAATATTCCATTTACCTACAAACTTGAAGTGAAGGGGCCAAACAGTGAGGAACCTTTTCAGTAGGGAATAGAGTAAGCAACCCCTTACAAAAAGTAGGCAGCTGCTCACCTGTGGTGGCCTGTTAAAAACACTGCAACGCCATTGCCACCGGGTTGCTGAAGGGAGGTATGGATTCGGGGAGGATGGGGGTGTAGTGGTAGTCACACTAACACAATAGTGACCCTTCTCCATTGGAAGGGGCTCTCCCCTGAAAAGTTTGGGGAAATAGAGTATTTGGTACATTCTAGGCCACTTTTTCTGGCAAAACCAAAGTAGCACACTGATAAAATAGGCGACACAGGACTGTAAAATAGATGACGTGTAGCTTTGGATGTCGGCTGACATTGAAAAGGCTGAGGAGTATTCAAAGCTGTCTAGAATTTAACCTTCCAATGAGAGTAATTATTTGATCAAAACTCGGTTTACAATTGATGATGTTTTCAGTCATAAGTATATACTCTATTAATCAAACGTCCAAACTATATGACAGTGTTTGATTATTTTATAATCTGTTACTATATCATTATGGCAACAATGAGTGTTGTGATAGAACGTACGTAACATTCAATATCTATCAGTACTCCTGATGGCTGTATTATAAAAGGGAATTCCAAAAGATAGCAAGCTTTTGATTGGTTGGTAGATTTTCTGATAATTGCTGTTCTTTATGAAAAGGAACATCGGCAAGAACTGGACCATTTGCCATAATATTGGCCCTCATTTTATATTTAACTTTTACATCATGTCAAGGAGAAAAATTATTGCAAAAACATGCTTGATTTGTTTCTGCTGACAGGAGGGTTAAACAGAAGACCTGAATCAGTGGATGAATATATCTGGTTTGGCATATTCCACCAATCGGGGTTATAGTTTAACCTGAATTAAATTGGTATAGCCCAGCCTGGTGTGTTAAACCCAGGTTAAACTACGGTTTTACTAGTTTAACTGGGGTTAAATTGAATTATTCTTAGAAATGACTGTGTTCATTCACAAATGTATGTACCGGTATGTTTAGCACAGATATGCATAAAATTTTAGAATAGCAGGCATTTTCAAAATATGCCTTGCATGGATATTTTTAAAGTTGAGGAGGATGAATTGTACCAGACATGGGGTCAATTCAATTTCAGAATTAGAACTGTTTATTTAAAAAAAATGGAATTGGAATTGATAACTTTGGAATTGAAGTTTCATACAAAAACAAATTCACCAATTAATTTACCATTTAATTTTTTTAATTCAGAAATATGTCTTCCATGACAATCCTTCTTGGAATATAAACTTTTCAAAATAGGTATTCCAAATAGATACTCAGATTCAGTATTCAGAGTACCTATTCATGGTAAAAATAGACCAGGTAAAAAAAGGAATTGGAATTGATAAATTGGATGTGTAATTGGAATTGACAAAAAGGAATTGACCCCATGTCTGCATTGTACAGTAAATATATATCTATGGTTTTGGGGGCCCTGGAGAACTCTGGATCCAAGTGGCTGACAGATTATGAGGAGCATGATGGATTCCATACAGCCTCAGTTTTGGATCCACAATTCAAACTGAACTGGTGTACTCAGTCAGTATGCCAGACCCTGAGTGTGGCCATTCTTGCAAAAGCTTCACAGTTTGTTGCTAATCCAGGTCCATGGTTCACAGACAAGCAGCCCCCACTTAAGAAACTTCATGGGTTATTCAGTTTTCTGATTGAGACTGTTCACCATTTGTGGGAATATTTTTTGCATGAACAGATGTCATCTAACAGACAACACTTTTGAGAACCTCACATTCTTTTGGTGTAATGAATCCGATGTATGATGATATATTTAATCATATATATGATGATATACTTGATATAGTGTCATAATGTGTGATGATCTATGTTGTGTCATGTGATAACATATGATGGTGTATTAGTTAATACATGTTGCAGCTGTTGTATAGCATTCTGAAGATCTATTTTGTAATCATCTTGCGGAGTTGGAGTTTAATCAGGATTAAAATAGTTTAACTTGGGCCCATGGATTAAGCCTGGATTTTAAAAGTTTAACCCAGTTTTTTCTCTAGAACGACTATTAGTCAAACACAGATATGCATAAAAATTAGAATGCCATTACCGATATAATAATATGCAAGTTATACTTAAAATGTAAATCCTCCATCCAGTATGATACAATTACACTGCAGTGATCATGCACTAATTTATTTTGTTTGCGGTTTAAGCCAATTAACATGTTACAGTTACTGCTAAATGCTGTTATTTGTGCACCTTATATTTAGAGTAAATCTTGATCTACGCTACTTTATCACTTTAAATGATGAATTATAGCTGAAAATTAGTTAAACTTAATTTAACCCAAATTTGAGGTTCAGCTGTATCCAGACTTAACCCAGGTTTAAGCTCGCCAACTCTAGATGGGAGACCTGCTTAATAATGTTGTTAGTTTACAAGAATTAATAAAAACTGTGTAAATGGTGCACCATTGAAAGTGCCATTGACATACCTGTGATTCCCATAACTGGTTGGGGTAATATGGCTATGGAAGAAATGAAATATTGTTATGATGTGGTATGCTAATCCGCACAAGGAAATAAGTTAAAGATGGTTGATTTTTCAACATCGAGGTCCTGGGTGGTGGGTCTTTTTGTTTGTCATTGCTTTTTAATCATGGATACAAGGAATTAACATTTTGAAATTGTTCCAGTCTGGGTACAGTTGGTGGTAAATAATGGTGGTACACTGGTGTTCAAATCCTGGGTTAGCTAGGTCTATGGGCTGCTCATATTCTGGGAGGACAAATATCCTTCAAGTGTGAAATATTTTACAACCATTAATACATATATTCTGATATTTGTTTTCTATCTTCAGGAATCTGATGTTTTTGAGATCACAGATTTCACAACAGCCTCGGAATGGGAAAGGTACTGTTTAAATTTGTGACAATTTTATTAATTTAATATTTCCGTTCAGATTTATTTATGATAGGTTGCATATCTTTTAAAATACTAAGTTCTAAGTTAATTTCAAATCAATGGATTATATTTTATGATAATCAATATATTGTTTGATAGGTTTATAGCAAAGCTGGAAGAAATTATCCACGAATGGAAACTTACATTTTCTTCAAAAGCAAGAAAGTTGACAAAGGTTAGTAATATTAATTTATATGATATCATATTTTAAGAAGAATACTTTCTTCTGAGAAATAGCTAGTATTACTCATGATAACTTTTGTTATGTCATTGGGGGGGGGTTGATGATCTTTGACAGACATCTGTCTGTGTTGTCTGTATAGATATGATAAGTTTTTTGTTGTTGTTATTAGTCAGCATTTTCTAAACAATTCAGTTGGACTCAGAATATTTTCTCATTTATCAATGCATTACCATGACCTGAAATCCTATTTTGGTTGTGATAATAAGCCTTTTAGAAAAGAATTGTCATACAAATATGCCTCATGTTAAGAGCCGTGTTTCAGGGTGAATTGACAACTGGAAAATGGCAGGAAACCGTGGAATCCTTACAATTTGCTGATTTTAAGTTCTTGGTAAGTCGTTATTGCCTTAATGGACCAGCAGACGAAGTGAAGGCATTTGGCGACCAGAGTCTAGATAGTAGTACGAGCAGAGAAATAACTATACTGTCTAATAACGAGGAAGAACAGGGCAGTGGAGAATCAGGACAGAGTGAAGTGGAGGAAGATGGCGATAAAGGTTTGTCTATTGTATTGATAACAATTACAGTATGCCACTAAGTTATATTGGAGATTCTGATAGTTTAATGAGGGCACCTCCATGGTCTAGTTGGTAGCACGTTGGATCACAGATCATGACCACCTGAGTTTGAATTTCAGTCTGGGCATATCTGAAGAGTATTAATTTAGGAGGTCACTCGGCCCATTTTGCCTAACATGTGCACAAAAGTGGCCATAAAACATCAATCATCTGATAGTTTAATAACTTCTCTTTAGAAATGAAGAAGTTCAATATGAATTCAGTCCCGAAATGAGTATTATTTCCAAAGTTGCCAAAACGATAGTTCCTGAACCTTGTTTAGACTACCATATATACTCGTGTATAAGCTGCACCAGGTTTTAGGACCAATAAACCCCCCTACAGTCAAACCCGTGTATAAGCAGCACTAAAATAAGCAAATTTATTCAAAACCCAAATATTCGTCATCATCACTATCTTCATTGAACATTTGTTGTATCTGTTAATGTGTTAGCATGTCATCGTACGTCTCGTTACCATCAGAGTTAGTGTCAGATTTGTCATGATGTTCATCCCACAATTCATCATCTTCTGTGCTATCTAAATCATTGATGATAGAGAACTTTTTGAAAGATTTAGAAATGATGGTGGGTCAATAGAATCCCAGGCTGTTTTCACCCACTGTGTGACGACTGGTAATGACGGCTGCTTCAGGTTGCTGGCTGCTGTTCGTTCGAAAGAGCCAGACAACATCCATGCTGACCACAGCTCACGAAGTTTACACTTAAATGGATGGTTGATGGACACATCAAGTGGCTGGAGAATTGATGTCAGCCCTCCTGCGATGACGGCAATATCTGTGTTGTAGCTACGGGGAGGTACGCTGTTTCACTTTATCGGTGAGATGAGCGCTGAATTGGTCCCAGATGAGTAGACTTTTGGTGTTTATAACTCCACCACCTGGGTGTCTACCCCAAACTTTTTGTAACCAGATTAGCATGCCATCAGTGTCCATCCACCCTTTTGGGTGAACGTAACTGATGACACCGGTGAGGAACTTCTCTTTCGGCATGGTCTTTCGTTTGAATATGACCATTGGCGGCAGTTTGGTTCCGTAGATATGTGTCAGCTTTGAGAGTAATTAACAGAGTGTTGACATGTGTCAGCTTTGAGAGTAATTAACAGAGTGTTGACATGTGTCAGCTTTGGGAGTAATTAACAGTGTTGACATGTGTCAGCTTTGGGAGTAATTAACAGAGTGTTGACATGTGTCAGCTTTGGGAGTAATTAACAGAGTGTTTGGTGTAATCATTTTCTTTTGATGTGGATTCTATTGTCATTATTGTGTGGCCTCATTTACCATTCCATTCAATTACATGCTCATTCATTTCAATTATAACGACATGTCTTAGATAAACCAATTAAATACATTCCAAAAATAACATCAGCCTCTAATAGTTTATGGAGGCGGGCGTTTTGGTCATAGTGCAGCCGTTTTTGTACCGCAGCTGATTTGGACCTATACCTTTGTGGTCATGTCACTAATTAGAAGAATCTAGAACATCGGATTAAATAATCATGGCAGTTGTCATGATTAAGTTTGGCTTCAAAAGACAACAGCAAAAACACACGTAATTAATTAGTTTATTGTTCATATATTCATTTTTAATGTTGAAAAACAATATTATTGTATTTCCCCATAAATTATGCCACATTTTACCTTCCCTTTTAGTCTGACCCACGTATAAGCGGCACCCGCTTTTGGTGGTGATTTCATGGTATCAAAAGTGCCACCCATACACGAGTATATACAGTAGTTCGATAGTAACTTAAATTCATGAACCTGGGAATTTGAATAGACCAACATATACCAGTTTTTTGTGTTTTCATCTTATCTGCAGACAGTTGTTATCATCCTTTCAGAAGTGATACCTTTAGTGTGGCAGGATATGATGTCATCAGAGAATGATTTCCCAGGCCGATGTCACTGCCTTTGTCGTTGGTATGGTTTAAGAGACTTTGTTGTCCTGGCACCAGCCAATAACATGGAGGATATTCTTAGTGAAAGTCGTGCTAACCTCCTGATGAGTTCTGTTGCCATAGCACTACATAACACATCGAGGTAATCAATTAATATTCGTCATGACATTTATGTGGTAAATAACAGTAAATCCTAAACCAGCTAGTTTTAGCCAAGATCTTTGACCTAATCAGAATTGTGCATTTTGTTTACATTTCTCATTTTTATATTTTACATTGTAAAATTGTGCAGTTGTAATGCAATAAATCTTTTGATTATTTTTCTCACTCTGGTAGCAGTTGGCAATAATTTCTGTTTAGTAACGGTATCTCTTGGCATCAATTCTGTGGTGATTCATCTGTATTTAGTATGTATCTGTCGCAGTTAATGCTATCACTGATTGGCACTTTCATTATTTTTCTCACAGCCAAGTTCCCATATTCATCCAAGTTCATCAAAGGTGGAGGCGTTTGTTCTTAGGCCAATGTATATCTGGAGGTTTTCGAACTTCATTTGAAATGGTTCACTTAAAAAACATACCACATCAACATAGTCACATGGCAGGTCTACTAGATGTGTTCAGAGCAAAAATTGTGAGTTTTGTAAAACCAAAATATTGTAATAATTATAATAAGAATATAAAAAAATTCTGTTGCATTTTATATTTACATAATTTTTTGATATTTCTTAATAACAGATGTGACATAATTATTAGGTATAATTGAGAAAGTTTGAATTTATGTAATTTTAAATATTTAAATTTAGTTATATTTTTTTACATATTTTGGCTTATTTGGTATATTAACATAAAAACAAATACCGTTGTAACATATTAAAAAATGTACATGGCTAATAAATCTACATTGAGCATAAATAACAAATGTTTTGGGTAACAAATTAACTTGTACACGTACTTCTACTTGCGTGTCTGTTTATGTCATAGTTCCACATTGATAGACAAATCTGTTCTGATTTTAGTTTAGGGAGAAGTTTGGTTTGTTGTTTTTCTCCCTGAGTTCTGTCTGTTTATCTGAAGTTTGTAAAATTGTTCATTACTATATACCAACACAAATGTCCAAGAAGTCATGGTTTACATGCTATTTTGTCTCGTCAAACACTAATTTTTCTTGTGCAGACTGTTGTTTTATATTTTATATTTATGTTAAAGAAAGTAATTGTGCTAATTGATGACCATTTAAGATTTTCTGATGTTTTTTATTGAGAGATTGAATTATTTAGCTTAGTGATCGATTTCGAGTATTCTGATGGCACAGTGATTAGAGTACTGATTTGATACCCTAGGTTGATACCTGTCAGGCATATGTCCCATTTATGGCCAGTGCCAAAGTTAAGTAACTCAACTCAATTTGGCATTATTTTCATCTGCAGGTATACAGCTGAGGGACATCCCTAAATAAATTATATGATATGTCCAAAATGTATGAAATATTTGACAGACACAGGCATCACTGGAATTCAGTCCCATAATGTGGGAGTATTCAATGTTAACCTGTTTTATATTTTAGAATAGTCCAGTTGCTGATCATTCACTTGTGTCTGTCGCAGTTAGATTTACGTATGTGTTACAAGACTGGATAAATTATAGCTGGCCTCAGCAGCCACCTGGTGAGTGTATGAGATATGATTTGTGTTTATCTTGGATGCTTATCTGTGATTGTGATATTTATGTATGCTTAAAAATATATAGACTATTTCTTGTAATGAATTTGCCACTGATAACTGGTTTTCATTTTATGTGTTTAGATAATAATAATAATGTATATTTAATAAAGCGCCCTTACTAGCAGGAGCCATTCAAAGGCGCTGTACAAATAATATGTAATATAATAATAGATCTGGACTCGTGTACTGCTGAAGAAGTCGGAATAACAGAATTTGGAGAGCTTCCATTCGGATCATGTGAAGACCCTGTCAGGTAGGGAGACAACTATTTGCCACAATATAATGATGCTTTGGATTAGTTTAATCACACATGAAGAACAATTAATTGCTTTGTCTGGTTTGAACAGAACAATTTAACTATAGCTAGCATTCTTCATAAATTGTGATATTTCATACAATGCAATGCAATGGGACTTGTGCAACAAATCTTTTAGGTTATGTCTGTCTGAAGACAGCCATAAGATCACAGTCACACAAATTGGGATATTGATGAAAACAAGTGCATTGCTGCCCTCATTCTCAGTCAGTATCACATGATACGGTTTAGGTTATTAAATGTTTTTGGTATAAATAGTTCATGCACTTTTATGGAATAATGCTATTAAATAATATTAAGTCAATCTACTGATCCAATAATATACAACACATATAATGACTACAAAAATGAAACAAGGTTAATCAGGATCAAGTTTTTTTATCATAAGTCATCATGATGGACCATGGTCATAACGTAGCTATAATGTAGTATAGATTGATATTGTGATATGGTAACATCCCAGTTTGGTCTGCCCCGTGTCAAGTATTGGACGGAAAGACCTAAAAGAGTTTTACCTAAGTTGACGATGTGCTTCCTTCTTTTCTGAGCATTAGCAACATTATACGTACTGGGAACGTATTGATTCTTATTAGTCTTGAACTGTCAATTACTGCATCAACTTGGAATCCATTTATTTATATGCAGTGAGTTACACCTCTCGGCAACATGGCCAAGTTTGTCTGAAGAGATGATTGTAGATAATGATGTATACTCGTGAGTATATTTTAGATGTCTTTCTAATATTGTTTTATTTGAAGATGTAATTAGTGTATTTTAAAATTTTATGAACATGACGTCGCTGTAATAGCAGAACTTATCACATATCTGTTCTCCTACTTTGCTAATCAAACATGCCGATGTTTTGGCATCGTTTCAGTGACCTCGACCCGCTTCAGGCACCTAGCTGGTGTGTTCGAGTACGGATGGCTGACAACCCTCAATGTTTATTGGGTGAGGCACGTCGATATATCCTTGTTAAAACCTATTCAATTAATGTTTATAGTTCGTTAAAGTAGAATTATATCTGCTAAATGTTTTTGTTGTATTTTGCACGGATTTGCAAGTACCAAAGTATATCAAGTGCACTTTTTGATGTTCTATTATTGATTTTTCATCACTCCTGCGCAGAATTTGTTTTAGTAGTTTGTGTTCACTTCGGTAGCTTCCCTACCTCTATGATTTGTCCTGCGTTTCTGTATTATGTCCTATGTTAAAAACATTAGCATATGACATAATGTGAGACAGCTTCAAAAGTTATTCCTTAGCACTGTATATAAGTCTATTACATTTCTCTACACAGTATTAACTTAAACTTTGAACCCACATGCTATAGATCTATGGCCAACTGCACTATCAGATAGGCCATGGAGGTACCCAAATATTTTAATGTAAAGTTGGTAGTGTGTTTGTTTGACTTTAACTGAAGTCGGAGGCAGATCTATTCAGCAATAGCGAGAGTATTACACGTCATCGTGAAGGTGATCACCATGTAACTAGAGAATGTATTTAAGATTTTTTTAAGATAAGTAATTCAGTGAGATGGTTAGCTACCAACCAAGAAGCACAAACTCCTAAAATTATGAGCTTGGAAATCAATGTAATGGGACAATCATCATGCATCCAGAAACGTTATGACACTTATATCTCACAGTACAAAATAATCTTAGTCTTTATCATCAGGGCAACATTTTTGACAGTCAGACTAGATATTTTCTACAAATAATTTTAAAAAATCTATTCGACATCATTTTGCCAATAAACCCTCTCTCTAAAGTCTAAACAGGACACTCGCACAGTGTAGCTAATAGTGCACTGTGCTGCATATCACCAGGATGTGGTTCAAATCTAGAGGGTTAATTATTATCCCTCTAGGTCAAGTTACACCAGGAATCCAACGCATTAGATATTATGCCCAATATCACAAATCATGTAGAGGGTGACTAATTCTAGTAGTCACCAACAAACGTCTGAGTAATCTCCAATTAGAAGAACAGAGCTGGTACTGGCCTGGTCGTAATAGTTGTGGCAAATATTTGACCTGACTGCCGCTTTGTTCAGATGCAACTAGAGCACTATGCCTCAGACTACTAGGTTCAGATTAGAACCAAATCAGGTTACAGGTGTTATACATGTTTCTCTAATAAGTCACTCCTCAACCTTATTTGTCTGGTGTGACCAACGTGGAGAGTAAGCAAACTACTCACAGCCCCTTTGTTCCTTTCTGAAGTGCATCAAGATACCACAAGATGTCAAGATGTTGACATAGGTACCACAAATGAAGTGTCTTATTATTGGCGCAACTCGGCGCTAATGTTGGCTGTTGGTTTGTCAGTCACGGCGTAAGCGGTAGTATTCCATATGTCTGAGCAAACCTATTCTGTTTCTCTAACCAAATCAACAATAAGTGTACCTTTAAAGTGATCCATGTTTGACTAAAGACAAATGAGCCGTGTATTACATCCATCTATCAGTTGCCAGTAATGTTGGAAATTGCATCCAAAATATTAGTCCAGAGATGCTGTGATGCTCCCGTAGTGGTGGATCTATGGGGGAGGTCAGGGGGGCAGGACCCCCCTCCACCTCTAGTAGGGATCCTCCATCTTTAAATGCAATATACCATTTTGCTTCATAATAACGTGTAGTAGTACTGCGAATTTGTCATTCGTAAATAACCACACAGTGAATAGTGTGTAATGTGTGTCTGATACCATTATTATTTAACTGACAAATCACAATTATACTTCATTTTATAATTAGTTACTGAGTATAAAATGAATATAATTGTGATTTGTCTGTTAAATAATAAATTAGTAAGAACAATGTCTCCAGTAGCGACCCCTTCGTCTAGCCCTATTGAAATAAAAATGATTGTAATTAATGCGTATTGTACATATGTCATGTAAATCGACCCTTTGGACCAGTCCCAAATGCCACTACCCACGGGTTCCATGCAAAACAAATTACAAACCAAATATACCATAACACCAATCATTTCGTTTATTGCAGTGCAAACTCTTTATAATATAACAAGAAATCAGTTGCCATATTGATATCTTACTGCAATAATTGCAGAATCATTACTCTGCAGACAACCACTGGCCAGTGAGTGCTTAGCTGAGTCTAATACCATTTTTAATTGTTAAACGAGGGATGCCTCCACCAGATTAATTTGAATCATGGCAAGACAACCTGCAAACTCCGAAGTCATTAGATAACGAGGTATCTGGATAGTTCAATATGTGGTTCAGGCAGTCTGACAGGGTCGATTTACATGATACTTATTTTCTGCAGATCCAGATTCCTTTCCGAACGTTATAATTTTACTGGTATTAGCATATGCTTTGCCTGCCACATCTGCAGAAGCAAAGCATAATTTCTCTGTGTTGAGACTAATGAAAAGCCATTTGAGGAGTTGGATGGCTGAGACAAGGTTTTCTGTCTTAACATTAATGAAAATACATTACAGTAAAAACATTCAAGGCCAGACTTTTTGACTAACTTTTTCATAAGTATCCATCTTGAAATAAATGGTCAGTCTACTTAATAAATATTTTAGTGACATAATGCACAATATGTCACATTTTGACTGGGTGAATTTTCATGTTTCTAGTAACAAATCAAGTAACCCCCAATTATCCTCACAACTGAACCAATCACCAGGTCTCATAACATCGGTCTTTTTTCACAGGAATGTCTACTTTTGCCAATATTTATACACAGTATACACTTGAAAAATACAGGTTTTGTATTGTTTCAGAAGACATCGATTTTTTCCCATTTTCCACCCACCCCTCCACCAATTTGTGCAATGCATAAAAGCTTCGCCCTTGTTTAGACCCCCACCCAAAGAATCCTGGCTCTGCCCATGCTCCCAGGATTTCTAATGCCTGGTTTTGCACATAACACTCACTTTTAGTACTGCTATCAAAGTGTAGGGATTGTCCATTACATCCCCATTAAGAATGTGGACATCACTACATTCAGTTCGATGGTATCACACACTTGAGTGATACTAGACCTTTCTGTTTTGTATAGGTATTGCAATTAGACAACACCTTATTCTCACAATGAGATCTACCATAAATGAAACCATTCTTAATGTGAAAAATAACCGTCACTTCCAAGAATTCCGAATATCTGAATGTTGATGATAATAATTCTGTGTCTGTTAGCAGCTTATTCTAATTGCATTATTTCATTAGTTCGGTGTTGCAGTAAGTATGGTATTAGTATCTGCCTTTTGAAATGTGCTCTAAACTGCCTCTAGTCATAATTGAAAAGTACCGAGGCAAGTCTAGGATTTGACAACTGGTGCTTCAACTGTATTACTATTTGGGCCACAGATGATTGATGTTTTATGGCCACCTTTGTGCACATGGTAGGCTAAATGGGCCGAGTGAACTCCAAAGTTAATGCAATGAAGTCAAAGATGAAAGATCCTTCAGACATGCCCACCCCAAGATTTGAACTCGGGTGGCAGGGATGTGCGATCAACCGTGCTACTGAAATGCCTTTTTGTCTAATATAAACTATCATCATCAAATATGGAGAACAATATGGTATTAGTATCAGGGTTTTGAAATGTGATCTAAACTGCCTCTAGTCATACATGAACAGTACAGAATTACAAATAATATATATATATATATATATATATATATGTGTGTGTGTGCGTGTGTGGAAAAGGAGGAATTACACTGAAAGTAATATAATCGTATTTTATTACCTCTTCCTAGGTGACTATCTCCAGGAGTTTGTCCTGTTATGCCAGAGGAAGGAATCCACGGGCCAGCTACTTGGTCGAACTATAGGAGAGCCAGTTGATGATACTGGTAAGTGTACTGGGCATCATAAGGATGACTTAACTGACAACCAGTCTTAAATAAACTATAGTGCTTTAAACAAATAAGTGAAAGCGTTTTTGGTTTCATCACTAATCCAGCCACTATTCATTTCACACGAGATCCCTCATGGATCACTCTTGGCAGTCCCTAGAATGTACAGAAGTAGACGGTCAACTTTGATTTGTTTCATGTTTGAAAATGTGGTTAGTTTGCTCTATAGAGTTATTTTGGCTTCTTTCTAAATCTAAAATACAGTATAAGTTCTCGCTGTCGTGTAATGAATCCAGTCTGGTGTCTGCTCCTCCGCCACTCCCAAAATGTTTAGTTAATGTCTTATAAATTTCCTAAATGCGAAGCAGGACTAATATAATGGATAAATTAGGTTTTTCTGCCAGATTGTTAAAATTAATTTAATACTCTCAAATGCTCATATAGCCTACAAATCTTACAATGACCTTAATCAGAGACAAAGGTTATTGCCATTAGGCAACTCACATTTGTTGCTATGGTTTATTATATTAATTACATAGGTTACTTTAAGTGTGCATTATTTTATGGAAAAAAAAAACATTTAAGCGACCATATCACTTAAGATAGGATATGAAACATACTGTATACAACTTAATGATATGAAACATACCATATACAACTTAAGGATATGAAACATAGTAAATACAACTTAAGGATATGAAACATACCATATACAACACACATACATTCCACTTGTCCCCTAAATATCTTATATTGAGTCATTAAACAGCATTCATTCAGGTATCTTATGATGACCTTCATTTGGCTCCTTTTAATATCACACACTTTAGGTATCTTATGATGACCTTCATTCGGCTCCTTTTAATATCACACACTTTAGGTATCTTATGATGACCTTCATTTGGCTCCTTTTAATATCACACACTTTAGGTATCTTATGATGACCTTCATTCAGCTCCTATTACACCATTGATGCAGTGAACATATGAAATGTTCATCATCATCATCATAATCATCATACATGTATTGATTTGTATTAACAGGGATGAGAGTTTTCCGTTTTTCCAGAGTTGAAAATAATGGTGTTGGAGCTGGGGGGTGGGTTTGAAAAAAAATTCTCTCGCAAAAGTTTTATCGAAACTCTGTTAGTCTTAGATTGTCCTAAAAATGCACAAAACCCAAATTTTTCCCACCACACGCCCACGCGCGCGCATACAACTCACATCACTCTGTGACTTACTTTCTTGCTTTGGGGGATTTGTTTTTGAAAATGCCACTCTCATGCCTGTATTAAGCACATCGTTTTCATGTATACGTTTTCTCTTCCTATATTCTTCCTCATAACAGATGTGTCTCAGGCATTAAGCAGGCTGACCGAGCCGGTCCCATACAATCTGCCCTCACTCGGCACTGTGGTCACTCGGGCAACTTCTAAATTACAGATGAGGCCAGAAGAAGCACCAATACCCGTCACCACCTTGAATGAAATATTACTGGTAATGTCTTAGTTTGTCTTCCCTGTGGTTTATTTATTCACTTCTTTCTCCAAAAATCAATCTCATTTTTGATATCATATCTTACTAACCGCAGTAACATAAAGTCTTAGGCAAGTATTTTACAGGAAGACTTTTTCAGATACTACTTTTTTAGTGATGTATTGGTATAATCTTATTTGATAAGGTATTTCTTTATTATTATTATTTATTGGCATTATAGTTACATTATATACCTTCTTTGTTGTATATTTCCAAACACTATTAACACTGTGTTCAGCCAGAAGCATAATTATTTAAAAAATGACAAAACATATTCAGACACAAAAGAGTATTATCTTCAAATAGACTGTATCAGACATGGGGTCAAATACATATTTATTTGTATTAGAAAGTATTTAAATACTTTTTTTAAGTATTTGTATTTGACATTTAGGAATTTAGAGTATTTGTATTTAAATACTTTACTAAAGTATTTGATATTTCAAATACCTTTTCAAATACTTTTCCCAAAAATGCATAGGATAATTGCAATTAAAACAATTCTTGACTGAATTATGAAAGGTCAAGTAATTGGCACTCAGAAATGATGGCAAGACAAAGGCAATTAAGCCAGCATATGAGCAGTCATTGAGACAGTAGATCATTGAGAGCTGCCAGTACAGTGTACCAACACTAGCACAGGGTCAGACATAGACGATTACCTCACAAGCCCATACAGGGCAGAAGACAGCTATGTTTTTGGAAAGTAAATACTCAGCACTAGCCAAGATTGTCCCCACCTTTCCTTGCATCCCTGCATCTTCAGCTCCAGTTGAAAGACTTACATTTGTAAAACAATAAAACTCGGTATTAATAAACCTGTTGGATTGGATGAGAATATGCCATTCGTCTGCAACAATCACATTCAAAGTAGACAAAATATAATCAACTAAAAAAAATGTATTCAAAATATTTAAAAAAGTTAGAAGCAGTTTACAATGTGAAGTTCCTCAGCTTGTTAATAGCTATGGCTTAGTGGATTAGAGTGTGAGTCTTCTTACTTATTGTTAAGGGTTCAAATCCCAGCCGTGGCACTATAGTAGAGTTTTTCATCCAGCCAGTCAACTGGCAGGGTATTTTCCACCGAATATGCCATCAATTGTAAATTCTAAATGTGTTTAGAATTACCCGGTAGTCCTCAAGGCGAAGCAGTAAATTACAAACCAATAGCATCCCCCTCATTGAAGCCAGCCTGTCACCTAAAATAACTGCCATTTCAGTCATTATTATTATTATTATAACATCCTCACTAGTAAATCAGGCAATGTCAGCGCTGTCATCTAAGTTGATCAGTTCAGGAGCCAGAACACCAGGATCAGTTACCAGATCCATGAAGCCGAAACTGTACACATTCACTACAATTAGGGCTTATAATTACTGTATGTATGACAAAATAAATAAGTAGAGGGCTACAGACCCCTGGTTGTGGGTTTGATTACAGCGGAAGCCTCATTAGGGTGTTTCATCTATCATTATTATTATTCACTACCTTGACAACCATAAGACTAAGAGTGGCCATTAAACGAGTTACAGAAAAATGTTTTAAAGGAATCTAATCAGGAATAAAGCTGTCTCCTGTTTGATAAACGTGTCATATAATAGCTGTATCTGATGATTGTTGTTACAGTTTATATTCCCTGATGCTAAAAATGAAGCCAAAACTTCTAATAATGCCGTGGAGACAATAACAGAGTTAGATAGAGCTTCTGTCAGTAGTCAGCAGTCTTCAGCACAGAGTGAAGGCGATGGTGATAGTCAGAAATATACCGTAAGTATCAATTTATTGTTATCTGTCTCGAATTTGTGGCAATATTTTATGCCCTCCTTTCTCGCACAGTGGTCATTTTATTATGTATATGAGAATGAGTGGACGTTTATCGTTATATTTGTGCAATAATCATAGCTAAATCATTTGGAACCTTGATGACAACGGGCCCGCAGAACAGTTATTTGATTGAAGGAGTAAGGAATGAAGTTGTTTTCCTTAAAAAAAAGATTTAACATACAATAGATAAAAAGTTAGTCTTATAATATTATTGGAAGCTGTTAATGTGATAAGATAGAATGTAAAACTGTAGAATCGGCAATATATCAGCAAAGTTATATATAAATATAAATTAGCTGTGAATGAGGAAAAATAATATAAATTAGCTGTGAATGAGGAAAATAATATAAATTAGCTGTGAATGAGGAAAATAATATAAATTAGCTGTGAATGAGGAAAATAATATAAATTAGCTGTGAATGAGGAAAAATAATATAAATTAGCTGTGAATGAGGAAAAATAATATAAATTAGCTGTGAATGAGGAAAAATAATATAAATTAGCTGTGAATGAGGAAAAATAATATAAATTAGCTGTGAATGAGGAAAATAATATAAATTAGCTGTGAATGAGGAAAAATAATATAAATTAGCTGTGAATGAAGAAAATAATATAAATTAGCTGTGAATAAGGAAAAATAATATAAATTAGCTGTGAATGAGGAAAAATAATATAAATTAGCTGTGAATGAGGAAAAATAATATAAATTAGCTGTGAATGAGGAAAATAATATAAATTAGCTGTGAATGAGGAAAAATAATATAAATTAGCTGTGAATGAGGAAAATAATATAAATTAGCTGTGAATGAGGAAAAATAATATAAATTAGCTGTGAATGAGGAAAAATATCAGTAATCCTACAATTTTTTTTATACAAAACAATATAGTTAATAGTATCTTCATTTGTTATTAGATTTTTTGTAGAAAGGGTAAGCATTAAGACAGAAAAAACATTATTTAGATATAATTTATTATACGTTATAGATTGTTTTAACATTACAGATCTGTACCAACTGGGAAATACTTGGCCACTTAATGGAGTGTTTTCTGCTTATTCTACTTTGTGTGTTGATGGCGTGCTAACAAAGCTTTATTTTCATGCTGTTTTCTGTCTTACTTTGCTGGGGACTATTTTAAAAGAGTGCTATACTGTTGGGGGTAGTCAGTTCTTAAATGGCCATTTCACCATTAACGATTTTGCATTAATATTACAGTTGTGTGTGTGTGTTTGTGCATGCAGACTTTTATTTATATATGATTATGGTGTGGAAGATTTAGTTAATATTACATCACAACTTTCAGCCATTCAAGTTGAATGCAGTATGTTTTAATAAGCTCGCATTATCACCATACAGGAGATATTTAAACAGTTCAAGTCAGCACCCGTTGATAGCCTCTGTTATCGTCTAGCTGTGTGTATGTGCATAGTTAACCATAGTTATGGCGGTCTTCGAGCTGTCATCCACCTGTGGCAAGAATTTGTTCTAGAAATGAGGTATCGCTGGGAGAATATGATTCTCATACCCGAGTAAGTTATGGCACAAGTTAAACTTCTGTTGTTGCTTTGATTTGTTGGAAATTGAAAACTTACATGCATTACCTATGAACTAGCTTATAGTGATGATGACTCTGATAATCTTCCATCACTTTTGTTTAATCATGCATATTAAGGCTAATGGTCGTCTTATTATCTCTCCAGTCAGCAGCTAGGTTCCATAAATATGGGCTTCAGTCTGTTACATCAGAAGCTGCAGATGTTGAATTGCTGCATTGAAAGAAAACAATCACGGGAAGCTCGCCATGGCAAACCTTCCAGCAATAACAAAGTCAAACATCGAAGGATCTCGGCCTCCAGCGATGTCACTGAAGGCGGAGATGACTCGGAGTCTCAGCACAAGTCACAGTCTAAAGGCGATTCATCCTTCTCTAGTGAGGAAGAGTTTTATGAGTGTCTGGAGAGTGCTGAAGAAGGAACCAGTGCCGAGCCGAGTGAGATGGTGACTTCGCCGGAAAGCGATCAACCAGAATCGATGGAAACAGACAGTGGCAGCACACAGAAAGCGGAAGGAAGGCTGAAGCCCTGTGGCGACATGAAACTGATCAATGTTAATGAATTCTTATTTATACCCGTGACCCAAGAGCCAGCTCCGATGACAGAAGACATGTTAGAAGAGCATGCTGAAGTATTGGCAAAGTAAGATTTAGCTTCATTTTTATCTTAGGATGAGTTTCAATTAGATATTTTCCAGTCTTTGGTAGGATGTTCTCCATATTTGATGATGATAGTTTATATTAGACAAAAAGGCATTTCAGTAGCACGGTTGATCGCACATCCCTGCCACCTGAGTTCAAATCTTGGGGTGGGCATGTCTGAAGGGTCTTTCAATTTTGACTTCATTGCATTGCCCATTTAGCCTACCATGTGCACAAAGGTGGCCATAAAACATCAATCATCTGTGGCCCAAATAGTAATACAGTTGAAGCACCAGTTGTCAAATCCTAGGCCTGCCTCTGTCTGATGGGTGTTTCACCTTTCAGTTTGATTCATTATCTTTGGACGTTCCTTGATCCATTTTGCATACTGCATGCACAAAAGTGGCCATTAGACAGCAACATCTATATTACTGTGTTATAAATATAATGCACTGCAAAAATGCGTAACCTAACATTATTACATTCATTCATAATCACTGAGTAAAATGGATTGTTCTTTTCATCTTTTCACCCTTAAATGTGTATTACTTATTAAAGTAACCTCCCACAATAATAATCACAAACTCTACTTGGCATCATAGGTATAAGGAAATAATCCAAATTACCAGAGGGTAGCCATTGCCTTAAATGCCAGATGGTATGGGGGGGAAGGAAAAACGTGATGTGACCTCAGATGGCATGAGTATTATGTAGTCATCTCAATCACAGATATCATCATGACCTTATCTGCCCCCACTCAACGTAATTAACCTAGTTACTATTAACTGATGCCATGGTTGGTCTAGTTATATAAATCTAACAGCTAGTTCGTTAGATGCTTTTTGCTACAAGAATACAAAACAATCATCTTAAGGAATTTCACTATCCAGTTTTCTTAGCCATTTCAGTAATATATACAAGGCTGTTTAGGACCAACTATACCGTAATATTCTTAATACAGTTTTGTTCTGAAAATAATTATTTGGCTGATCTCTGCTTACATTGTTATCATTGGGTAATACAACAGCTTGTATTCAGGAGCACCTGGTCTGTGTCTGGCTTCAAAATGGTGGCACTCACAGACCATTAATTTAATATTCGATTAACCTGCATCTTGAATCTGAGTATATGGTTGATCATGTTCCTATTTTGATATCAGTTATAACTTGTGTAAGCATATTTGTATTGGTCTTGAAATATTGAAATGAAGGTGAAGTATTCCTTTAACAACCATCACTATACACATTTTCAATTTTTATACCAATAAAAACTGCTGTCTGGTGTTGCTAATTAATACAAATTATCCTCAATTCATCATACCAAATGTTTCACGGTGACAGCTACCTAAATGATCAAATGGTCGACTTCTGTTTTAGGTTAGGCACCTCAGCAGAAGGAGCAAATCTTCGTGCCAGAATGCAGAGTGCATGTCTGCTCTCTGACATGGAATCTTTTAAAGCCGCTAACCCTGGCTGTACGCTGAGTGACTTTGTACGCTGGTATTCACCAAGAGACTGGATCAAGGAAGATGTCGTAGGAGAAGATGGTACTGTTACTGTTAAAGGTACGCTGACTCAGTTGATGATAAATGTTGGAACTGTGATGTGCTGGCTGTCAGTTGCCATTACAAAGAAGATATTTATCTTTATATACCGTGGGTCCCGGCCATTAAAACCGAGGTTGTATTTTAGGCCTAAAATATCACGATTTATGGCAGTACCGAACTAAACCGACCTAAAAATCTTAACTTTCCCCTACAGATATCAAACATTTTGAACACATGAAATAGCAAAGAAACATCGTCGAACATTGCGTTTGTGAACCAGAAAGTGAACCATGGAAACAGTGAAAAGTATTTAAGAGAGGAGATTGTGTTGTGAAACGATGATAAAATTAATGAAATAAATATTTTTATTTAAACTGAACTTTTTTGTTTTCAATAATCCTATATTATTATCAAAATGTTAAACATGCTATTCTATGAAAACAACATGTACGTCTATGCCACCAAATGAATGAGATATGATGCTCTTGGGTACAGGATGTCTTGGGTACAAGTTGTCCAATAACATTTATCCATAATTACAAAAATCAGATAATTCTACATATAAATATTGATTTTCATTATAAAGCCATGAATCATTATCATCAACTTATTTCACTTCTATTTTCACTCCATGACTGCATGAGTTTAGATAAAAATGACGATTGATATCTATTTGCATAGTCTAGAGTCTAGACAGCTGCTACACACTGAAATTTCTTTTCCTGATTATTGAATTTCTTGACATTGAAATAGCACCGGCCATTAAGCCGACCTCCAAAAATAAGGGTAATAATATTGACTCAAAGTATCATTTTAATGGCCAGGACCTAAGGTAACTAACATGCTGAACATCTTATAGAGATAAATAGGGAATAATGGTTAGATGCTTATCTATGTTTGCTAAATGATTTAACGTTAATTTCAATTCATTTTGAAAGTACACCACCGAGTTTGTCTTGTGCACATGAATAATGTAGCCATTGATGTTAACATGGTAACAAGTGTCAGTAATGAAAATTGTATATACAAATATCATTTATTCAACAGACTTTTTCAAGTATATATCAAAATTGGTGAATAATTAAATTGTGCAATAAATAAAAATAGTGTGACAGATAAGATGTTTGTGAAATGAGAAGTGATATTTCCAGGAAAAAATGTGTTTCCTGTTTTATTTTAGAGGGGCAGTTATATAATTGGAAATGTTACTGGGCAGAACTGAGGATCTTGAAGGCTCTTATTTCAATATTTCTACATCATTTAATTATTTATAAAATGGGTGTGTTTATTAAATAGCACCCCTATGTTCAAAACTCTGCATCGTTATCTTCAGGTCAGTTAAGCCAGAGAATGCAGATTCCAGGAAATGTCTGGACCGAGGTGTGGCAGAGTGCTAACCCTGTACCAGCTCACAGACAACGACGTCTGTTTGATGACACAAAGGAAGCAGAAAAGGTTCGACTTTTGGTCATCTAACTGCATTATTTATTCTCGACAGACAGACAGAAAATAACAAGATCTAAGGAAACAGAGCAAATATACGTCTTAAAAGATATGAAGTTGTTGAGGTTTTTTAGAATTGTTTATGGGTATCTTGTGACTGTTTGACATTGTTGATCCAAATGGCAGCAACCAAAACATGAATTAGAAATCTGTTGACTGTTTTCATTAATTTGTTTTTAGATTTGTCTTTACCATCTGATGTATGAGCTTATTCTATGCGTCTCTTGTTATCTTGTCAGGTGTTGCATTGGTTATCATCGATGAAACCTGCTGATGTTGCCTTACATCTGATGCCAATGCTGATACATGCTTCTGTCACAAAGTTACTGGAACAAGGTATATTATCGACATCACGCTGCCCATGGTGACCTAATTAAAGAAGTGACCTGATCTAAATTCACCATTTTCCCCCCAGCCTATTCATGCCGACACAAGTGACATTAGATTACCAGTGTAAATAGATGGCTCCTAACTTTCTGCCTTCTGATGATTTTCCTACAAACATATATAAACAATAAACTAACTGGAACACATTCCCTTTAAGGCATGGTTGTTACCATTATCAGCCTATCAGTCAGTCTCAATCAAACAAAGGGTCTTATTAAGTATATTCATATAAAACACTCACACACACTTGCAAGTGCTATATATATATTTATATATATATAATTTTCAATTTGAAGTGTATTGTACTGTCTTTATGGGCAGAAAACATTAGAAAATAAAATAAATACTAGCTTAAAAACTTGATATCACTCCAGAGAAACTCCACACAGCACTGAAAATTTCAGATACTGAACAGTTGAAATATCCTGTACATGTTGTTTTCAATAGTATGAATATGATCAAATGTAGCAAATGCCTTTTTCAAATCAATAAAGAGGCCCCTAATGGATTTTCCTACGTATATCCAGTGATGTAATATTTTCCACTTACCATATCTAGTAAGGCGTGTGAAGGTGAAGGCTTTTCTCTAAAACTTTTGTTCAAGGTACTGTTGTTTGGACAAAGGACACTGGTACTTATTTATTTAAGGACTATTCCATATATTAATGGCTATGGGATTTATTTCATTGTGCTTTGCCCTCCGATATGATACAATTTAATGCAGACTATAACTCCCTGGGAAGGATACCATTTCCAGCTGTCAGTAATATTCCTGTTATTTACAATAATGCAGATACTTAGTTGGAGCTAGGTTAACCAATGAATCCAAGAAATAATAGTAGGTAGCTCTTTGATGCAAACACAGGATCTGTCAGTTTCTGATTCATCATTTGCTGCTAAATCAGTCCTGTATAAAAACCTTTAAGGAAAAAGCTATATGTTAATTGAATATCTCTGTAGATGCAAACCTCCAAAATAGAATAACTAAATTAAATAAAAACTTTAGAAATGTGGGGCTAGATTATCGTAATTTTGAAAATTAAGTGTTTACAGCCCAAAACCGTTATAAAATACAACTTGAGAATATACATTTCAATAAATAATACATATATATATATATATATATATATATATTATGAAATAACTATACATGTGTATGTATGTGCATGGTTTAATCCAAAAATTAGAATGTCTAGTATATATAATATTAGTGTCTGCATCTTATTTATTAATTATTTATCAGGAGAACATCCTCAATGTAAGCTTTGTGGTTCAGAAATTATCACTTTCAACATTGTAATAGTCTAAATGATCCATTTCAATATTGTAAAAGTTTATAAATTGGTATAAAACTTTGTGATGTTTAATAAACCTAGCTTTGTTCAGTGATTCATGGAAATAATTTCATCTTCTGTTTTATTAATTTAGTTTTTAAGATTTTATTTACCTAATTATTGTAACAATTTACTAGCATTTTATTTTCTTTACCTAGAAGAGAGTCAATTACCAATGTTAAAGAAGTTGATGAATCATATCTCAAATAAAGCAACCAGAGCAATGAGGGCACCAAAACTGGATATTAAACGATTTGAGGTACCAGTATGTCTAGTTAGTGTGTGTGTGTGCTAATAACTGTTGCTTTTATGTACCTTGTAATTAATTAGTAAATTATATTTATCACAACCACCATTTCTGATTAAATAATATCTGGTGATTAAATTAAAATTTTGTATAAAGCAAGTCATTCATTCAAATATTTTGTTTTGTCAGGTTGTCAGTGTGGTATTTTCAACAAAAAATAAATAAAAAGAATCTGCTAATAAATTCTAAAAAGAAACAACACCAACTGTTGAAAATAATGAGCCAGAGTGTGTTTAATTGAATATAAAAACAGAAGCTCACTGAATGCATTTCATTTATGTAACAGGACTTGGTAAGGCAGATTTCTAGAGCTGAAACAGTTCTGACAAGAGCCCAGTCTCTGCTGACAAAGTTCTCGCAAGAAAAACAAGATCTGAATCTGACCATTCAAGAGTTACAGCAGTTTGTTTCCAATCTGTTGGAGTTACCCGATGTGCAGATAATGGGAGCAGCCCGAGGACCACTTGGTACCATTATTCATCGGCTGTTTGCTGCAGCACAGAAGGTAATCTTTGGTAATGAGCAGTTTAACATGCAATTTCTTCATTCTTTCTTCACAGATAGGAGAATATGAAGCTTAAGTATTACTAAAATACTATTCGGTATCTTTGACAAGTTTATAATTAAATAATGCTTGATTATAATAAACTTGTATTAATCAACTTAAATGCCAGCTTTAGATTTTATGAGTTCATTACTTACTGAAAAAAGTATCAAGTAAGCTTTGTAGTATTCTAATGTAATTTGTTCTCACTTACTCAAATAGACACACACACACACACACACAAAACACATTTATACACAAGCATGTACTTGTTTGGGGCATATATTCCATCATTAATAGAGAAACAAATCCGTATATGATTTCTCCATATAAGCTAGTCACATGCTAGCATCAATTATGTTTTATGAACTTTTTACTAACATTGTTATCACAGTCTACATTGTGTTGGACAGCCTGACAATATGCAGTCTTTGTCTATCAGTAACTTTGCTCAGACCGTGAAAATATTCATTTCCACAGAATGTGTATTTATTACCAGAAGAAGATAATGCTGAGGAAGGTGACAAGACCATTAAGAACATCCCAGACTTTCCTGATCCAGTTGGAAAAGAATATATATTACGTACGATGAGTCAGCGTCCGTCACCATGGTCTCGCTCGTCACCTCAGAGGATGTACTGCGTACTGATGAAAGATGACTTCAGATTAGCAGCTGCTATCACGTCGGATACCACATTTCAGTAGAGTTAAATATAAACCTGTTGACATCAGCGAATACTATTACAACATGTAATTAATTATATCTGTGCCTGGTTATTTTTAAACGCTTTAAATACATTTCAGTACATGTATGTTCAAGAACAGTCAGATCTTTTAAGACTCCGTTCCATTCTTTTCACAGTGATAATATACTTTTATACAAACAAAATTGTTTTGTTTATGGAATGTAATTGTAATGAGAAAGAAGTGTTAATAAAATATTCTTAAATCCACATCCAATATAACTTTTCTGTTCTTGGTAACTGATGTGGTTGCAGTGTGTGTGGGTGTGTGTGTTTTGGGATACTGTTTCAAGTAGTTTCAGGTGATTAAGTGAAGTCAATATTTTTATACTAACATATTCCAGCTACATTAATAATGTCATGCCATGTTATGATGTGTTCCTAGCTCTAGTGATCGTCCAAACCCGAGTCTTCGTCAAGTACAAAATGGTATCTTCGGAACCTTGAAAAACATGTGCTTAACAGTTTAAGATCATTTTGACTTGCAGTAAACATAACTGATCTGGGTCAGGAAAAGCGGGGACCTGATCACTCATTCGCTATCAATATAGCAAGAAGTGTGGGACAGGACTACATACAAGATTGATCAATGTATGTGTTAGTGAAGGAGACTTCTATCATTTTGTTGGTGATGGATTATCAATATCTATACAAATAATTTCACATTTGACATAATTATTGGCATTTCTATGTAATACAAATGTATGAAACCAGACGTTGGTCACTTCCTCCAGTTACCTACATCGAAGGCATCTGGGTCTGATACATGATTGATAACTAATGGTGTAGTATTAGATTACTATACCATCTTATAATTGATAACTAATGGTGTAGTATTAGATTACTATACCATCTTATAATTGATAACTAATGGTGTAGTATTAGATTACTATACCATCTTATAATTGATAACTAATGGTGTAGTATTAGATTACTATACCATCTTATAATTGATAACTAATGGTGTAGTATTAGATTACTATACCATCTTATAATTGATAACTAATGGTGTAGTATTAGATTACTATACCATCTTATAATTGATAACTAATGGTGTAGTATTAGATTACTATACCATCTTATAATTGATAACTAATGGTGTAGTATTAGATTACTATACCATCTTATAATTGATAACTAATGGTGTAGTATTAGATTACTATACCATCTTATAATTGATAACTAATGGTGTAGTATTAGATTACTATGCCATCTTATAATTGATAACTAATGGTGTAGTATTAGATTACTATACCATCTTATAATTGATAACTAATGGTGTAGTATTAGATTACTATACCATCTTATAATTGATAACTAATGGTGTAGTATTAGATTACTATACCATCTTATAATTGATAACTAATGGTGTAGTATTAGATTACTATACCATCTTATAATTGATAACTAATGGTGTAGTATTAGATTACTATACCATCTTATAATTGATAACTAATGGTGTAGTATTAGATTACTATACCATCTTATAATTGATAACTAATGGTGTAGTATTAGATTACTATACCATCTTATAATTGATAACTAATGGTGTAGTATTAGATTACTATACCATCTTATAATTGATAACTAATGGTGTAGTATTAGATTACTATACCATCTTATAATTGATAACTAATGGTGTAGTATTAGATTACTATACCATCTTATAATTGATAACTAATGGTGTAGTATTAGATTACTATACCATCTTATAATTGATAACTAATGGTGTAGTATTAGATTACTATACCATCTTATAATTGATAACTAATGGTGTAGTATTAGATTACTATACCATCTTATAATTGATAACTAATGGTGTAGTATTAGATTACTATACCATCTTATAATTGATAACTAATGGTGTAGTATTAGATTACCATCTTATAATTGATAACTAATGGTGTAGTATTAGATTACTATACCATCTTATAATATAATATAGAACACGTTTTGTTTTGGGATGGAGAATTGAGTTTCTAGAAAGCAGCAACTTGATCCGACTGACTTTTCTTCAACCTAATTTGAGGAAGATCATATCTTGCAGTACTACTGGAATTATAGTAGCACAGACATGGGGTCAATTCAATTCTGGAATTGGAATTTATTATTTAAAAAAATGGAATTAGAATTGGAATTGAGTTTCCTACAAAAATAATTAAATCCACAAAATAATTTACCATTTTTACAATGTTAACAGTTGCATGTGGCGTTGCCAATATACTGGAACCAAAATTATCCAGAACTTTGGTTCCTTTTATATATATATATATATATATATTATCAGATATGCACACTGACTGTGGCACCCCAAGTAACTGTTTAACCAATTAAATGGTCTGGATACTGTGGGCTTCGCCCACAACAATGTGACACCACCGCATAGCATACCTGTAATCTATATAGAGATATTGCTATTTAGGAATTAATTAATTTATCATATCACCGGGAATACCAATCTGGAGCAAACACTTGCTTCTCTCCTAAAACTGTAACTACTATAGCCTGTCCCCAGATCTAACTGTTTTAATAACCATTTGAGATCTTTTGTAAACTTACCATATGTAAGTGGTTTAGTACCCAGCAGCAAAACATTCGTTTCAAGGCTCCTACTGGAAAGTGGAATGCAAACACATCTTTGATGATTGCAAAATACACTTTTACGTGGGGATGCACCCAAAACTATGATCCACCACTTGATATAATCAAATATCTCTTTAGCTAACAGCACCTTGTCATTAGGCTTTTGCAACTTTTTACCATGTTAACAATTACATGTGGTGTTACTAATATATTGGAACCACATTGATCCAGAACTTTGGTTCCTCATATATATATATATATATATATCAGATATCCACACTGACTGTGACACCCCATATGAGCATTTAACCAATTAAAATGGTCTGGATACCATGGGCTCCGCCAACAACACAGTGACACCACCATATAGCATGCCTGTAATCTATATAGAGATATTGCTATTTAGGAATTCAATGTTTAGAACAGGCAAACAAATTTAATCCACAAATTAATTTAATTTAGAAATATCTCTTACATGAAAATCCTACTTGGAATATAAACTACTTGGAGTAGGTATTCCAAGTAGGTACTCAAGAGTACCAACTATGATAAAAAGTATTAGGCATAAAGATTTGAATTGACAAAATGGAATTGACCCCATGTCTGTAGCAGTATGAACAATAGATTATTAAGATTGTTTTATATTATAAAAGTTCGACTTCTCGTCGGGTTCAGTACAGTAATGGGTCAAGGATATTGGTAACATTATGATCAAATCAGCTGAAGACGAATCTGTATTGAATTTAAATCAAGTACATCACCTCAGATGCCGTAAAAGTCTCTAACAGAAGATGGTCATGATCAAAGGCATAATTATGTAAACTATATCAGCTACGGTAGGTGCTATCAAAACTGGAAGATCATACTAATCGGCTGTATACAATTGTTATCTTATGCATGCTACAATATATGACTGCTATATATAAACAATCTTAGGTAAACATAATGCCTATAATGGCAGCATGTGTTGTATGCTCCCCTGGGAGTTGAGATGTGTGCTGGGTGGAAACAGGTCTGAGTCAGGGATAATAATATTGTAAATAATATTGTAAAGCACCTTAGAGCAGCTTCTAGCTGAATAGGGTGCTACATAAATATCACATGTTATCATTATTAATATTATATGAGACTGAGGCATTTTGGCACAACATTTTACATTACAATCATTATGGTACTTTTATATCTGAAATGTAACATGCCTATAAACATAAACACAATGTCATATTTTACCAGTTGATTATCACAATAAAACTACTTTGTTTAAAAAGACTAGAAAACAAATGACCATCAGAATTATCAATATGATCTGCCAAAGCCAGAATTTGCTGTCTAAAACATGACCCATTTCTTGTACATCTCACTTGCTAAACTAATTGCCAACAGTTACTCACATACCACTGGTACATCGCCTGCTTGAGTTAAGAATAATTTCCCATATTTTATGGTCCATTTATTTAATATATTTCAAGCCAGTGCATGTTTGTTGAAGGGGATGAGTGCAAGATCGAAACATAAAATATGGGAAATTATTAACAATGAAATCATGCACAAGTTGCATTTATAGTAAGTAATTCTATTATTTTCATACTTAACTGCTTGTGTCAGGAATAACAGCTTTTAAATATTAACATTTCCTTGAATAAATTCCCAATAGTGTTTATTTATACAACAGTTATTTGTCACTAGTGCCATATAAACATGTCTAACACAACTGGGCAGGTGAACAATCCTCATTGCATATACCATGTTCTACTATATTTATTATTATTATAAAGAACTAGAAAAAAATTGGATGTTTTTATCAGAATGTAAATATCAGTTAATATGCCCGGGCCTGTGTTACAAATATATAGTCTGGCCCCATTATAATGTGGTTTATTGTAATGTGGAAGCAGATATAACGCTGTGGTGGTTGGCCCCTGAATATTTGTATCGAAGATGTTTATTTTTTGTAATTATCAATTAAGGGTAATGTAATGTATGCTACTTATAAACAATCATGAGTTGTAGTGGCTGACTGCCATGAGTGTCCACATCAGTCTGTGTATCTTGAGAATAAACAGTTCTGTTGAACTGTTCTAAGATGACCATTGTGCTTTTGTGTATGTGCACCTAAACATAACAGGTAAAACCATCTATATCATACTAGACCATACTTAAATATTAAAGAAATTTTACCAATTAGTATAGTCACTAATCATGAAGTTTTGGAATAATTGAGTATGTATGCTAGAATATCAGAATAAAAGCATGTTCTTGAAGACAGTTTCAACCGTTCAAGTGCCCATAGCATTCACCACCGTCCATCCTATATGGCTCTGCCCATAAATTAATTCCTATATGGGTTTTTTCCCATTTCACAGCTATTATTTGTGCTTAATTAATAACATCTAGAGAAAATATTTCCATATAAAAGCCTCTATGTTTTCATCATTACCATATCAAATTTCAAAAGCTATATTGCTGTATATATACTCATTTTGAATTCGTGAAGCGAACTAAAGTGAAACATGTGTTCTCTCTCGCTGTCAAAGCCTAAAACAAAGTGACACTTAAGTCCATCACTAACATCTGTAACCATGCCCTAAAAGAGGCCTTCACTTCAAATGATACAACAGCTGTGGAGTTGCTTTGTTGAAATAAAACTAAAGATTCTCTGAAAGTGGAAAAAGAACTGGCAAGCTACACTTACAAGATATTTACAACCCTCCATATTTCCATCCCTGTGAATGGTGATAGGAGCTAGATTAATTATAGTTTCAATAAATAGGGACCACACTATATAGTATACATTATAATTATGTATACAATGGAATGGTGTGTTATATACTTCTTATGAAAACAAACTAATACAGTACTGTATTAGTTTGGCAAGGACAGTATGTGTGTGTCCATGCATCTGTGTATTAATTACTTCACAATGTTTCTTTCATTTTATTAATTTAATTTGTTTTCTCTGGAACTTCGCTGGTGACAACTATCAAACTTTCATATGTGAGAAACATAATAATTATATATAATGCTAGGAGCAAAGTTAAATCATTAATATCAAATTCCCATGCCTATGGCCCGATATATATATATATATATATATATATATATGTATATAATTGATGGACGGCCATAAATTAATCTAATCTTGTGGATAACTGGTTTTTATCTATAGACGTCTATAAAATAATAAAGTTTGAGTCTTGATACTATCAAAGACTTTATATTTAAGCTCTCTGATACTATCAAGAGGACCGTTATGATTATCATTATGATTTGTATTTAAAAATGGGATTTTTTGGTGAATGGGCTAATAAATGATAGTTATTCTTGTGGTCATTACTATTTAATCGACATAATGACGTTGTCTGGCTGATTACGTAGTGGTAAATGCGACCAACAACACAGAAAAATGACAAAGAATCATTACATGTCTTGCATATATCATCTTCGGCTTTTCGAGTTCGTGTTCTGAACTCTTCTAAACGATTAGAAAGCCATTTCCGGTTGGCTTGTCGCTTTGTTACTGCAGTCGGTCGGAGAATAATCGCTAATTTACGAATTATAAGTGGGATTAGACCCACCAGATGTAGTACACTTCATATCTCGTGTGTTCTGGATTAATTTCCAGGTATGACAACCGATAATTCGATCGCTTAACATGAGAACGAGTCCGTTTTGGGAACGGGTCATTCTCTCTCCAAAATGGGTCAAGCGCGGGCAGGCGCCATTTTCCCGCAGTTTACACTCTTCGATTTATGAAATTAGCGTTTGTTGTATTGAGCTTCATTATGTGATGACGTCGTTGTGTAAATGGTATTAGATGTAAATATTGAGTTCTGGGTATAGTGTTTTGTACTGTATAACCATAACCATGACTTTTTGATAATTACCGAACAGTAAATAGTAATTGTGATAATCCATTCAAATAGTGAAATACTCTAGACATCTGTCTGTATTCATGATTATCTAAGGTCTATTACGGTTCAAATTGTTGTATTAATGTACTTGATGAACAGAAATGTGAAAATAGAAAGTAGAGTGTTGCTATTTTGCCATACTTAGACTTTCTAGTTAAAGGTCTAGCACTAATGCAGTAAATGTTAAAATGAATAATGGCTAGAATAGATATATAATTATAGTATATATTTAATTTTACTGGCAAACTTGAAAGCTATCCCAGTTGGAAAATGTATTAAAAATACTAATATTAAATATACTAATATTAAATATACTGAAAACCCGGCACTGATTGCTAGATGTAGTAATAAATGACGAACTCTCCTGCGGTAAATAATGTAAATATCCATATGCTAGCATTTCAAACCAGTAAGATAAATAGCTAACAGTATCTGAATGTAGTCTCTTAAAACAGTGTTAGTCTGTGTACAATTATAAAAGCCTCTATGTTTTCTACTAAACTTTAGTAAAGCACTGTATATGCCATGGCTAGTTATTATTAAGGTGCTCCCATGTCTCAATTGTAAACAGAATTTAACGATGGTAACCATATAGCCCATAATTGTTACTTGCATAAGATCAGGCGGCTAGGCTAATCTGCCTACGCTCAAGATGGGATTCAAATCCAAGAGTTACTTATAATTATATATTGGCCAGTTCATCTAATCATCTGATTCCACTGGGAAACGGGCTTTTGCCTATGTTATATAGTAGATTAATGAAGGTGAACTATTCCTTTAATATATTGAAAAGCCAGGCACTATAGCTCATGTACATGTGCTCTGTATTAAGGCTAAAATAAATCATTCACCGAGTCCTCCACATGAAAGTTATAATTTTTTTATTTTCATCAGATATCTTATAAGACTCGTCATCCTGGCTCACATTATTACTGGAAGTCCCAGCAACTTTTGCTACATAACCAAAAACTTATTTTTATACATTTAAACTGGCACAAGTCAATATTTACTTTTGTCTACCAATTGTCAATAATAGTTCATTGTTTATAAACTCGCCTGACTTTGCATCGTAAATAAGATTTCTACCTGCCTCGCACAGCAGGTGAGTTCTTATTTTACATCCTGGTAGGCTCTTAAGAGAGGTTCTTATTAAAACCATGGTTTACAGATTGCCCGTAATATGACTTATTCAGTTTAATGGCAGTAAATCCTTACAGTCCTAGATAGAAATGACCTTTGTAGGTCGCTCAGCCCATTTAGCCTACCTTGTATACAAAAGTGGCCGTAAAACATCAATCAATCATCATCATCCAAGATAGAAATGGTTCAAATTGGTAATGGTTTGATGTATTCTAATATTAATCATGCTGCCTAGTCTTTAATTGGCTTTTCTTTTATATCATGCAATCAGCTTATGTTATTGGTTAAAGCTAATTTACTATTTTGATGTGTAGTAGTAACGTTATTTTTAGGCAGCCGTAATTTGTTTATATTGTAATCAGCTAAAACAGTGTTTAATTATGTACTGTGAAAGTGTGAGCAGATGATTGACGCTTCTGTAAACAGTTGGAAATTTGTTTGCCAAAGTTCATTAATTATAATTGACTGTTAGATGACTTTAGATGTCAGACCAGATTTGATAAGAAATACTCTTGGATCAGTTTGAATATGCTAAATACCAGGCTTTTAGAAGTGATCCAGACAAATTCATATTCCAGGTCCTGGAAATGTCCTTGAATTTGACAAAATCAGGAATTGTCCTGGAAAAAATATTATATCTGTAGAAGATTGTCCTGGAAAAAATATTATGTCTGTAGAAGAAAACTTCAATTGTAGAAGAAAAAGTATACTAGCACAATTTTGATATCCTGTGTTAGTTCAAATTTAAACAAAAGTGGATGGATCAAACAGCTAGAAGGGGTTAGGAGCAGGCTGTTCCATAAAAATGTCAATAATCTATCAAACTTTGAAAAATAATTATATGCTTTTCACACATATCTTGATTTATTACCTTTAAATCTTTTATACTTTGTTCTGAAAAATGGTAATTTTGTCCTGGAAATGTCCTGAAAAATAATAATTCCTTGGCTGTGATAACCACCAACAATTGATTTTATTTAACATTTAATTTTTTGTGCTGCAAGTTAATTGACAAACATATATTTAGAAAATAATCAGTAAAATAAATGCATTATTCTTTAAAAAATAATAATTGAAATGCATGATTTAAATCAAACAACTCCGCCAGAGATCTATATTGATGGCCAGCAACAAATTATAATCGGTGACAAATGAATTAAGATGGGTGGTAGACATTTTTATTAAAAACTAACATTTTCCTTACTAAATATAAATCGGTCCAGTTTAATTTCTATTGACAAATGTCAGCTCATCACATCATCCGGAAATTATCTTGGAGGAGGACACCTAGTTCAACACTTGGAGAGTAGAGTCTGGTATTGGTAATTTTCTGTCTATGAAAATGATGGCCTTGGTGTTGTTTATAGCTGAAAGTGGAAGCCTCTTATTTCAATATTTGAGATAATTATTAAACACATAGGTATCAGACCTACTTTTGGGTTAGATCTCCTGCTTTTCACCATCTTCTAATTCTCGATCCATTATAAAATGTTGATCCATCAATTTAACATATATGTCAATCAAATCAAGTACATGTTTATTAGTGAGGAACTTCAATATATTCGTGTGTGTGTGCATGAGTACATTTAAATGTAATAATTATGTGTCAGCTCCCATGTTGCCTCAATGTTCACATACTTTCAGACATGTTCATGAAAGCAGATACTGTAGCTGTACATAAGAAAACGTGTAATATTTTTTTTGTCCACATTGTGTCCTATTTTTGGAGTTGGTAGCTCCTAGTTTTCCTACATTTTATATGACCATTTTCGCTGGGACTTACAGTATATTGAACAGTACCTCCAGTGTTCCCCAAAACTATTATTAATGTTTTTCTTGTGATAAAATATTCATATTATGACATTTATTATCTCAATGAAATACCTCCGTAGTTCACAGTAGGTGTAAATATTTATTAGCGGTTGCTGTTATGAGTTCTGTAAATGACCATCATGATGTGATGTCAGCATGTAGATTATGGTGATCCAGGAAGCCATCTGTTCACATTCTATCCAAGCTTAACCTGTTAACTGCAGTCTATACATTTGTTTAGTATTGGTAATAATGGGATCAAATGATATGCATGTAGGGATTGAGGGGTATCTTTATGAAGCTGAGAAAGCAGACTATCCAAATATCAATCGAAGTGGCAGTGATAGTAAAGTCGGTTCAGTTACTATTCATAATGTACGCAGTCAAGAAACATTTGCCCTGAAGAAGGCAATATAGCAAATCCTTGTTATGGCAATTTGTACATAACTAATATAACAGATTATAATTGTCTGTACTATTTAACCACTGGAGGTGCCCTTTAGGCTACTGTTGTGTGGTTAGCAGTGGCATGAGTGCAGTTCCTGTTTTATTTCTTGAATTTAAGAAGGCATTTGTGGGGTAATTTTTGTTTTGTTAAGGTGGGGATTTTTGACTTTATCTTGTTAAGGAGAAATTTCTTTCATTGGAAAATGTAGGTCCTTATGACTCATGGGTTTTCATTGTAATTGTTCGCGTAAAAGCGTAATATAAATGTTAGATTTATCCCTTGACCCATCCATCATACGTCCCAGGTGAGACCAGTAGTTGGTTTGATCAAATGTTTAGAACTATTTATGTGTACGTTTTGACTTACGAGTAGTAAATCAAATAATAACCCTTACACAAGAGCTGTAGTTTAGATACAACCTAGAGAGTATAACAATTGATCTAAATGAAGCATTTTCTTCTAGGTAAGGCTGCGTGATGGCAGCACAGATGGAAGAGATGAGCTCGAGTCATAGTCGAGTTCTCTCTTCCGGAATTTACCAGCTGCTGCTACAGCGGCGCATGTTGGATGTCACCATCACCTGTGGTGGGGAGGCCATCATGGCGCACAAAGCGGTACTGGTATCCTACAGCAAGTTTCTGGATACAGTTTTTGCCGGCCAGGGCGATGACTGCGATGTCCTGAACATGGATAATCTTGGACTAGAGTTTGAAGCCATTAGGGCCGTGATATTCTTCATGTATAAAGGTAAGCTCGATGTGACCTGAATGTTGTCCACGTCCTGAACATCCCAGTTTGGGATGGTAACATGATCAGTATTCCAAAGCCCGGGGGCTAATGTTCAGAAAGATTTATTTCCCCCAATTCATCTCAATCAATTGGTCATCTTTTTTATTACAATACTGTCAGTGTTCTCACTGGACAGTAAAAAGAGTATTTAATATCATGGAATTTTGTTTATTTAAAAAAATTACTATTTTTAAGATAGTGATCATCAATGATTTTTTGGTTAATTATAAGTTATTTGCTATTGACTGTCATTGATGCCAGTCATGTGTTTTTAATGATTTTCTGTCATATGTTGAAAACTGTTGATCCGAGTAAGACGGATCCTTTGGATGATGGTTTAACTATGTCTGATCACAGCGATGATGTGGGCAATGTGGATAACCTATATGTACCCATGATTTCTCTTGGTCAACAGCTACTCGCTGTAGACAATATGTTCCTGGAGCTTCAGAACATTTTATATCCATATGTTGTATTGGTCAGAACTGAGAAGGTAGAGAGATTTGAACCATAAAATGTGTGTTCTCTTACAACGAGATTGCTAAGATAGGTTATCTACTGAGTTGTGCTTCCAAACATTGAAATTGTTCAAGATTTTGCTTAGATACACTGGTGCTGTTCCATTCAGTACTTTGAATGTAAGAAACTGGATCTTGTACTGTGATCTGAAACGTACAGGAAACCAGTGCAGCTGGAACAAAATGATATGTTTTGGCCTGGCTCCTTACTTCAAAGGAAGAAGGATCAGTGACATTGGTGTTGGGGTGATTACAGGACCAAGGTAATCGATTACTTGAGAATACCACAATTACAATTGCTCCAACCCTGAGTGACATCAGACCACTATTGACTTATGTCAGAAACCTTGGTGAATCTCTGAACAAGACTGTCAAAGAAGAGTAAATGGGTTTCATTCTGTTATTCTTCAGCAGAGATAAAGAAGCCACCTCACAAGGTATCTTGGATCAGTGTTCCTAGGCCATACAACGGATACATACGACGTGTGGCAGACACATTGAACTAAATGTGTTGATAAACAGGATTGAATTTAGAAGTGATATGATGCATCGGTGTCTAGAACCATTAATTTTTATTGTCCGGTGGAAACTTTGGATTGTCTTACGTGGCTGAATATGGCAATATAAATGCCTACTTAAATACGTTATTATACTGATTGTTGTTGGTGAATTTTGTAGTTGCACCAGGGAAATGTTGGAAAACCTTTTTTTAGACAACTGGTGCAAACCGGGATTGTGTCACTTGAAGGAAAAAAAAGACATGACATCAGCAGTAGTTGGCTATTATAATATTTTGTTTATCTAGTAAAAGTCACTTCTAGACAAATTAGTTGTATAACTTGTCTAAATGTGTCATTATAATATGTTCTGTACATCACATTGAATTGGCACTGACAGGGTAGCATTTTTGGTCGGCTAAAACCTGTTTTCGGCAAGATGGTGGCTAAAATGATTAAAACTAGATTTCAGTCACTTTTGATGGTTTAAACTGGCCAATACTGGCTAAAACCTCCAGGATTCCATTTGACCATGATAGCTTGCATTTAGAGAATAGGTTACAGACACACCTACACATAATTACAATTAAACTAATTTCATTATAGAGGATAGTGTTATATCTTGGTCTTGCAGGTTGAGGACATCTTCTTTCTCCAACTCTGTCCTCATCTTTTGGTTATTTCTGCCCTTGTCAGTGGCAAAGGAGTGTACATCACAGCCGTAGGTTCTTTCAGCATGCACTTTGGCATCCTCAAACATGGTTTTAAGTGCCTCAGCAGTCTTGTGGGTGCTGGCTGTATCCTTAGCATCAACAAAGAAGCCTCTACCTTGGCTGACCACTGATGTAGCGATGACCAGATCATTCTGGATGATACTCCAGTCATCTTGCTGTATGGTGACAGTCTTGTTGTTCAGCTGCTGCTTCATGACGGTCTGATACTCGTCATGGCATTTGTCTAGCTGTTTGTTGCTGATGGGATCTCTGGTAGACTGGACAGCATAGCATTGAACAGGAGATGCTCCACAACACTGAATGGTAGATTACACCCAAACACAAACTTGCTGGGGTATGGAATACATGGCTGTTGAGATCAGCTTAATGTTTGGCCGGTGGTGGTGCAGGCCCAAAGTGTGGTGGAGCAGCTGGACGTTTCTGTGGTTGATCGGGGCTGGTGTTCGTGATGATGGGCTTAGGACCGGGCACAGGATGCCCCGGGACCATGTTGTTGAGGTTCACTGGTTCTGGTCTGCTTGATACACTTGTTATAATATGGCTCACAGGGCCACTAACTTTCAAAAGTTAGTGGCTCTTATCCGATCTTAGTGGCCCTGAAAGGGGAGAGGTGTGGCCAGTGAGCCAAATGCTGCAGGGGTGATATATATTTTTGATCGGACCTTTTGAGAGTGCTTCTTAGGTAATAAGAGGTCAATAAGAGGCCTTTTCAGGAGGGATTTGTGAACCAACCACCACACTAACTGGTGACAAAATAACACAGTCTACACCCCAACAAGAACAAAACTTTATTTAGCTCAGAGAAAATATACATGTCTGATTAAACAAGGAACAATAATAATACAGATTACATATAAGTCTATCAATTAATTCCTCCTTCAATCCATGGTCATTATATGATAACCACAGTCTTCCAGCTTTCTACCTAGCCAAGAATCTTGAATTTTAACCCTGCACATAAGGTGTCTAAACTGTGTTAGAAACAGTTTTAAAAAATTATTCTTATGATTATATGCACAAAGGAGAATGTTTTAGCTGGGGCAGTTTTAACTATGGTTTTAAGCGGTTTTAGCATGCGGCTGCAACCCTGGCCACAGATTATTCTCCCATTAGGCCATTGTTTTTTGAATACTTGTTTTATGGCAAATTTAGGGCCGGTTGGTCAGGAAAATAAAAGTAATTAACTGAAAACATAGGGTCGGTCGAAAAAAACACGACAAAGTTTTGTATAACATATATCATTCCGTTAGCTGGGATTTGACAATCTCTCCAATAGTTTTATTATTTTCTTTCTGTCTTTAATCCTCAGTGAAAAGTAAACAATAGACATGTCACGGTCAGCACCGGCATGAGTCGCCATCTATCCAATGGATTCTTACGCGGTCATTGATTGGTTGGTTGCAAATTGAACCGTGTATTTTAATAAGCTTACTGCCAGTATTCCATGTATCAGTTATGTAACTCTGACAAAAAATGGAACACATTTAAATGTAAGAGCGTGATTCTGCATGTGCGATCTGCGCCAAAACCGATCTTTCCATGCAGCAATTGGTGTGAATCGGACTGTTGAATCCAGAAGTTTATGACTCCGGGTTGTAAACTTCTCGATTCGATGCAGGCTTCCCAAGAAAAATATCTCAGAAGGTGAGAGGGGTGTCCGAAACACATGGATACCACAGGTGGAGGGTGCAACTTAACAACATACTAATCCACGAGGTCGTTTAGTGTGCAGGTCAAGGAAAACAAAATGGGTGACTTGTTGAGTGACGCCTGAAGAAAGCAATTTTTTGTGTATGCCGCAAGCAAAACCATTGTGCTATAGGTAGTATTTCATAGTACTTTGATTTGTTGTTGTTTCAAAAATATATAGGAGAAGTGGGGAGGTTCGACCAGGCATGGAGAATCAACCACAACATTAAAACCCTATTTGTTATTTATTACACTTAACAGTTTTAAGCTGGAACATAATTTATCACTGAATAATTGTTTTGTGTTTACTTTGAAGCAATTTGCAACAATACACCACAAAAAACAATTAGCGACTGAAAGTGGTTGTATCAAAATTTGATATATATATATATATATATACATGTTGTCGATCCGCCCTGCACTGTGTGTGTTTGGCAGCCAGGGTTTTCTACCCCGAATTTCAACAAGACAAGCCCCACACTGAGGTTGAACTTCCAGTCCCGCCACTTTGCTTATATAAATAACCTTTACGCCATTGAATTGAGTCACAAATCACGTGATATCAATGCCTTATTAGGAACAATAAACATCGAGGGACCTGTAAAAAAGTACTTGCCGATTGCTGTATAGCGTATACTAAGATCAAACCGTGCAGTTCTTGCCGATTGCTGTGTAGCGTATACTAAGATCAAACCGTGCAGTTCTTCCCGATTGCCGTGTAGCATATACTAACATAAAACCGTGCAGTTCTTCCCGATTGCTGTGTAGTGTATACTAACATCAAACCGTGCAGTTCTTCCCGATTGCTGTGTAGCGTATACTAACATCAAACCATTGAGAAGTGTAATGTGGTCAAAACTCTCCACCTCCCCCCTAAATTAATAGAGTTTATTTTAGGTTAGTAGCTATTGGAGTTTTAATATTATATATGGGGGAGGTGCATTGTAAATTTATATAAGCAATGTTTCAAGCATCTTTCTTCTTAACATTTTGAATGCATTTGCTTTTGTTAAAACTATCTATTTTGAATGTCAAAAAAATTATTTGAAGACAGGTTGGCAGGAAAATAATAATAAAAAGAATAAACGTCAATTTTACTTCCTGGCAGCGAGTTTCAGCTGCAGTTGGCGGTTTTGTAAAACAAGTATTTAAAAAACGATGGCCTTACAGATAGTTTGAGTAGTGTTGAGCATTGGCAGTTCTTTTGTGGAGTAGTTCTAACAGTTCTGTTTTCATTCACATTCGTTTACAGGAGTAGTAGATACGGAGCGCTGTGGAGATGCAGCTTTTCAGCAAGCAGCCAAGGTTTTGTGCGTAGATGTCAGCACCGAGTCCTCTGCTGCCACTATTAAACCTGAGGCACCCGTACCATCTATCATCGCCACTTCACCGCAGGTTGTCAAGTCCACAGCCGAGCCGGAGCAAACACCATCCGCTACCGTGCAGCCAGGCAGATCCGTGACATCAAAGCCGGGTAAGCTTACATCAAAGCCACCATTAAAGAACAAGATGGTTGACCAATACACCATGACTGAACAGTCACGCATTACGAAGCTCTCACGTGAAGTTCAGACCGACTACAAGATTACGGGCTTGCCCAGTGAGTCTGAAGCCGAACAAAAGAAAAAGAAGTCCAAGAACGCCTACGTTCAGACCGATTTCAGCCCATTGAAGCTCTCACCCGAGCTACAAAACAAGCCACGTATCTTGGTGGACTCTGCTATAGAGAAGTCGGTTGGCGACAAGCCCGAAGCTAAGGTAGTTGAAAAGGAAGAGGATGATTTAGCAACTGAAAAAACAGTGAAGACACCACCACCCGCTGTCAAAGTGAAGAGAAGACCGGGCAGACCACCTAAAAGTTTAAATGAAGAGAAGAAACCGCCTTCCCCAAAAGAGGATATCGTTAAGGAAGAGGAACTCGACAAGGAGTTAATGAGTCCAGATAGCTGTGACCCAGTTACTCCGGTCAGAACGAGCATGAGGAAGCGCAAAATCAGTGCAAAGCTGAAAGACAATCTTGAAGGAAATGATCTTCTTCAGGAGATATTAAAACCCAGAATGGTGGCGAGCGTGACCAAATCAAAAGAAAGTCTGACACCAACTCCGAAACGAGGAAGAGGTCGGCCGAGGAAATATCCTCCAAAAGAAACACCTGAGCAGCCAAAAAACGTGAAAGCCTCCCCCTCCGAGATGAAAAAGCTGATTGTCAAGTTGACGAGGACCGAGACAGTCCCCGAAAACGACAGTGCATCAGCCGATGATGTCCATGTCAATCCAGAAGAAGACAAGGACATAGAGGGGGAGGCTAAAACTGATGCCGAGAGCCACGTCAAAGATCCAGATTTTTCTGGGGGGCGATCTCCTGGTGGTTGTCCAGAACGTGTGAGACGGCGCCCACGTGGTTATAATATTCGACTTTTAAGAAGCCGTGGCCTGAGTGTTAGAGCTAAAAGTGACCTGCACAGTGAGAATAAGAGATATTTGTGGAAGAGAACAGAAGATGGTGCTTACCGGTGTCTGCTGTGTGACTGGCAGAGAGAGAGTTCCCGGTCTCTTACTGTACATCTCAGAATACATCTTGGCGAGAAGCCCTTTGTCTGTGATATTTGCAACAAGGCCTTCCGCACTACTGATAAACTAAGAGACCACGTTAGAACACACACAGGTATGTACGATCTGCTTTAACGTGTTTGATGCCTTCCATGAAATTTGTCTGTAGAGACGAACATAATATAGTCACTGTCTTTTAAATTATATATCACACTTGTGTACAATAATAGCACTAAATTTGTTTGAGGTGTGCAGAATACTGCACACATACTAACAATGACATCTAGCAAACCAATGAGAGCATTTTTCCTCTCCTCACTTCTTTAAAGATATAAAATTGTTTTCCAGGTGAAAGACCATTTTCCTGTCCAATCTGTTCACGAGGGTTCAGTACGAGAAAAAATATGGCACGGCACAAGGAGATACATCAACGAGGTTGTTATTCTTTATCCAGCAATTACTGGTATTGCAATATTTGCATGCTGATTAAACGAAAGACTCAGTTTTTATAAAACAACAACTGTTCTCTCTTCTGTGTTGCAATATGTAATAATAATTAATATTTGTATAGTGCTATACCCGGTTGAGTACCCTAAGGTGTTCAACATGGTTTATGTTTGGTTTATGAAGATTGTGTGAAATTAAGGCAGTGTATAACCTTAAAATTGATGCTTTTACTTTTAGTTGTGCTGTAATACAACTAGATTTTTCTTCTCTGGTTTCGTCTAGTGATATTGATCTCCCAGTAATGATTTTGGGTCATCCTAAAAAACAGAAATAAAAATATACTTTTAAAAAAGTAACCATCACCGATTAATGGCATCTGTGAGTTCCCTAACAATATAATGTTATGATGAAGATGATCTGAATGTCACATTATGATGTTCTATCTCTTAACAAGAATTAATAATCATGTAAAACTTAAAAGAACATTTAATATTTGAGGATGTTTACTCAGTGTGCACAGCACTACTCATTCTGATATATTTGTCCTATCTAGTAATTAATTAATTAATTAAATGGCTATTTTAGCCACGTGTTCTGCGAATTGGAACAATCATCTTCAGGGTTTTTGAGTGATTACTGGAGCTGTTTCATTTTGTTTCGACAGATAATCCACTGAATAAGTGTTACCTGTGTGAAGAATGTGGCGCCAGATTCTATAGCGTGAAGCGGCTGAACAGTCACATAAGACGACGACACGGTATTCTTCTAAAGAAGCGAATACCCTGTCAGATTACGGATTGTGATTTTACAGCTGGAGATAAGAAAACAATGATATATCATTTGGCAGAGGTCCATGGGTGAGTGTTTCAAACATCAGTAGGTCTTTGTTCAGCTTAATGGATCTTTCATCTGATTCTTAAATAGAATAGTTTGTATTAAAAGTCATAACAGCTTTGTGAAAATGTTACAACTAAGACATAATATAGAAACGATATGAAACGGTAATAGAGGTAATATTTGATTATTATGTGTAGAAAATTAATAACTGACCAGGATATAATTTGATTGACAGAAATTCTCTATCATTCAATTTGTATGAGGATATTAAATAATTACAATTAATATTTCATAGCAGTACCCATGGACATGAATATTTGTTTGTTTCTAAGTTTAGCACAAAATGTCAGAAATATTCTTGACGAACATTAGTGTCCAAAGAGGATGTTATGTTTTGATTCGATCATTTTGTTCATATTTGTAACCTCAAACTGAAGTGGTCAAACATAACAGTCTGTTCTCAGCCTGTGCCAGATGTTGTACAAAGAATTACTTCGTTCTGTCTTAATTTCTTACATTGGAATAGACCGATCCAGGCAAAATGCATTGCCTCAGTTACCAACTGCGATCTTGGGGTTAGAAACAGCTATTGTGCCCACTTTTAATAGGGTATGGCAACTTTTCACTAAAGTTAAATACTCAAAATCTCTCAGCAAATTATTTCATATTACACGGAGACTGAGACTAGTATTTCAGCTGAACGATTGTGTCTTTCTAAAGGATTTAACACAATACTTATCAAGATATAATCCAATGATTGAGTGTACTGATCTTTCCTGATGATTGACACATTTAAGCCGTAGTTGTTCATGTTGACTTGTAGGGGATTTTTTTTAGCTTGGGTTTCAATGGATTAAATATATAATTTTAAAATTAAACTTTAGCTGAATGTAAATTGATTTTAATGGGGAAAAAATTTATATTTAATGTAGAGTTTTGGAAATATTATTTGCACTTGTACATGGGAACCAATCAAATATGTATTGCTTGTATATTATTAAATAAAAAGGTTATTATATTAGAGTATTAACAACCTTGACATATACATGTAGAAAACATTGCACAGATGGCTGATTCAGAAAATAAAACAGTTCTCTTTCAATACAAGATATCATGCATAAATACCAATGTTACAATAATAGGAATCACCCATTGATTTATAATATATATAATTATTGATTTTATCCATTCACATCGTCATGTCAGATGACAATGGTTCTATAAATAATAAGTTTCAACTACACATGCCAGACCATGACAGGCATGCAAATTGTGCTGAACGTTACTTAGGTTAGTGGCTTATATCTTTTGGATGAAGTCTATGTCATTCCTATTAAATGCAAAATTATGATCTGGAGATCACATACCCTTAATGGACTATAAATAAAATCCAAATATAGCTGGTAAATAGCCTAAAATACAACTTTTCAGTGAGACATTTATCGGTCACTACACGAGTAAATCGCCATGTAACGCAGTGATTCTTAGACTTCTAACTCGAGGCCGTAGTGTGCAATTCAGTCGCACGGTGGCGCCAGGGGTAATTGAATTGCTCGATTGATTGCTAAGAATGTTGTTGTCTTATGGTCTGTTCCTTATTAAAAACTTCATTTGATTCACTAGGTGGCAGCACTTCTAAGTAGCTACTCGAAGGCAAATATAATGGCATCATTATCACAAATTTGTTGGGGTAATTTTTTAGAAAAATAAGCATCTGCTTACATAACTTTAAAAGTTTCTGTTAATGGTGATCTTATTCTTACCAGTATTGTCCAGAAACCTTATTATTGTTAAAATTACTTCACTAATTAGTTAGATCAGGCAAATGTTTTTACCACAATAAATTTCTTCCTAATTTAACAAATATTTTAAGCAGATTCACTCACCAAATCAACACTGCTAGCTTCAATGGCAATTGCCTGATGTGCAACATTTGTGTAATAACAAGAAACAAAGCAGTGTTTATTTTAAATAATGCAACTTCCATTTAAAGAAACAGTTCACTTTCATTTCAGATTTCAGAACTAATAAAATATGCTCACAAATTATAAACTATATTAAAATATGATTATAATTGACTACAATTTTTCTGTGATAGTAGCCATATTAAAACAGGAAGCTCCTGAAATCAGATATTTTGATTATTACATATTTCATCCAAATGGCCTTACTGAAATGGCTAAATAAAACCATGAAATAAAATTCCTTTTAAAGATAATGCTGTACTTCTGTTTGATTTATGTAAATGAACTGATGACTGCATCAGTTAGCAGTAGTTCTAAGAGCAGGTTTCTGATTTTTCCTGGATTTCCGGTATTTCCTAAGTTGAAACTGGTGGGTCGAAAGAATTCTCTAGTAGTCTCAGACTGCCCTAAGAATGCACAAAGCCCAATTTTTACCCCACACCTCCAGGTGCACATTGCCCAGTTCCCCTGTGACTTCCTTTCCTGCCTTTCAGGGTTTTTCTTTAAAGGCCGCTCATGCCTGTAGGAAGTTGAGCTTGTGTTGAGTTATGTTGACGAGGATGGATAAACCAGAGCATCTGTAACCTGTTTTGATCTGGAAGCAACTACTTGATCCTTGTGCTTTTTGTCATCAGAGCACATGATTTTTTCCTCCCTAGTACAATATGACTTTCAAATATAGCCTACCTTGTGCACAAAAATGGCCGTAAAATACCAATCAACATCATCAAAGAAATCTTAATGGGTGTCATCCAGTAATCTGGAAATTTTTTATTATATTTATGATGTTCTATATAGTTGGCAAATATTATTGTCAGTTTGGGGATTTCTTTTTATGAGCATTGCACATTTTATTTATAGTGTTCCTTTAAAATGCCATTTTTCATTTCAGAAAAAAAATCAATTTTAAATTAAAGATTTTCCATTTGAGTGATTTTTTAGTACTAAAACGTACTGTCATGTGCGCATCACTCGTAGAACAATTAGAAGATTAACCAGAGTGGTCTCGAATTATGACAGCACAAGGAACATACACTTCCCGTCATTTACTTGCCTTGGTATGAATTTTAACAGTATTATGGCATCAACCAATAATATATGTCAAAACTGCAAAAACTAATTCTGAGCCAGGTTGCTATAGGAACGAACCCAATCATCCACAAGTACTCAGTTGCAGTAGGTTATACCACCAGCTGATAATATTAGTTCCTAACAGTGGTCTAGAAAATCTTGTGTTGTGACATTGTTAGACTCAAAGAACACATAAAGAATCATAAGATTATCATTTGATCAAAATAAGTTAAGAATTGGGAATAGATCCGATCACATATTCTAGGAAGAAAATGCTACTCTGACCTTACCATAGGTCAGTCTTTCAGCCTAAATAAAGTACTTAATAATAATAATATAATGTGATATTTATATAGTGCCCTATTCAGCTAGAAGCTGCTCTAAGGCACTTTACAAAATTATTTACAATATTATTATCCCTGACTCAGACCTGTTTCCACCCAGCACACATCTCAACTCCCAAGGGAGCATACATGTGCGATAGTTGAAATGTTATAGGTTTTCTGATAAAGCCAAATAATGTTTTATGCCACCATGTTATGAGTGATTACCTTTTTTTATTGCTTTACAGTCATGCCCTGCCTGCCGAATTGGTTACTGTATGTAACGTTTGTGGAGCTTCCGTTCGCAAATCATCTCTCAGGATGCACATGATGATCCATGCAGCAAAAAACATCAAGTGTGAACACTGCAACTTCGTCACTCAGTACACGCAGACCCTGAAGGGACACATGCGCCGTCTGCATGGGATAAACTTGGACGGGACGCCCGCTGTGCGGCCATACGTGTGCGACATCTGCCCAGAGGCATACTTCTCACGCCAGCAGCTGACCTACCACAAGATGAGGCATGCCGGAGAGAAACCGCATCTCTGTCCAATTTGCAACTTCAGAACCGTCGACAAGGGATCGATGAACATGCACATCAGAACGCACACGGGTGTGATGCCGTACAGATGCAAGCACTGTGAAAAGTGCTTCAAGCAGAGCAGCGCCCTCTCCTGGCATGTGAAGACGGTCCACATGGGACTGCGCCGCTTCACGTGTACTGACTGTGACAAGCATTACGTGAACAAGAAAGATCTGCACGCCCATAGATTTAGCAAGCATCTCTACATTAAGCCGTTTTCATGCAGCATGTGCTCATATTCGTGTACAAAGAAGGACTACATGATAACCCACATTGAAAAAGCACATGGATCTGAATACATCCCGGAAGATCTCAAGGATATGAAGCAGATCCTGAATGCAGTCACAAAGCTGGAGGACATCAGCCAGTCAAACGAGGATCAGTTTGCTGATGCACCATCGGGCCAGTCTGATGGGACACTGACGACTGTAGCTCAGTTTGCTGGCAGCGAGATATCGTCAATAGAGAACAGCACCAACAATATCCCTCTGCTTATAGTATCAGAAAACACCCTGAAAGATCTCTTGGTACCGCAGTCTGGTGTTGACGTCCAGACGAAGCTGGAAGATCAGCCGGATCTGATGCCACAGAGCGAGATAAAATGTGAAGATATAACGCCAAAATCTGAGGCCACCGATGATCGCCAAGAACAACATACTGATAGTGACTTGGCACTACAGCAAGTACCAAGAGATAAAAACGTCCAAGATACGAGTGCCAACTACAGAGTACAAAATGACGAAGAACATAAACATATCATTCAAGTGACTGAAGACACAAAAGATGAAAATATTATTTGGTCGGTTGAAACAACACGGCAACAAATTGGCGACAGTAAAGTGGACATAGGGAACAGTAATCCCACTGCGTTGGTACCAGTTGATCCTGACTCCGTGGGTGTGATACAGTCACCTGAAATCGGTGAATTGACGTACCAGCAAGAGGCTTTGCAACCCGAAGAATGCCCGGTATTCCAACGGGGACATGACGTAGATGGTGCACTTGTAGCAGAGACAGCAACAAAGCAGAATGATGCAGAAGGCGTGGGGAGTGAAGCACGTCCAGCCGAAGAGGACGGCTATCAGTTGCAGCTGCTCGAGACCGGCCAAGAGCCTGACACTCATCCAGACGAATATGCCGAAGAGCAGCAGTTTGTCGAAATAACTGAGGAGCAGCTTCGGATGTCAGACGGTAGGTTCATTGTCGTGGATGAGAGCTTGCCTGGTGAGCAGCAGGTGATCATGATAACTGGCAACAAACAGCTCGTGCTGGAACCGGGTCAGCAGCTCTTACAGGCCGATGGAGAATCATTGATTATAATGTCAGAAGAACAGGCTACAATGGTGGCTAGCCAAGGTGAAATGTAACAAACCCACACACACACAGAGAGAAAAAGAGAGAGAGACACTGATACAGGCTTCGTCTCTCCCGCTACACACACACAGACATTTAACAAGATGCTCTTACTTTGGATTTTATGCTATCATCTAACTGTTCAGTTTTATCCTGTTGTCAGAAATGTACTCGATGTGTGTTTTAAGTGATAAGTTTCATCGTGATCATTAACTGTTTTCGTGTTTAATAAAAAGGAAGACTGAATGTAAATCTATTAGAAATGTTTAGAATAAGCATCAGTGTCAGTTTGTTAGATTGTATCATTGTTATTTTAGCTTTCTGATGTGTCAGCTCGTTGTAATGATGCCGATTGTATTTGATGTGAGAGAGACAAACGAAGAGAGAAAGAGATTGCATTAAAATGGTTATATTTTATTAGAGATAGATAGTGGTGGTTGCATCCTTCGGTTCATCTTTCGTTATTTGGATTTCCGTGTTAAATTTAGATTCCCACTGTATAGTCACACTGATGGTTAGTGATGTCTTCATGTTTGTATTTAAGAGCATTTCAGAAATAAATCTTTCTTAATCTTTACTCCGAGCAATGTAGTGTTGTTAGTCTGTCTGTAGTAAGACACACGGAGGCCTACGCTCATTTAGTACGTGTTCATCACTGATACAAGTAGTTTAGGTTTGTAGTTGAAATCCTTTGGTTAAATAAAAGTCTAAAAGATTGATTCGTGTGTTTAAGTATTCATCACCACTTCTAACCATCCAGGGCTATTATTGGCGCTGTAACAAGATATGTCCTCTAAAGGAACATCGACGTGGCTTTGGCATTTTTTCAACAAACCACATTTTAAATTGCAACAAGATCTCAGTTGGGTTTCCTCCGGATATCTTGTATTCCAGTTGATCAGGGATATAACTCCGCATAGGATGTCGTGGATAATAATGTCCCATTCTGTGTTGATTTATTTGTGGACGATTGACCTGTATTATTTCGATGATATAAAAAATATCGATGTCTTCTAAACGTTGAGACATTACCATCTCAGAGTGCAATATATATATATATAATTTAGGAATAATTAATGTGCGGTATACCGCACATTAATTATTCATAAATTCAAAATTAATTATTTAAAGAAATGTATTAAAACTAAGCTTTCGCTGAATTTACATATTGTACGTCACAACGACAATATCATTGAACATATCACGTGTCCGTCTTGCCGACTTTTGTATTTCTTCACTGCTTTAAAATCAAATGTGGCCCGGAATGTGTACGACTCTTGTGTGACGATTACTTCGGCTCAAAACCTCTGATCAGGTATAGGAATTTACTTGTAAAACAGGCGTATGAGTTTAAAATAATATGTTCAAATGTTATTTTAAAATACAGGTTTATATATATTAGGCCGAAGCTGATGGCGCGGTTGGTCACAGACCTCTGGAACGGGAGTTTGACTCCCGGACCAAGTGTGAAGGGCGTTTAATCTTTCATGTCGCCTCATTACTTTCGGAGCTAGCTTGGCTCATTTAGCCTACCACATGCATAAAAGTGGCCGTAAAACAACAACATTTTATATATTACATGTGAATTAAATACTTAACCGCATTTGTGTATTTAAAATGATAAAATATGCGTATTTAAATAATAAAACACGAGTTCCTCTGGTTTATAATTCCACGGCTCTGACGTCATCTTCTGACTATCATATTTTGGTTTATTTGGCAATGTTATAATGCTTCTTTAAGCTCCATATAAATCGTGTATTTTAACAAAGTCAAAGGTCAATAATTTAAGATGTGGTGTTTACATCACCAATGATGGGTGATCATTCTGTGTTTATGTTTCTCTGGTGGGTAATTCCGAGGTTCTGATATCATCTTATGAATACCATCTTCAGCGCCACTCTATATAGGATACGTTCTGTGAGGAATTGGTAAACATATACTTTTGCTCTCTAGCTAATACTGTGATGGAGGACGAAAGTGCACGAAACATGAGTATTCAGGCATTATAATTGTCATGATAAATTGAAAAATAAATACACCTCATACGGGAGCTTATGTTAGATTAATTTATCAAGAAAAAGGCATAAGTATAATATGTTCGTACTATATCTCGCAGAATTGACCGTATATTGGGTATCATAGAGATGTACGAGGCATAGTTAAATAAGAAACCTAAGCCAAAGCTCCGTGGCTTAGCTTGAATGAAAACAAATACAAAAGAAGCTGCGCGGGATTCTCTGACGTCATAAGCCCGACTATTCGTATCTTAATGAGTATACAAATGATTTCAAATGGCGTTGTTTTAGGTCATAAATAGTAGGTTTTATTATATTTTGAGATACTAATTTCAATTCGTATTAGAGACTTGTGTACACAGTTCCGATCCGTTGGCCTTCCTGTAATGTGCCATGATACGAAAATACTAAGACAAAGAATTATTTTCTAAATTTATTTTAATGCACGACACATGGAATTACAATTTTGCATGTAATTAAGGCTGTTTAATCAGTAATATTGTTGAAAAATATATTTGCTAACTATATCAGTGTAATATCAAGTCGCTATCAGAGCATACAGGTATCACCGAAAAAAACATTAACACAAAAATTTAACAAAACTGTACTCTCGGCCAGAATGGACTAATTAAATGATTTAATTCATTTTTCAGATTATGTTACGAAAACTTCAACACATCAGCAAAGTTGTGCTGTCACAAATGGGACAGTTTAATTACTCCCCAACAGTCATCCCAAATTCACGTAGAAATTGTTGTTTATGAGCCTTAGTGATCTTCGCTTTGTTTTACCTGTAGACAAATCTGACTGACCCCGGACTTTATTAGGTCTCTTGTTGGCCTATATACAGTATTTGCTATCTAGTGTCTCAACGTCTCAGTCTCTCAACGTCTCAGTGTCTTAGCGTCTCAGCGTTTAGAAGACATCGAAAAATTATTGACCACGCTTTTCTCACAAATCGGTGTTTCACCAATCCGAATTGATTTTTCAGCAAACTATCTGGATGGTTCCCCGACTTGAAGTACATGACACTGTCATCCTTTTCTTGAACGCTTGCACAGTAGGGTACTATTTTGTCAAAAAAAATGGCAAATATTGTTAAGATTTCTGTAATTTGTTGACTGAAAAGAAGGGGTTGTATGGTATATCATTAAGCAGTGCCGATTCATTAGAGCCAAAACGAGGGGTTTTATGATGTATCATTATGTCGTGCTGACTCACATCACAACCAAACCAAAGGTTTTATGGTGTATCATTAAATCGTGCTGACTCGTATCAGAGCCAAAACGAGGGGTTTTATGCTGTACACCCCCCACGCATGAAGTAGCAAACGAGTTTTAAGTATAACTAAGTTTTAAAAGATGGTTCTCATCTTCACGTACGCGAGAGAAGGCATGAATTTACCTCAACAATGTTACCTCATTTATTTCCAGGGGTGAAAGACTTCCTTATTGGATACGGAATTCCATATTTTGGGAGCTGAAATCATAATTTTTGGGATCGATGAAAATTAGTGATTGGATGGTAGCCCTAACTGTTCGCTGGCTTCCTTGCCCGATATTATGCTCTAGCGAACGACAGTGCTGCCGCGTTGTGGCTAAGAAACTAGCGCGCCCGAATTGGGTTATGATGACTGATATTTGAGCCAATCCAGAACAGGAGCTATGTAGACTCCTTCAATGGTTGCTAGCTACCAATGAGGCTCAACATTTGGGAATGGAGGGGTGTAGTTTAAAAACCACAGATATACGGCATTATTAGGGATGCTATCCTTACACCCAACTAAGGGCTACACTAACATGGACGTTATCCCTATACCAAAGTATTAGTCTATGGACGGTAACAGAATCTGGGATTAATCTGGAGTTGAATCCCCGTCTTCGTCGTCTCATCAATCTAGGATTATAAGCTGTTGATGTAATAACGATCGGTGTAGTAATGACAGGAATAAGATTGAGTCGATGTTCTTCAGAAGAGACCAATCTTGCATTATTTGTTACAATATTACAATTTTATTTTTCAATTATTACGAATCGATGTTTGTAGGCCTATAAGTTTGAAGAAAAGCCTACGGAAAGTTTGATACGACATGTATTTAGTTGACCTTTATCTTCCGTAAGGAAATACAGTCAGAATCCGTTAATCCAGACATCGTTTATTCGACAAATCCACCATCCGACACATTATTGCCTGTGACGAATTTAGCTCCATTATAAAAGACTCTTTAATCCTACAAAATCGTGTTCCCCGTTCCGACTACGACACTTCATTTCGCCAACAGAATGTGACATTTCAATGTAAAATGACCTCGTTAAACGAAAATGTTGCCAAATATTTCCGCTGGTTCAGTCATGCAAGACACACCAACGTGGTGTCAGTAATGGTTCATTAACCTGCCCACCCGCGATAATTGCTATATCATAACCAATTATAATAATCCTCGACCTTACACACCAACACACGATGATGCCATTGCCTGTAGCTATCTAATAGCCAATCATAATCATTCATGGTTAATTACAAACACAAACGTGTGATCTTTCAAATGAGCAGATCATGAGTTAATCTGATGGACAAAGTGACACGAGTATTTCTTTATAGTGTCTGTAATTAACAAACATCAAAATGATCAATGGCTTCCATGCCATTCCGTATCTTGCACAAGATTATTGAATATTGGTTTAAATACGGAGGTATATCTTTATGATATACCATTTCAGCAACATCGTCACATTTCGTAATTAAACTGGGCCAGTCGTGTTTAACATGATTTTATTCGGGTAAATCCCAGCCAGTCCATACGATGACGATAGATCTGTAAATATTTTATAGAGACAACTGCGGCAACAGTCCTATCTACGAGAAATTCGGTTATTATAGATCTGCTTTTAGTTGAAAGGTGTCGAAACGATAATAAGTGTTAATCGCTTCGGACATGGGCCGAGCGACTTCCGAGGAAACACCCATCAGACGTGCCGACGCCAAGATTTGACCTAACTACGGCTTCTAGGATGGTGGGTGACTCATCGTTTATTAGTTGGCCGTTAATGGTCTGTTGGTCACGACTCCAGCGGACCGCAGGCGGCGAGCAGCCGAAGACCCGCCTGCGATGGCGAAGGGGGGGGGGGTTATTTCGGGTGCACCTAAAATGTGATTTTTATAAAAACAAATTGGGGATCATAATGACATTTAGTTATCCTTCTATGCACACTGTTAAATTCGAAACTAAATAAAACATATAAATATTAATACATTTTAGTAACCACCTATCACCTAGCATAGCCCGGATTAACCGGAACCTATACGGATCAAACACGTGGAAAATGATAAACAAATAGCTTATGGGGGGAGGGCGGATGAAGGTGTTTTTCTTAAATATCATCCTGGCAACATCAGAACTAATATCGCCTTATAACAACGTAACGATGTCAGATTGACATGTATACAACATCCTGGATCCAGTGAGACTTGATCATTGTGTACGCGTGTGTGTGTGTGTGTGTGTGTGTGTGAGTTAAGGTTATGTTTCTGTATGAAGCAGACATAGACATATTTGTCTATAGCTATATGACTCAACGAAGCAAATGAAAAGTTAGTTTAAGAGCTCGGAAGAATAGGTGAACTAAAGTTGAAATGTAAGAAAATATAGAGGCCCTTCTCTCTCTCTCACTCTCCCCCCCCTCTCTCTCTCTCTCTCTCTCTATATATATATATATATATATATATACACACACACACACAAATATAATGGAATTATATTATAAGAAATATATGTGATAGATATCACGTATTAAATTCTAACTGATCAACAAAGAATGGTATTAAGTCATTAATTCCTATGGCTTATCAAAAGATGTGATGAACGTTATAAACCATTATAAGAAAAATATCTGAACTTTAAACAGGGCGAGTTGACTACAGAAATCCAGTTAATAAACTGTAGGGTTATTTAGTGTTATATTTGCGGAAAACAGTCTCGTGTCGGAAGTTTAATTCTATTTTAAAATCACGGCTGCGTCGCCCCCCCCCCCCCCACACACACACACACACAGTCTCTGTGGGGAGTGTGAGTTGCGTGTAAAACACATGCAGCACACTGATAGTGTAATCGCAGTGCGGCAAATCTGTAGGGTAGGGTTACAACCCCAGTAATACGTATATTTGCTGGTTGTTTCATCGGGCAGTCGTCTCACTAATATTGTAAAGCGCCTTAGAGCAGCTTCTAGCTAAGTAAATATGACATATTATTATTATTATAGATGTGACCGGCTTCGAGGCTCTGAACAAGCCGCTCACCGACTCGCCCACCAAACACCCACCCAGTATCGGAGCGACACTGGCTAGTTTGTATATATATATATATATATATATATATATATATATATATATATTATAACTGTTAGGCGTCTTTAGATCAAATCGAGTCGAATGCTTTCGGACGACGGTGTCTTTATCAAAAGTGCTCAACTATTTAGAGCGCTATAAGCTCTGCCAACTAGAGCGTGGCTTCTTTCTTTGGGTATTTTAATATATCACGACCTCAGAAGAAATCTTAGCTGAATTCTATTCTAGCCGAATCTGTGTGCTGTGTGCTGTCTACCGTGTGTTATAGCATAGCTATTTATACACTGGCCTATCTTTCCACCTGCCTTGATAATGGTGTATATGGTATATGGCGAGTTGTGTGTGTGTGTGTGTGTGTGTGTGGGGGGGGGGCGATATTCTGTTCAGAGTAATTTAAAAGCGCAGCTCGGATAGTTTGTGCTGAACAAAATGCCCGAGAAAAAAGTCTTAGAACCAGGAAGTTAAGAAAAATAAAGGTGGTTCCCCGCTAACAATCTCACGACATGAGTAAATTATACGGAGTTGAGGTGGTAACGCTGAACGGTCCATAACGATACGAGGACAAAGTTAGCTAGAGATCTCACAACGTAGACTGTCTCATTAGATTTCTAATACAGCAGACGATCTAGCAGACGATCACTCAGTAACATGGCTTTCAGAATGACGATTGTGTTTCTTATTTTCGTGCTATTGTTATATTTTCCTGAGAGTGTTCGGTAAGTGATTTAATTGTTTTAGCCATATGTGTGTGTGTTTGTGTGTGTGTGTGTGATTTGTTTAAACCTCGGGACATATGGCAGATGGACGACTCGCTAGGTGGACATCTCGAATGCACAGATATCCAGATTAAGTTGAACTATAACCTGGAGCTTCGACGTGTACTCGATTAACCAATACGTTACAGAAGTGTTCTCTCAGTCTTAATTGGTATGACGCAGTTTAGTTTCATTATTGCCAGAAAAAGTCCCGATTGTTGTGAGGGGGTAAGATTGTGGGGGTGGTTATTTAGTCCATTACGCCAGAGACATATAGGTGGTGGTGTCGACCCTCCACGGGGAAATGAGACGATCAAGCTGAAATTTGGCCTACTGGATGAAACATCCCACGGACAGCAAAACTGGAGTGTAGACCACAGGACAACCCCTTCCTTTCATCGAAGAAGATATGACGATAGAAGCTTGTGTTTATATTTTGATGACCTATCTTGAAAATAAACCATTTCGGTGACCGGTTTCAGACGGATCCCCGAAAGACAGTTATTCACCTAATATACATGTAGTCGTCCAATTACGACCTACGAAACCTACGACCTGTTCGACTTTACGACCGACTTAAAGATGATTATAATCACACGGTATAATATACGTAAGGTGTCAGTTATGTTGTATAGTAAATTGATTATCCTTGATTTTGGCGTCATATTGATATTACATCAGTTTGTCAATTACATTTAAATAATATTAATTGAGGGGGTTTTAAATAAAAGCTGATTTATTTCTCCCTGACCGAGATAAATTGGGGGGGGGGGGTCCTAATCAGTTCAAAATATATTTGGTCGGTCGGAACAAGAGAAATCTCTGTAATCTAAAACCTTTTTATGGAAGAAATTTAATTTATGGGGCGCCTCGGTGATCTAGTGGTAGCGTGTTGGACCACAGATCGAATCTCTCGGCGTGGGCATATCCGAAGGTTGTTTCATCTTTGACTTCGCTTCATTAGATTTGGAGGGCGCTTAGTCCATTTAGCCTATCATGTGCACAAAAGTGGCCGTAAAACATCAATCATCATCATCATCATTATGGAAGAAATTTATTAAACAGACGGTATAGCTCGCTTTTCTATGGAAGTTGTAATATTTAATTTCTGTTTATTTGCTTTATCTAAGTTAATAAAAAAAACATGGCAGAGTCTAAACCGTGTAACTCACAGTGATGTAAACAACGTTTAATTTAGTATGTCATGTACAATGAAGCAAAATGTTATTATGTAAACAAATTATCCAGAAACACCGTCCATCGAAGGACCACGAAATATTTGGAAGAATGAATGAATGGCATCATGATATCTACTGATTCGGATGACTGATTAAATATGTTTATGTTTATTTATTTTCGATATTTAATTTGCACTCAATCAGTGAATATCAGTGTATGTGAGTTACATTCTTCCATTCATAAAGTACATTTATGCAACACCCCTTTCAATGGCCAATATATGGGGTTTTATTAACATAACACATTTATTAATATAACACATTTTGTCCCATATATGAAAAATGAGAGACAGATATATGCTAATTTATAATGTTAATTCATGTACATAGTATGTGAATAGAAAGAAACATAATAGAGTCGAACTGTTCCCGTATAACAAAGAAACCTAAGCTACATACAATTTATAATTATAACGGCAGCAACACCTAAGGGTTTGGAGGGTTTGGCCGATAAATATAATATTGTCTGATGTGTCGCCCCTTACGGTGAAATAGCAACTGGCTCTATGTGGACAAGCCAGGCTCCGTCTGGATCATGCCCCACGGTGTTAGCCTATCCGGAGCCTACATCTACCCAGGTGGGGAGGGGGAGGGCGTTGCCGCTGTTCCCAAACGTGAACTTACACATTTTGATGAGGTCAGCGTCTGCTTATATAGTTTCTTATTCTGAAAGCTTAGAGTGCACATTCGTGAATTATGTGCGAAACATCAATAAACAGGAAGCTAAGATAAAAGGTATAACTCAGCTTCGAGGTAAAATGATCACCTGACGATAACAAACAAGGGCGATGGATGTGTGTGTGTGTGTGTGTGGGGGGGGTGTTTTAAACCGATCCTATCTTTAGCTATGCATCGATGACAGCTATAATGTCTAAAGTAATGAGTGGAGTGAAGCTGATGTCATTTGTTTGTTTGTTTGTGTGTTTAAAAAAAAAAAATTAGGCCTGCTATGAATTTCTTGCCGAACGCAGTACAAATATACCGAATGCAGGAGTCTTGTTAGAGTGTAATCTGGGGACACTATCGTCTCGAATAGAACAGAATTATACGGGCAAACAAACGAAGACAAAAATGGACAAGGTGACGGTGCAAGCGTGTCTCTTACAACCTTACTGTCAGCCATAAGGTTGAAATAGATCTATATATTTAATTCTTGGCATACTCCCAACAACGGGCAGGACAATATAAAAGCAAAAGAACAAGTTGACAATAGGTATCTAGAATATAATTTATAGATGTTTATTTGTTTTGTATATGTATGTACACTGTATAGAAATAATAAAGTTTATCTAAATTGTGTGTGTGTGTGTGTGTGTGTGTGTGTGTGTGTGTGTGTGTGTGTGTTTTAGGGTACATAGTAAGAGGCAACAGGCACAGAGCATCAACATATCTAAACATCCTTCGAAACCTACCTCCATAAATCTAAATACAACTATACATACATTAATCTAAATATTAAATGTTCAATACCTCCACATATTGATAAATGTGTGCGTATACCTAAGCATGTGTCTGGTCTACTCATCAGCCTGTGGGAACCAGCTAATTCGCTTTTCGTACGCGACAAATATGTCACGCCCACAGGAAAGCGGCTACATGCAGGCTAGTTGTGTGTGTGTGTGTGTGTGTGTCATATATATATATATATATATATATATATATATATTTCAGATCTGGTTCATGTAGTATGACCAAGTACAGACAGCGCTGTACAACAACAAGGACATGCTGGACGGGTTGGCATTGGTGGTTTGTAATAGTTATTTAGTTATTTTATTATTTTGTTAGTTATTTAGTTATTTTATTATTTTGTTAGTTATTTAGTTATTTTATTATTTTGTTAGTTATTTAGTTATTTTATTATTTTGTTAGTTATTTTGTTATTTTATTATTTTGTTAGTTTATTATTTTGTTAGTTATTTAGTTATTTTATTATTTTGTTAGTTATTTAGTTATTTTATTATTTTGTTAGTTATTTAGTTATTTTATTATTTTGTTAGTTATTTTGTTATTTTATTATTTTGTTAGTTATTTTGTTATTTTATTATTTTGTTAGTTATTTAGTTATTTTATTATTTTGTTAGTTATTTTGTTATTTTATTAGTTATTTAGTTATTTTATTATTTTGTTAGTTATTTTGTTATTTTATTATTTTGTTAGTTATTTTGTTATTTTATTATTTTGTTAGTTATTTTGTTATTTTGTTAGTTATTTAGTTATTTTATTATTTTGTTAGTTATTTTATTATTTTATTATTTTGTTAGTTATTTTGTTATTTAATTGTTTCATTAGTTATTTTGTTATTTTATTATTTTGTTAGTTATTTTATTATTTTGTTAGTTATTTAGTTATTTTATTATTTTGTTAGTTATTTAGTTATTTTATTATTTTGTTAGTTATTTTGTTATTTTATTATTTTGTTAGTTATTTTGTTATTTTATTATTTTGTTAGTTATTTAGTAATTTTATTATTTTGTTAGTTATTTTGTTATTTTATTATTTTGTTAGTTATTTTATTATTTTGTTAGTTATTTTGTTATTTTATTATTTTGTTAGTTATTTTGTTATTTTATTATTTTGTTAGTTATTTTGTTATTTTGTTAGTTATTTAGTTATTTTATTATTTTGTTAGTTATTTTATTATTTTGTTAGTTATTTTGTTATTTAATTGTTTCATTAGTTATTTTGTTATTTTATTATTTTGTTAGTTATTTTATTATTTTGTTAGTTATTTAGTTATTTTATTATTTTGTTAGTTATTTTGTTATTTTATTATTTTGTTAGTTATTTTGTTATTTTATTATTTTATTGTATTAGTTATTTTGTTTTTATATAATTTTGGAGCAACATAACGTAGATCAAAGTGAGTTATTATAGTCACTAACAACAATGTTTACCGATCCAGGTGTAGTAGGAAGAGAGTCTACAGAAGAGAAAGTTATACTGCATGTTGTCCTGGATATACAAATGACCCTTCTTGTAATATCCGTAAGTATTTTTGTACTCTCTCTCTCTCTCTGTGTGTGTGTGTGCGCGCGCGCGCGCGTGTGTTAGCCGTGTATAATAAGGCACAGAGCGACTTTTCATGCTGAGACATGTGTAATGTCTCACCAGTCGCTAATCCGCCAAACAAAAAGCGAATCACCTACAGCCGTGGAGTTTATTAAAAATAAAGGGGGAAGATAAAGACCCCCTGAGAACGTAAAACACTCTGGTAGTGACTACCCTCAGGGTATTTCGGCTCCATCTTTCCGTACTGCTCCCCTGTGAGTGGTGAGGGAGGAGGTTTCTCAACCACTCGAACATAGAGGCTGTGCCGAATAAGCGACAACCTGGGGATTCTCCCCGAACAAAACAACAGCCGTGGAGTTTGGTAGTAGAACGCCCTAGTCAGATGACGCCAGTTGTGAGAATCATTAGACTAATTTTGTTAGTTGAAGTTTGGGGTAGAGACCCCTGGCTGTCGCCTATTGGGCACAGCCACCTGGTGTTGATTTCGGTTATTTTGATGATGACAGTTGTTTTAAAATGGTGGCACCTCAGTTTACTATAAGTGTCATGTTCGGGGGAGACAACCCTTACCAGTTGCCTGGTTGGACTAAAAACTCCTCCTACCATAATGTCGCGGCCGGGAAACGAACCTCCGGCCTCCCGAACAGCATGAACATGGGTACGGAATTCGCACGCTCTCACCCACTAGTCCATAGGGCGGTCTGATCTGTCCTTGGCATGTGTAGGGATATTTCTGGAGAAGTGGAGTTATGATGTCTGGTAAGAATGTTGATTTCCTTATGAACAATACTGCTAGGTGATGGTCTGGAAGTTGGTAGTCTTCCGGGCGGAGATGACCTTTAAGTATTCTTCGATGCTTCGGGTAGGCTGGGCAGTTGTTGACAGTGCCGGCATAGCGTTGCGGGTGACGGGCCGGTGAAGTTCCGCGTGTAAGTCTAGAAACGTAGTCTTCTGAGTTCGGTGTCGGCCAATCTGTTTCGAGGATATTATGTCCAACTACAGTGGTCTTCTGGTACCAATCATTTGATGCTGATGAATCTGTCAACAAGGTAGTTGAATGTGCCTGGGGTATGTTCGGCATATTCGATTACGTCTAGGCTCGTGGAGTATTACATGGATTCCACGCTTCTTGAGGGTTGATGATGTGGTGTCTATTGATGTGATGATTTCGGGATAGGTGTGATAATTGGCTGTGGTGATGATGGTTAGAGCCCCCATAGAGTCCAAGTTGGAAGATTACTCCGCCATGGATAGTCTGTTTTGATATCTATATTAGTGCTACTTTGACTGCGTGTAGCTCAGTTAAGGTGATCGGGGTGTGGTTTGGGATTCTGCCTCTTATTTCTTCATTTTTTTTCTTTGATGAAGCAGGTCCAGGCTGTAGTTCCGTTAGCTTGGGAGCTGGCGTCGGTGTAGACGTTGATGTTCGCCTTTCATTCAAGTAGGCAATTCTGTTAGTTGCTTATACTGCTGCGCCTTCTGGATCTAGTTTCTTCTGGATGGGGTTCTGTATGATTACTAGAATGGTTGGTTCTAACCATGGACCAGGTTCGTTGGACTTTGAGGTGTAATTGGTGGTATCCCGATTTCTTTCTGAAGCCAAGCTGCCTTGATTGACCATGGTGTTTCGTTGAAGATTCTAGGGTCTTTTTGTGTTTCTTCTTGAAATCTCTGTATAATGTCGGCCTGAATGGGTTTGGTAGCAGCTCTCACGATATATGTGGCTGTTTCCTTCTTTATTAAGAGTGGTATGGGCAGGATTCCCGATTTTATGTATACCAAGATGGGGCTGGTATCGTTGGGTAGCCACAAGATGTAGCGAAGTGGGACCCTTTGTGTTCTTTAAGGATGTGTTGCAGGCCAGTAGAAAGACGGGAGCAGCGTATAGTAGAACTGACTATATCAAGTACTTATACGGGGTTATGAGTATCTTGGTGTTGACACCAATCTTCAGATTGGTGATGGCCTTGATCATGTTGAATCTGGAGTTTACTTTACGTTTTGTGTCTGTTATGTGATGAATGAAGCCGAGTATTCTGTGTATGGTTAACCCGAGATATCTATAGTCGTTGACCATTTCTAGGTGTTGTAGGCCGAGTTTAAATTTAGGTTGTCTAGTTGTGTTGAAAGCCATGGTCTTGGTCTTAGCTGAAGAGAAGTATAAGCCTAAGCTGTTGGCTGCTTTGTCTACTGCGTTTAGGGCTTTCTGGAGTTTCTCTGCGGGTCTACTTCCGTGTGAAATCAGAACAAGGTCGTCGACATAAGCAAGGATGTCTACTGATATTAGTAGAGTGACTGTCAGGAGTTGGACGATGAGGCCGTTGAAGATGGTGGGGGATATTGTTGAACCCTGAGGACATCCAGTGGTAAGATCATGGGGGTCGGAGATGGTTCCTTGAATCTTTACCGGTATCTTTATGGAATACATTGGTAATATAGATGCTGTTAGCTATGTGGTCTGAGTTGAGTCTCTAATTTTGGTGCCAGTGTTTAGCTGTAAATAGCTGTGGGGACACGATGACTAGATTAAATATCTAAGCAGCCCCATTTATAACTATTCTTCAAAGCAATATTATATAAACTATATAACCCAATTGTCACTGTCATCAAAAGTCAGTTTTTACAACAGGCAGGCGTCACGAAGCGACTACTATTAAAACTGTTTAGCTTAATTGCTATTAAAAGACTGACATCTGCGCTGAAGCAGACCGTATTAGCGCGCCATAGCTTCAGTATTGTTAAAACTATGTGTTAACATGTTTGCTATTCAAACTTTTATTATAACAAAGTGTTTAAATGATATTTATGACAAGTAGGCTAGAGCTAGTTTTGACTGCCATAGTACAGACCAGGGTTGGGACGATTACCAAGGTAATCAATTACGATCACTTGAGAATACCACGATTACATTCATTCTGAATGTAGTCGATTACAATTATAATAATCTGAAATACCTGTTTATTTGATTTATAATAGCGGCAATATCTGAAGCACTGTTTCAACACATTTTCCTTTCATGTTCATAGAACAAATAAACTGACAAATCATCATGTGTATAAATATGACAGCAGTCTGTCAATGAGTAAATCAGTTCTATTGTTATCTTTTGCCTTACATATCAAACCGTATCTCTGGCATGATATAACATTGTAAATAATCAAACACCTTATGTAATCGTGCAAGTAATCGCTGATTACGATTACATTTACAATGTAATAAATTACGATTACATCTGAAAATGGCGATTACGATTACTTGAGATCATGTAATCGACTACAATCGATTACGATTACCGTTTACGATTACTCCAACCCTGGTACAGACTGGATATAACTGGACCTAGGAAAGATAATTCTATTCCCACATACAAATAAGGTGAATTATATATACAACTAAACTTGTTATATAAAACACACCAACCACACAAGCTGTGTCCAATGCCACCGCTCGAGATGCGATGCAGTGTTTCTATTCCTGAGTCAGGAGTACATGCTTTAAGAGCGTACTGTGTCTGCTACAGTCATTTAAATGCTGGATAACCAGGCCAAACACTTAAACGGCGTGCCTCCAAAGACGCAAATAATGCACGGAATATACAGCTCTAGATAAACTTTTCTTATAATGCACGGACCTGGGAACATACATTATCCATGGACAGAAAACGGAACTTTCTCAACCGCAGCATAATGCCTTGCGATATTTGCCTGAGGGTCAAATACTACATAAACATACAAATCCAATAAATACTATGACCTACTCGTCACTATTACATCGGCGATTTAGCAGACCGTTATGGCGGAATTGCCCTTCTATATATTAACATTTTCAAATCAGACCTAATGTCTGCTATACAAACTATAATAATAAAATAGGGTTTCAGTGTTATTAATAACAAGCAGACTAAAGTTAGCCTTGAATGTCATAGTGCAAGTTGGACATAACTGGACATATGAAAGATAATTCTGTTCCCACATACTACCATGGTGAATTTTATATGCAACTAAAGTTGTTATATAAAATGGTTGTAGGGAATAATTGCACTGGAAAAAATGGCACCGGATAAAAGGCACCCGGAGAAATGTCACCGGAGGAAATGGCACCGTATTTATTTTTTTGTTCTACATAGTTGCTTTTAAAAATACAATTTATTTATGCAATATTGCTACATACATGTATATTAATATATAACATCATTCAACCACTTGGTTTTGCTTAACAAAATACAGTATTATATCATAATTTAATATCACAATTATCATATTATTATCACATTTAAATACAATATACATAACATCACTCAACACATAGCATCACTCAACCATGCGGTTTCCAGCGAATGTTGTGACCAGCTCCTTGAAGGAACTCTTCAACGGTCTTGTTCCGATCTCTTCTGTACACACATAACTGATGAAGACGATACTGTAGCTAGGTGTACACACGTTTGACACGCTTGCGAGGAGGATCACCACAAGCATCGTTGAGTTCAGTTATACTGACTTAGGCAGCATCTGCTTTAAGCCAGTGAATCAGTTTCCACACGGAAGAATGATAAACACCACACAAATGTTCAATTCCGTGATTCCATGCCTCCCAGAAATTGTAAGTGTGCTGTTCACCATTGAGGATGACTTGGTGAACATTCCATATCTGTGGTGGGAAGAGTGGAGTGATGCGGCGGAGCATGATGACGTTCTGTCATTCGCCATCATACCACATAACAGTTTAACGTCCGCAGAATCCTTGTACCGCAGAGTAAGACTGAAGCCCTACACCTTCCGCCACGTAGACTGGGTAAGATGGTAGAAACACTCTTGCACAGTGTTACATTGTCTCATAGTAAAGAAGATACAGCACGCACCATGACAATATCAAAGTCTATGACTATAGTGGTAGGATCAGGGTCTTGGTACAGTTCGGGACACGTGTCGACAATAGCATGTAGCAGATTATCGTAGGTCTCTTGCGACTTCCTCTGGGGTAGAACATAGAGCGTTAACCCAACAGTGTTCCCCAGGGGACAACGTAAAACATACAGCTGGCAGAACCTGATATGAGCAACAGCATGGTTCCCATCCACGAACCAGGTTTCAGCAGTTGATAGGTGTCCCAGAGCGTCACTAGCAACAAATATGATGATCCTTGAGTCGGTGTCTAGACCGTTGTCGTACATGAGGAACTGTTGAGGATCAGGTTCCGTTGTCAGCACCCACTTTCCCTCGACGACGAGATCAAGTTCAACCCTGGCAGTGACATGAATTTGACTCATGGTTTAAGTCATTATTTGGCTTGGCTTCTCGAAGTTTTGCTTAGCTTGCTGCTTTATCTGAGAACGGCGCTTGACAGGTACTACTTTAGTATCAGATGGATCATGGTTATGAGCTGTAACCTACTTTGGATCATCATTAACCAAGGTTGTGGTTATGGTTACCTTGGAATCAGTAGTACGTTGTACACATCACCACCTTATGTTACGAGGCTTATAGTTATCTGTTTAGTGTGGATGAAACCATTGAGAATTAACTTCTTACCACCTTTGTTGCTTGTTATGACTTCCATCATGAACAGAGTCAAACTTTATAATGAAAACTAATGATATTATCATAGGTATTTATAAGAAATACATCTGTTTGCAATAGAACTGCTCAAAGAAGATGCCGTGACACTAAGGGAGTTATGTCTGGCAGTTAATCCAAGGATGTGGGAAGCCACTCCTTCAGATGTGCAATTATGAATTGTTTTTGTAAGCTGCACTTCACCTACTAGCAATAACTAATTGTTAATAACCAATAAAACTAAAATTTCAGTTGCCATTTTTTTCAAATTTGCATAGTGCCATATTTTCCAGGTGCCATTTTCCGGTGCCATTTTCCGTACCCCATATAAAACACACCAACCACACGAGCTGTGCCCAATGCCACCACACGAGATGCGATGCACTGTTTCTATTCCTGAGTCAGGAGTAATTATAATGCTTTAAGAGCCTACTAACCAAACCAATCCCCTAAATGGCGTCCCCCTAAAGACGCAAATAATACACGGAATATACAGCTCTATATCAACTTTTTTTAGAATGCGCGCACCTGGAAATATACAGTATACACGCACAGATAACGGAACATCTCAACCGCCGCATAATATGCCTTGTGATATTTGACCTCATAAACCTACAAATCCAATAAATACTATGACCTACTTGTCACCAACCCTTTATGATATCAAATATTACAAAATTGGTAAAACGAAAACACGAACCTCAATCTCTGGCACGGGCAATTGCAATTTTTTTTCATACTCGTTTGTTTTAATATGAAGAACTTCTGTTAATATCATATTTTAAGCATGTTTATTTAGAACTAAGAAATTATTCCATAATTATGTTCTATGACGCCTTTTTTGTTTAGTGTTTTGACTCCCGTGTTGAATCCTACAAATTTAAGAAAGTATATGTCACCGAAAATAACATTATGATTTAATTCTAGCATCCATAATGTTGTGATGTTATTGATTTATAAACAAAGATTATAATACATTTTATATATAAAAAACATTCCTTCTGGACATTTTATAATTTTACACATTTGAAACAGTTACTTTCGGTCCATGAATGAACAAATTACAATCAGTGGCATTCAAACCAATGGTTCAGTTGCCAAATCCGGACAAACCTTCGCTGTGGGGGCTCCACCCCCCAGATCTAACCAGACACCGTTATGTAGATCTACATGTAGAAAAAACACAGCCCTTTTCCAAAACAGATATCAACCTGATACGCATTACATTGTATCAGTAAAAAATCTTAAAATACCAAAAAGTTAAGTTATAAAGGCATGTAAACAAGATAAGAGAAGTGACTTGGACCAACCATCATTCTCTGAGATGAGTCGTGATAAATGAAGTTGGCAGACATCAACATGTATGTAGGATCATGTTTGTCATCTTCGCTGCTCAATGTTGACCAGGAAGGAAAACATACCAGTACAAATAAAAATTAGGTCTAACTATAAATTTGTGTACGACCCCTTGCTAAACTGCCTCTGACAGCCCCCCCCCCTCCCCCGAGTGGCATGTGGTTTGACAGGCTGATGGATCAACAACACTGAACACGCCTTGTAATAATCCGCCAGTTACTCCCAAATATCAAAACGATTGATTATTGTTTTTGGGTGGAATACCATTTAAGCTAATAGAAGATGTATTTCGTTTTAAATGAACGTCATTGATGTTAAGAGACGATTAATAATAACACGGTTGTCCGCCATCTCCGGGATCTCCCGTATATACTTTCCATTTTAAACAGGGCCGCGGGAATATTCTTACTAAAACTCCGGTTTTCAGACTCATGTTTTTCCCTATATCATGTATATGTTGAGCCAGTTGTATTAAAAGTCTCTCGTTGGCCACCCTCACCGGGTATTGCGAAAACGGTGCTGCACCAAGCGAACAGTTGGTAAAATTACCGAATTGGCAACTAGGCCAATGGACATCAATATAAGTTAGCTGATAAATTGACTTAAATATGGATTTATCTAATGTTGTATAATGACCACTTCAAATAGATCTCTGTTTAATTGATTATTTCCCGGATTCGAGAGTCAAATCACCCCCCCCCCAAAAAAAAAATACCCTAAGATGTAATTTATTTAATATTATTACAGATTGTCACTAACATTCTGTAAAATAAGTCTAGTTCAGTCTCTAAACAAGTTAATGAGATGTATATATGTCTGGTATGTGTCCCGATAACGAACAAGCTTCTACCAATTAATAAAAAAGTAATACCATAGTATAAGAAATTAGTTGTAGACTGTTGGTATGTGGATTCTTCCTTCCTAATCCTAAACACTAGTAATCAAATACCTACATACATCTGAGAGAGAGAGAGAGAGAGCTAGCATGATGATACATAGCAAATTTAATGTTCAGTTTATTGAATATTAATTTATTCTTGCAGAAACTATATTTAACCTAATAACAAAACGGACATAATAATTACTGTTTCAACATCAGATTAACGTGGCAGTAAATACAGTTTGAACATCTGTTAAATCATGGTGTTCATGCACAATTCACCGTACATTCTGATCCAGCGTGCATGATCATTCTCCGTACTAAAAGTAGTTTCAGTTACCTACAAACAGTTTGTTTGCGTGATAATGACTAATAATGTAACACTGCGGGATAGAAATGACAAAATGTATACATTTCGATCTGATTTTTCAGCCATATGTTCAAGGGGATGTTATAATGGAGGACATTGTATCTCACCAGAAAGATGCAGGTGTTCTCAAGGTTGGAGAGGAAGTAGTTGCAGAGAAGGTACGGTTTTGTTATTAGGATTTACTGAAAACTTATTAATAAAACTATGTATAAAATAAAATTATTCGCAAAATACCACGTTGATAAATTATATTAAATATTTATTATTAAAAAATCATAATATGTTATCGTGACATGGAGTTAACATTAGAAATATTAAATATTTACAGCAATATGTAGACATGGATGTTATAATGGTGGGAGGTGTGTGGCACCAGAAAGATGCTCGTGTAGACGAGGTTGGACAGGATATAGATGTACAGAAGGTTATTATTTTCTATCAAATATTTTTGAAGTATATATTTATGATATGATCATATTAATAGCTACCTATATTCTACTGGTGCTATACACAAGCACACATTTATTCGTTTCTATTTATCTAAAACGTGTTTGTTATTTGAATCGGGATAACATATAGGAGTTATAACATATATTATTGTTTAGCTATATGTAGAACAGGATGTTATAATTGGGGGAGGTGTGTCAGACCGGAAGTATGTAGTTGTGCATCAGGATGGAAAGGATCAAACTGTAGACAAGGTATTTGTTTTTCATAATAAATATATAATAGATCTTACTTATGGAGTTCCCATTTAAATAATTTATAACAAATATTTATTGAATATAAATTTCATATTTTTTTCATCTCTGTTTTATTGTTTTGCCAATTTTAGCCATTTGCCCACATAATTGCTATAATGGTGGAAAATGTATCAGACCAAATACTTGTAGATGTGCTTCAGGATGGAAAGGAAATTCCTGTTCTACAGGTTTTGACATTTTTATAGAAGATTTCAATACATTATAGACGAGGCTTCTTTTTATTATTTTTTCAATAACCAGTGTAATCTCCTTTTATTAAGCTTTAATTGTCATCATGAAGCCAAAGGTTGCGATTCATAATTTGGGTTTCAAGAGCCAATCTTTTCATTTTTAAACACTAGGTAATTCATAAGTTACTGACCAAATAAATAATTTAATTGCAAATTGTGTCTACGGTTATTTCAAACAGAATCTTTACTAATGATTTAGATATTCAGAAAACTGTCTAAATGAAACAAATTCGTTCGATTTCAGTTATATATTCAGCGTAAATAAATATATAACAAATCAAAATTATGTTTCAGCAATATGTTCCTTTACGTGTTTCAATGGTGGAAGGTGTGTTAGACCAGAAACATGTAGCTGTGCACGAGGATGGAAAGGGAAGATGTGTACACAAGGTGTTTGATATGTACAGAAATAATTAACAAATAACATTAACGTTTTGAATTAACTATGATTTAGCTGTTTTAATTAATAATCTCAAATGTTCTCACACATCAATTGATTAGTACTTTTACGTAAAATTCTTGTTTATCTATTCCAGCAATCTGTCGCCAGACATGCAATAATGGTGCTATGTGTGTGAAGCCAAATGTTTGTGACTGTCTTCAAGGATGGGCTGGACCAACATGCTCACAAAGTATTTATACAAACATTATAGATAACTCTATTTCGGCATACAATGTATTGATTTGAAAAGTTTATACGTATTCAGTGAAGTTTATTGTATTTGTAATTTTTCATTTAAGTAAATTGTGGCTGGAAGAAGGACTGTTATCCAGGAACTTGTCTCAAAACCGTCACCTGTCAGTGTGTGCCGACGTTCTCGGGCAGTAACTGTGAAATAAGTATGTAAAATTGCATCTAAATTGTCATACAAAATGTGACACTTGCATGGTCAAAAGTTGAAATTTAGTTTGTTGCTTTAGTTTAATTCTTTGTATTTTACTGCTTTTAGTATGTAATTAGTGGCGTTAATTACACAGGATATCCTGTTGATGTAATATGAATGATTTAATAGATTTCAATTGATGTGAAACATGTTTTATTACTGTATGTTCTGCCGTTACTAGTGGCTATTATCTCAGAATATTTAAAACAAATACAAAATTGTCTTAAGTGAGTAAACTGCCAGAGTTCAAGACATGTGAAGCTTCTCTGGATGATGAACAAATTGGTGTATGTGGTACAGAAGTGTACACCAACAAGAATGAGGTTTCAAAAATCAGGATCAATCTGGAGCAATCTTACAACAAACCTGACAATGTAAAGGAGTATCCCGAAGGAGGATACTTGAGAACATTTAGGGTTGGATTGATCAATGCATCATACAATATTATTATCAAAGATACAGGTATTACTATCAAAATATTAATTTAATAACATCTTTAATAATAACAATAATTAAAAATATATTTGGTTACAGAATACTTCTTCTATATAAAGGCATGGATTACAATTTTTAATCAATATTAATTAATAGTAATCTATAATTTTCAGGTGGTTCAATTAGTATAAATGAGGAAAGAATATGTACAACAAATCCTGGAAACTTGTATCCACATGACAAGATCCAATGTCAGATCACACTTCCATTTACCACAGGTTTAAAACACAAACAACAGTAAGTTTACTCACAAAATAGTAAAGATGATGATGATGATAGTGGTGGTGGTGATAATGATGATAAAAGTGTATATATGTCAGGTTAATGTTATGACATTGATATTGATTAACTATTTATTCAGTGAAAATATTAATAAGTTATAATGTTACTTGCTCTAAAATAAATTATATCTTATCAATAAATTATTTGATATTATAATAATTAAATAAGATCTCTGTAAGAAGTAACTACATGTAGAAATGTTGATATATATATATATATATATATATATATATATAGTGACAAATAAGTCATAATTGTTATAGGATGGAAATCGTGATGGTGGGAAAAACTGGAGGATATAAAGAAGTCCTTAAAGAAGACACTCAAGATAAACAATATATAAATCTAACATTTACTGGCCAATCTAAGAGTCAAAAAGTGACCTTCAAGTTTGACCTTGAGCCACCGATTCATTGTTCAGAAGAGAACACTTGTTGTGATGGTTCTGGTTCTTGTAAAGAGAACTCTACACCTCTGACAACACTGAAGGATATTACTTATGTGAGCAAGCATATCACACACACACACACACACACACAATTTAGATAAACTTTATTATTTCTATACAGTGTACATACATATACAAAACAAATAAACATCTATAAATTATATTCTAGATACCTATTGTCAACTTGTTCTTCCGTGGCTGGTCAGATAAGGATTCTGATATTTCTGAATATCGTTATAAAGTTTACGAAGTAACCAGTAATGGTGAAGGAGTGTTACAAGAGAATGAGAAACCTATCATGACTCAAAGTAGTATATCAGTTGAGTTGGCACAGGATAACTTCAACCTGCCTCATCCTGGAATGTTTTCAATAATAGGCGAGGTTGTTGACACAGCCAGTAATATTAGGTATGTATTTGTGTGATTTTGGTATTTGTAGATTTAGTTTATATTTTGTGGCTGTGAGGTGGCAGAGTTTTAAAAACAAATTACCTTTATGTTTACTCATTTCCAGATACTGTAGAGCATTTGTACTGTATGCAGAAAGAAATACGTCAATCGTCTTTTATAAAAACGTAACTGCTTTTGGCACCACTAACACGTTGGATCACGCCCTCTGGCGGACAGATACTACCAACAATATAACCATCAATTGGGAGGGAGTGTTTGGTAATCCTTATCTAGAGCAACATAACCTTCTAGCTCGAATAAGAAAATCTAGTTTACCAGATCTTATTGACTACATTAATGGTAACGTTAGTACAGCCGGGACACAGAACAAGAGGGGAATCATTAAATTCCAATATGTCACTAAGCCCTTCATCCAGAGAGCATCAACCAGAAGAAGACGTTCACTGGATCCACCAACGGATTGGAAATATGTACATAATCTTGGAAATCGGATATCTGTGCCACCAGTAAAGCATGGTGATGGCATCACATTCTGGATGAAGGCTGAGGATTATCTCGGAAATGTACTAACAGATTATGTTTACATCCTGGCAGACAACACCATACCATTCATATCTGATATGGTGTTTAGAAAGAATGTGACAGGACCTCGAATGGGCTACTTTTCAAGGTATGTAATTCTGGTTTCTATAATATTGTGGGCCGTTATTGAAAGTGAACCATAGTCATGTATTATTAGGATTCGTGTTAATATTGAAATAGGTATGAATATTATTTAGTATACTTATTTTATTTGTGCTCCTTTTGTATCATTCTTAAACATTATCAAGCATTTATTTATGTTTTGTTTAGTGTGGACTTGACTGTAAGAGATCATGAATCAGGTATTTTCCGGATTGAATTTGCTGTTTATGACACCACAGGTCAACCAAACCGTCTTATTGGTAATTCAACACAACAAGGACAATTAGAATACGTTAGTATTTGAACAACTAGTGATGTCATGACAAATTAATTTCATGCAATTTAGATATATATTTTTAACATCAATATTAAAACAGTATTATGTGATAATCATTCTTTGAACGTGTAATTTATTTTACAGGATAAAGAGAACTGCATAAAAAATGACACATGTGTCTGTACGAGCCTTGAATGTTTTTCTAAAGTTCAGAGAGCGTTCATTAACAATTGTGTATTCCTCGAATACCTGAACGTCCCAGCTCGAGTTGATGTCACTGTTTATAACAAGGCATTACTCATTGCTTCAAAATCATTAAATGTGAGTTTATTATCTTTTTTTGGTTTCTCTTAACGTTCACTGCAGTGTTAGTTCAGTTCCAAACCATCAAATATACAATTATATTTATTTATTTATTAGACACAATGTCGCAAAATCAGTTTTAAAATAAAATTTGTTGAATAAGCCAATTGGATACTTGTAGGTATGCTATAGAAGGTTTAGCATTATTATTTGAATTGTCATGTCTGAGTTATGTATGTTTAAAAGTTTATCCCATGTTAGTGTTATGTTTCGTTCATATTCTCTCTATGCCTAAAACAATGCACTGAATAAAGTATATAGTCTTGATTTTCTTTAAAGTGATTTGTGGAAAATGTTATTTTATGGTTTTGAGCTTACTTTAAAAACTTATTTAATGGATTCTTTTCAGCTTGGCCCAGTTGAAGCATTGAGTGGAATTGATGAATGCAAGTTACATGTTTTGTATATATATATATATATATATATAAGAGCCATCTTATTCATAATATTTACTCGGCTCATGCATCCTTAAATGTATAATAGTAAAGTTTATTGCATAATTGAATTTAGCTATATATCAGATACTTATATCAATTTATGCATTGTCAGTCACTCTCTTTTGTAAAAGTGTGTTTGAGGGAGTTTGAAATTGTCTTCCGTGGTTTATTTTGTGAACTGTTTAAAAAAGAAGGGAGCAGGTCTACTTTATGTGGGAAAATATGCTGAAAGGTGTGGTATTGGCAGAGAGATGAGGCATTTGATTTTGCATTTGTTTATCCTTGGCACATCTTAAAGACAGTGATATACTGCATTATTGTTAACGCTAGATAAATGAAAATGTATATTTCTTGTGAATGTATGTATCATGTTATTATTATATTTTATCATTAACGCAGACCCTCCTCCATATGGATTCTACGCGGATAGAACATTTGGTATAGGTGCAATACTCAAATGGTACCTGCCTAATGCCTGTTATCCAATCTTCTCAGTGAACATCGAATTTGTAGGTTTGTTGAAATTGCTGAGCTGTTTTATTTACTTTTACATATTTATCAATATCTTTTCAAGATAATTGCACGAATAGACATTTTATCTGTGATGGAAAAGGCTAAAAATAAAGATCGCATTTTTACAACTAAATAATGATATAGGAACAGGTGTGTGTCTGTGTGTGCTGATTATGTATCTTTATATATTTCATATTTTGTTTGTTGTCACTAATCTACTAGTTGTAATTAAACTGGTTGCTGTGCATATCATTGTATGTAGTTATGTGAGTGTCATTTGAAAATCATAATAATATGACTGAGTATGAAAATGTTTTTTTTTGTTGCTTCTCATCATCATAAATATTATTATTATTAATATGATTATTATTATTAATATATATATATATATATATATATATATATATATATATATATATAATGGTTTGTTTAGATAGTGGCAAAGATCCAATATTTAACTCCAATCGATCACAGGCCGAGCTGTCTGGGTTGAATCCAAAGAAAGTGTACAAAGTAGAACTTTATGTCGTCTATGAAAATAGAGTTAAAAGTGACAAAGTACGGCTCACATTTGAATCAGGCGAATATGTATTAGGCTCGGGAGGTAAGCTGCATTAATAATATATAATGCTATTGTACTGGTCTCATTAATAGTATGTTCAGACAACTGATATATCAGTATTTTTGCAGGATTGTTTATAATCAATATTTTTAATGTAAAATTATATAACAAGTTAAATATTGATATGAGCTGCATTTATGGAACACCAAATATTAACAATTGTTTTATAAACTACAGAGAATAATATAAGCTGTTAAACAACATAGGTAATATATATCTACGTGGTGATTATAATATTGATTTACAGAAATACAAAACTCAGCATGATAGTAAGGAATTTGTATATGAAACCTTTCACTTGTGTTTATTACCCGCTTTGGTCAATATACAACATTCATTAGTAATATTTTATAAATGAAATTGATAGCCATATGAAAAATAATATTATAATTAATGCTTTATCAGATAATCTTCTGGTGTGTTATTTGGTAAAAATAAAAATCCTGAAAGTCTTCATTCGACTTTGTCCATAAAACTAGAGACAACAACATTAGAAATTTCATAGATAAACTATCCAGATGATGGGCGAAAATTATTTCTATTACAACCGTCTATTGGTGGATTCGTTTTTTAGTTTTCGCGTGGTAGGCCTACCGCAGGTTTTTAAAGAGCGCCAGTGTCCCAGTACCTCCGTCGTTAGCTCTCTAGATTTTGTTATCTGGATTACTTCAACCGGAGCTTCCGGTTTAAGATCCTACCCGGGAAGAATAGGGTTGATTTTGAGTTTTCCTTCTCCTAGATCAGGGGTCGGCAACCTAAGGCCCACGGCGGCATTCTGTCTGGCCCGCGACACCATTCTGGAGTTTAGAGTATTTTAGAGTATTTGTAAAGTATCGACATTCAGACATCTCACACATTGGTTGCGGCCGTCACTGACAACGTAATTATCAGATGACTAATAACCTCTATTAAACTGTCCTTTACTGCAATAGGCTAGCTAATGGTCCTTTTCATAGAGATCGACAATCCTCGGCAAATTGGCGGACCAATCAGGAGTTGGCTAGATTTGTAAGCCCTCTTTCGTAATAACGGTCGTCTGGAGCAGAGATTTCGTGTTTTATTCTAACAAAGTCCTCGTTGGTGATGTTTGATGATGTTTAATATTTTACGGCCACTTTTGTGCACTTGGTAGGCTAAATGGGCCGAGCGATATCCAAAGGTAATGAAGAGAAAATAAAGATGAAACACCCTTCAGATATGCCCATGCAGAGATACGAACACGGGTGGTAGTGATCTGTGGTCCAAAACGCTACCATTAGACCACGGAGGCGCCCTCAAAGTCTTCGTTGGATGCCATACTGATATAATATTGGATAAAAACCAAATTCTGTTTTCTGTCAGACCCAGCATGGTTGTCAGATTTGACATTCTCGGTAGATATTTCAAAACATATGAATGCGCACTTGAGGTGAATATTCATTTGTGGGTGGGACAACTCTAACAATTCAATTATGCAAATTTTACAGTGTTCTCTGCAAGTCAACCTATTGAGGTCATTACATATGTTGCTTTGGTTGGGCAGCTGCGAAAACAATTCAAAACTCAATTTGCAGATCTGCATGCCAAAAAACAGGTTCGCAGTAACTGTGGACAGACAGAGTTGTCGTTCACCTGGAGATGAAACTGATTGATTTGCAATGCAACACTGACTTGAAAACCAAGTTTACTGAAGTTGCAATAGTTAGGTTTTACCAACAATATGTTCCACCCGACTAGTTCCCAGGACTAATGCTCGAATAATAAATGCATTATTCGGAAGCACATACCTATGTGAACAACTGTTTATTAAAGTGATTTTTTCGAAGAGCAAGACACGTAGTAAACTCACTGATGGACTTTTGGAGGGTACTCTGAGGCTTGTGAGTACATATCTATAGCCTGATTAGGGTGGTCCTTATATGGGAGTAAACAATTTATTTTTTATTTTTCAAACTCTCACCCCTTAAATGTGTTTGACTTGACCAAAAACTGTAGCAAGCCCAATTATGAAGAATTTGAGCAATATCTAGAGATAGCTCAAGGCCGAAGTTCATGGTGTTTGTGGTCACAAAATTGGTTAAAGACATATCCTTGATTGAGTTGGTTACGATTTTGATGAGTTTTGGTGGATTTTCGGTTCCTTCGACTTCAGAAACATACAATGCTTTTGCCATCCAGCGAGCATGGTGTATTGCTCCTGGTGCCACGAAGTGTATGCCACGTTGAGGAGTACCACCCAGAAATATGATTACAAGTTCTAAGAGTTCTCTGTAGTCATCTCGAGGCTGGAATGTTTGAAGCTGCTTCAGAGCAAAGTCAATTGCTTCATCTTTGACATCTGCAATTGAGTTTAGTGTGTCATCAGTAACTACTGCTGGTTTGAAGTTTGATCAGTCAATGTATTCCCAGTGCTTCTGGGATCGCTTGAAGATCTGAACATCAGGACCAGAGGTCGCCCCCATACATGTAGTGAATACACAAGCAAGAACGAGTTCTAGTATATGATGCCGACAAGCCAAGTATAGCAGATTACGGCCCAATTTTGCTTCCAGTAATGGACATGCGCCATTGATGCGACCTGTGTTGGTGGAAGTTGTGTCAAACCATAGTGCTCTGATCAGATGTTGTACCCCCCAGTCCTCTAATAACTGATTGACGGCTGTAGCTTGGGCCTCACCAGTGCCGGAGATCAATTTTGGTACACCAAGTAGTTGGTTTGTTTCCAATCCAGACACGATAACAGATAAACAATCTACTAATTCTTTTCCCGTGAGATCTTTCAAAGGTTTTCCATCCCAATGGACAGTCAGTGGGGTATTTGGGTTAAACTTGCTCTTTAGCTGCTGGGAAATATCCTGACGAAGCTTATGGCGTTCGCGGCAGATTGATGATCTGTTGATTGAGTAATCGTTAACATCATTTCCGAGGCTCCTGGCGGTGGCTGCAAGCATAAAAGTTGCTTTACGTCAGACAGCTTTGTCCTATCCATTGTAGCAGCCAGCTAGGGCTTATGATACTTTTTCTAGCCCTCTTTCAAATTTTGGGAAGGGTTGAAGGCTCTTCTGACTGGTTTCCTCTGAACGGCAGGAAATCATCATCTGTATCACCTGTCTCCGTATTGTCAGCACTGTCTGCAGAAACACATAGTTCAACGGTTTCATTCATGGAGTGCTCTTCCTGCTGAGCCTAGTGCTGCCTATTGTAAGCATTTCCTTTCTTTTTTAATTTTTTATATTTTCTACACTGACAAATTGTGTCCACAATGATTCAATGAATATTGAAGTGTTGCTGCTCTCACAAACATGTCAGAACTGATACTGAAATTTCTATGATATTGATGGAAGTACCGGATTTAGGGGCTGACATCAGCATTGAAAATATAGGTTTATTTATTCTGTGGCCCATGAATAAAACCACCCACCACATGCAAGTAACATTCTAATGATCAATATTTACTGCTTAGATAAAACAGAATATCTTCTTTGGAACTATCAATGAAGTAAATGAATACACGTCTTGATGATATACACAATATACATAATGTGCCAATTCGCGTATATCGGCATATTGTGTTAAACTTCAAAGCTATTGAGCTACTTCTAAACTTTGATTAATACTGCTGTAACTTTGCCCATATTTTTTATTTATCTATTGGAACACGCACATGGGGTGAGAGTATGAAAATTCAAAAGTTGAAAAATAAGGACAACCCTAAGCTTGATATTCAGGGGATGGTGAAGCAACACTGATTCTTAGACTTGTAAACGTTACATATAATTAATTCGTTCACAATGTAATATATAATCATTAACATTCATGATGTTACTATATGTGAGGAGTATAGGTCACGGTAGACACACGATTTATTATGCAGCTTCTTGCGTTTGAAAATACATGTTGCCCACTGGCTTAATTCAAATTGCACTCTACTACTCATACAGGTAGAATAATTTCATACATTGGTGACATTTGGTCTCAGATGCTCCGAAGCCCCTTTATTTTTGAGACTTTTTTTTAATTATGCCAGTGGAAGGGTTGCCCCACACCCATCCCCCGTCGGGGCTTCGCCCCTCATCCGGCTCGACGACCAAGTCCAGTTTATGATTTGGCGCTCTCCTCAAAAGGTTGCCTACCCCTATCCTAGATTAGATGGACTTTCATGACATATGCCTTCTATCTGGTCGCTATTTACCCGTATTTGGGATATATCAAGTTGCCAGGTTATTACTATTTAGAATACGTTTAATTTTATTAATGGCACATACTCCACTAAATATAACTAATTTGTAACTATTGATAGTCATACTAGTCAAAGTTTTAGCCAGTTATTAGTTCTAAATATTTCAAACACGCAGGGTTGGGTTTTTTAACTGTAAAAACCTATTTTGACCTTACATTGTAAAAACTGTAAATAACCGTAACAACTATACAAACCTGTCAAAATATCATTCATTATAACTATAAGCCAATTCAGACACATACAAATTATATCGAAACGTTCGTTACATTTGGAAATATGAATAGACCATAGTTAATTAGCACCTGTACAGAAATATACCATATTATGTATCATTAGTGATATACGAAGTGAAACTCACCAACTTTGGCCTACATAGAACCTTTAAAAAGGGACGCTAATAAAAAATATCGTCCTCTTAAGATTCTAACTTCGTCTAGATCGTATAATGGCCACAAACTTAATCACATGTATTCTTGCGCGTAACGAATTAGACAAAACATACTACTAAGCTATGAAGCCCAATATCTGTATTTAATTCTAAAATAGGTAAACTTATGGTCATCCAAAGGTGACACGAGTTCATACAATAACATCTAGTTTTACACCAGTAAACCAATAACAAATACCGAACTAATTTCACAGCGTAGTAAGAAGACATAAGTAAAAGACTGACTATTTCGCAGTTAGATTCACATTTCCCGCGCATTTTCCGAAGCAAGAACAATGAAAACTATGGTTGACGTCGATCTTCTAAATCGTTTAAATTGAATACTAACAGCTAATACATTTAATAGACCCTATCACCACCATGCGGCTGAATTTCATACTAGGGTCTCGGGTTAGAAGTTTAAGAATCAGTGTTGCATGGCGAATTACGCGTGTAGTCGCCGATAAAATTTTAATGATGATGATGATTGATGTTTTACGGCCACTTTTGTGCCCAAAGTAGGCTAAATGGGTCGAGCGACCTCCAAAGGATAAATGTTTTAATGAAAAGCTGTATATATTTACAAGCTATATATTTACCATCAATATTCTGATTTTGTTAGTCCAATAAAGGTATGTGATCTCCAGATCATAATTTTGCGTTTAAATAGGGATGGCATAGACTTCATCCAGTAGATATACCACTAAACTAAGTAACGGTCAGCACGATTTGATTGGCTGTCATGGTCTGGCTTGTCTAGTTCAAACTTATTATTTATAGAACCGTTGCCATCTGCCATGACGATGTGAATGGATAAAATCAATGATCACATTGATTATATTTCAATAGCTGATTCCTATTACTGTAACATTGGTATTTATGCATGATATCTTGTATTGAAAGTGAACTGTTTTATTTTCTGAATCAGTCATTCGTGCAATGTTTACTACATTAAATGTCAAGGGGGTTAATGCTCTAATTAATACATTTTTTTTAATATAATGAAAAAATATATATATATATATATATATATATATATATATATATATATTAATTAATTGCAAGTACAATTAATATTTCCAAAACTTTAAAAAAATTTTTTATCTGCATTAAATATTAAAACATCTTCTTTAAAATTAATTTACATTCAGCTAAAGTTTAATTTAAAAACCATTTATTTAATCCATTGAAATCCATGCTAAAAATCCCCCACGAGTCAACATGAATAACGAAGGCTTAGAGCTGTGTCGTTCATCTGGAAAAATCGTTCTGCTCAATCATTGGGTTATACCCTAATAAATATTGTGTTAAATCCTTTGGCAAGACACAATGGTTCAGCTTAAATACTAGTCTCAGTCTCCGTGTAATATGAAATAATTTGCTGGAAAATTTCCAGTATTTATCGTTAGTGAAAAGTTACCATCCTCTAATAACGGTGAACGCCATAGATGTTTCTAACCCGAGACCGCATTTCGCCTGGATTCGTCTATTGGCTCACCCCTTACAGCTTAAGTACTACAAATAATGACGTTTATGCTTCTTCTGCAGACAAAGAGAATATTGTCCATCTGAAGAGTTAATAGTATAATTCAACAATCCTATAGCAGTATACCATACCAGCTTAAAAGCTTTGCTGTGCCTAGACGATTGCACACTTTAGTGCGAATATTTCCAAAGTCGGAAAATATTCACTTGATTGATGCCAATGAAACTGAATCCGTTAAAGATTTTGTGTAGATGACTTGCATTCTGACAGCATTGTTAGCTTACTGATGACCACACTTTTTGCACTTTGCATATTACTTATTTCCAACGGTAACATGTAAAACATTTCCTATATGGTAATATATGCCCTTCCACCTTTATACACGGCTAAAAGCTGGATATCAAATAATAATCTCATAGTATTATTTTTAAAATTTCTATAATAGAAGCCAGCATGCATGTATGTATCAATGTGATATAACACTATGATCATGAGAAAGTGTAACACTGCTTCAAGTTAAATTCAGACTGGCTTTATGTACTCAGGCAAAATTAAGTCATATTTTAACAGTATGATATGTCACCTGAGAAATGATGTCACACCTTAACAACATCCCAATACATGTATGTGTCAACATCGGATAGAGGGTTATTCTGAGATAAGTAGAGTCTCTGCAGTATAAACAAGTAGTAATTAACCACATGCCAGATATAGTTAAAAAATCAGTGAGGATCAACTAGACTGGATATTTAGTTATCATAATGGGGATTAGTCTGTTAACTCAATTGCTGTTTAAGTATTACAGTCACGCTGTAGTTGATGGTGTTGTATTGTTATTATTGTACTATTTTATAGTTCCACTTTGTTTAAATTGAGATTTTACAAGTCAGTGTAAAAAAAAACGTAAAAACTGTTTTTAAATGACATTAATAACCGATAATTAAAGGTTTCCCAAATTAGTCAAACTGTTAGTAAAATCAATTTCTCCCTAGAAATAAAGTTACAGTGGTTTTAAAAATTGCTTTGCTAGTATCTCACTTGAATGAAACTTTAATCGAGAATCTTCGGAAAACTTCGGAATGTGACGTCATCTTTGCCAAACAAAGAATCCAAACACTCCACGTGGCCTTGTTTAACATGTGTTAAGTATTCCATATTGTCTTTAGTAAACATATAAAATGGTATATTCTGTCACATACAATTGCACAAAGAAACATACATCAAATACCAGTGATTATATTCGACGTGTAAGTGTCTTCAAAACCCGGCTCGAACCCCCCCCCCAAAAAAAAAAAGATCACAAAAAAAATGCAAAAAAGACACACTGGGGGCAGTACATCCCTGTATAGACTAGTATAGGCCACATATGGGAGAGGCCCATTCACCCACCGGGCTCCCATCTACAGACAAATACCACTTTACTTTAAATGAAGTAATGCGACAGCAGGAGGGTAATACTCGCATTCAGGCCCAGTGTGTTGACTTATCAATTAAACTTAAACCAACACTTATTGCGGACTGGGACCGGGTGTCGGCGGCACAGGTGGCTGCTCTGGGTCCACGTATGCACTCGCTGCAGCTAATTCCTGACAATTAATACTGCCTGTGACCCTTTTTCGCTAGTGGTTCAAAGCTGTAGGGCTTGATATTCCTAAGAATATCAAAACTTTCGTCGGAATCTGACATTTTGGCTGTCAACAGGTCATAACATTCTTAAACAAGCTGTGGCACTACGTGATATTTGGCAAAGATGACGTCACACAATAACCCCTAGTGAGTGTAGAAGACACTAGCAATGGCTCGTGAAAGTTCGAAAATTAAGGATTAAGGAACATTTTAATGGAAATATGATAACTGGTGGTTAGAATTATTTTGAGTGCATTTAATGGGGAATGAAATAATGATTTGCTACGTTATATTTACTTTGAAATGTGAAGCTATTCATATAGGCAAGGTTTACAATTTTGATTAATTCCCTTATATTTTTACCAATTGCATATTAATTATATCATTTGAAAATAGTAAAAAAAAGTGGTGAAATCGATAAATAAAGCTATTTAATTGTCGATGTGTGTTAAGCAGTGTGTGTGTGTGTGTGTCTGTTTGTGTGTGTGTCTGTTTGTGTGTGTGTGTGTGTTAAATGTATGATGTTGAATAAATAAATAAAATAAACCTCGACCTTTTTTATAAAACAATTTATACAATCCCTTCTTACATTTCAGGACTGTCAGCTGGAGTTATTGTGGGCATTGTTATTGGTCAGTAAATAAATTAATAAATAATCAGATTTTATAAACAATCAAGTAAAATTGACTGTTTTGATATTATCCTGTGATTAATTATCTTCAAATATATTTTCAGGTGTTCTTGTGTTTTTGATCATCATCACTGTCATCATTTTAATGGTGATCAGAGTGAAGATAAAGAAACAGTCAGCTGTACCACGACAAATCACACAATTTGGTCACGCTATGAGGAATCGATTATCCAAACATCCATCAAGTGATCTGGTTTGTATATGTTTTTAATGTCTAAAGTCTAAATAGATCACTCTTCAAATTAACATCTTCGTTTTTTCCCTTTTTTACTTAACTATACTTTGTATCAATATTAGGTACTGAATGTTGCTTACAAGTCTGGGCCAAAACTAAAGAATTTTGAGGATGACATTTATGCTTATGGAGAGATGGAAACTGATGAAGGTGCTTATTGGAAACACAGCAATGACCAAGTATTGATTGGCAAGATGATTCACATTGGAAGATTT
>JAODUP010001155.1:0-163740 GCA_025642065.1 Paralvinella palmiformis | reverse complement strand
AAAGTCAGTACAATAATTGTAATTATTTGTGATCTGTGAATGTGACTCAGTGTTAGAGAAAGCTTCCTGTTTAATAAGAACATAAAATGGAAATGTAGTATTCTTTCATTAAGGTTTAGACAGCTTCAATCAGGTGCTGTGACGGAAATTAGCATCTTCGAGAACAGCCGATTTGCAGTTTACGAGATACGCTCCTACATTCTTATTCAGAAGTAGAATATACTTATTACACTGCAATTTGCATGTCTTTTTGCAATCACAATAAAATGTCACTTATTATAATAATAAATAACTGATCTTGATGTTCATCACTGCTACTACGAGTCAATTGTCATATAGAAGTTTTACAAATCAAAAGGTGCACTCCGTAGGCTATGATAATATTGATGATAGTAATATATAGAGAAAGCTATGTTTGTAGTCTGCTTTATCTCAGAAGATTCAGGAATGTTTTAACAAGATTTCTGAATTACTAGTGTAAACTAATATTAGGTGACAGGTTTTTGTGTTGTGTAGTGGCCGCATTTTCATTGATTTAACTGTTTTACGGGAGATTGATCAGTGTCATGATTATAGGATGTATTCATGAGATACTATAGTGATATAGGGATGATACATTATGATCGGTGTTTGAATAGATTTTACCAAAAAGATTCGAATTAAATATACTTTCAATATAACCGTATGCATATTTGATATTGGCCCATGTCATTTTAGTGAAGCGCGAAGGTGCCCACACTGAGAATCTGGGTAACTGGCAATATTAATCAATATGTCTGACTCAATGGAAACCAATGCGCTTTGAGTCCAAAACTAATATGTAAAACGCACATGTTTTACAGTAGGACAGACTAGTGTCACGGTTTTGTAAGGAACTAGTGGTCCTCCACATTAGGTAGAACAATTCAAAAAGCAAACTATAGATTCCTAACAAGATGTGATTGATAAACCCATAAAAGAAATGCGGAAGAACATAGAGATAGAATTAGAGAAAGTTTTTGATTATCTGGAAGTTAATATGGATGAATGTAACGTAATGTGAAATAATTCAGTAATCTTCTTGATGAACACTAGACACCAATATCCTTACTGAAAATACCCAACGTTGCATGTCAGGACGTCTTAGGAGTATAATATAAGAGACAATCGGATAGTTACTTGGCTCCAAGAGGTGGACGGGCAAACAGACACAGACATAAAAAGGTGATATACATCACTGTTTATGGATTAAATGAAGCTAGATGGCGACATGATAAGCATATTTCGATGTCGTAGACTGTAAAACCGTTGTAAAAATATGATAAATGATGAGATATCAATGTGAGATGTACACAGTTCTCTGGTCGACACAAAGTGCTTTACCGTGCAAAACACATCAAAGAAAAAATACTCCACCTGTCTATATAAATGATATAAAGGTCGAGTATTCTGAGATCGATCTTCATGTTGATAAAATTAAAATAAATCATGATATTTGTACTATACAGGGATAATTTAGTTGTAAACGAAATATCCTATACGGTCTACACCCGGGGGACAATCTCCTTTAAAATCTAGGATGTAACCACTGTCACCACTGACCACCAAATAATGTTCAATAGGCTCCTGTCCCCATTAATCGATTACTACAATTGCAAACGTGAAATTGATTCCTCGTGCAATTATTGGGTTGACCACTATATTCAACACACAAAGGCTGTACTTGGGAAGGATGCACTTAGTGTTGGTGAAGAAATGTTGGCTACAGATCCTGCAGTGATGATTCGCATTGGAAGATAAACACAAACACACACACACACACACACACACAACAGAGAGAGAGACACACATACACATAAATAACTGACATTATTATATTAATGGCTACACTAGACTATAACTACAACGTACGCTATTATTTCATTATAAACCATTACCTATTACGTTAATGTATATTGCTACATCCATGGTTATATTGATATATGTTGTTGTGTACATTGTTGTATCAATGTATACTGTTATATCTATTTTCTTTGTTATTTTAGTTTTCTTTCAATGAATTGGGGGTCGAAGACAGGACCTATATATCTGTCACCAACCATGCTACCAGTTAGGCCATGGAGGAGCCCTAACTGTCCCAATAATAGTATATATATATATATATATATATATATGTGTGTGTGTGTGTGTGTGTGTGTGCGTGTGTGCGTGTGTGCGTGTGTGTCGTGTGCGTGCGTGCGTGTGTGCGTGCGTGCGTGTGTGCGTGCGTGCGCGTGTTTAGGGTACATATAAAGAAGGCACAGAGCATCAACATATCTAAACAACATTCGAGACCTACCTCCACAATGAAAATACAAATACAACTATACATACATTAATCTAAAAATAAAATGTTCCATACCTCCACATATTGATAAATGTGTGCGTATACCTAAGCATGTGTCTGGTCTACTCATCAGCCTGTGGGAACCAGATAATTCGCTTTGACTACTTTCACACCACAGTTTACATTCAACAGTATTTTCTGTGGTCCAAAAGAAACCTGTATATAAAGCATTTCGACACCTCAGATGCTGACCTCAGCTTTATTCTGCGTTCGAATAACTGAATAAATCCTACCTATATGAACCATGTATCAATACACGTCCGACTGGTCTGGCGTCGAAGTTCTTCTCTAAACTAAGTGAAAATTCAAGCCCTATATATAGCCTCAGGGTGTTAACAACATTACAGTTTATTCATAACAACAATAATGTACACTAACACAGTATGGACTCACTAAAGCGATTAAACTAAAATAAAAACAAAGTAGCAATACCGCACAATGGATTATTACTGGACTAGAACGAAATATCGTCTCAAACCTGAGTAAATACTACGATTTACTCGAATCTAACAGCTAACCCTCATACGTTTCCGTTCATCACTAAGGGAACGTTCATTCACGCTTAAGTTAGCGTCCCTAAGTATATGCAGTTAGGTGTGGTGGGATCTAAATTAAAGCGCCTATCCACCTGACCCATGGTCGAGAACAGCGGATTTCAGGCAGATCTCCGATATTGCGAATGACACGTCGGGATTATAATAGCTATACATTAAAAAAAAATCCTATATCAGTGTAACCTAATTCCTCATAATATGGGAACAAAACTCTGTCCGCAGCTTAATACCCATAGAGATGCCTGCCGGAGTAACAAACGACTCCAGGAGTATAAATCTATCAAGCAGCATTGTATGAATTAATAGGTCGTTTCGCCAGACCACATAAGAGGACAACAATATAGATTCTACATTATACATGACAAAGCTAATAGACTCAAACATGTTGTAATAACGACATAACTTTCTTACATTGGTGTAATAAGGAATCTGGATGGAAATAGATAAGATGTCTGGTACGGGCAATGTATGTTTTAGGTTATATATATATATATATATATATATATATATATATATATATATATATATATAGTGATAATGTCTCGCTCAGAACATCAACATCTAAACATTCATGAGACATATACATCCATTATAATTTATTAAAATGTGTTATTGTCAGTTGTAAGATATTACTTTACATCGATATATATATATATATATATATATATATATATATATATATATATATATATAATTTAAATTATATCAGTGTCTTTTAGTGGACCATGACCAATTTATAAATCACCTATGTTATAATTTGTCCAATGTATGCATTATAAAAGACAATGGTCAGCCATGAAATTAAAAAAGAATACAATTCACAACTTTTTTACTCATCGACGACCATATACATATATCATAAAATATTCATTTAAATTCCAAAATAATAACGTAGCAGAGTGATAGTCTTACAGTCGGTTTTAGCAATTGAAAGGAAGGAAAGGGAAGTATCAATGTGGAGTGTTAATTATCAACTTTATTAGATAACAAATAGGTTTGTCATTAGGTGATGTATAACCGGGAATTAAAACTAAAATGGAGAAAAGAAAGGATTAAAAACATACAAACTTACATGCAACATACACGAGCGTGCGCGAGCGAGCGCGCGGGTACATACAGAAATACACACATCTTTCCATATAGAGCATCTTTTGCACATATGTCACTGTGATCATTTGTGTTGCCAACATCCTCTTATAATCAAAACTGACTATTACCAATAATAATTACTGACCTGAAAATACACCTGCCACGTTCAAGGTATCGCTATTCTAGTAATCTAATTATCTAGGCATACCTTGCATTAACACCTTAATTACTCCCGCCTGATTTCTGGATAGAACAATTATCTTCCCAGAAATAAAACCAAGCCTAATCGTTTACGTCCAACATCAAGGTTAAGTATATTGGAACTGTTTTGGTCTTGCCGTCATTCAATTGACATTCTGACCTTTATTAATTGAGCTAGGAATATCATGCCAACCTTAACCTTTAAAGAATGGCCTACTTAATATAATAATGGCTTATACGAACAACGTCTGGCCAGAAATTTGTATATTGGAACTGTTTTGGTCTTGCCGTCATTCAATTGACATTCTGACCTTTATTAATTGAGCTAGGAATATCATGCCAACCTTAACCTTTAAAGAATGGCCTATTTAATATAATAATGGCTTATACGAACAACGTATGGCCAGAACATATTTAAAGAATAAGAAGTGTTTACATTAGAAAGAAACAAAACAACAAATGGAACATTTGGATGAATGTGTGTCTAAATTTAGCGCGGGTGTACGCGTGTATATGTGTGTTTATTTGTGGTTGTGTGTGTGTGTGTGTGTGTTTGTTGTGTGTGTGTGTTGTGTGTGTGTGTGTGTGTGTGTGTGTGTGTGTGTGTGTGTGTGTTTGTGTGTGTGTATGTGTGTGTCTGAGTGTGTGTCTGAGTGTGTGTCTGAGTGTGTGTCTGAGTGTGTGTGACCGTGAGCGTGAATGTATATGTGTGTGTGTATTTTTGTATGTGTCATATATTTAATAATTAAATAAGTTGATTTTGTGTCATTATGAATCTATAATATCTCTATCCACGTGAGACAGAATGATTGTGATAAAAAAATTGTATTTTCTTGTATTTTATCAATCTGTACTAATAATTTAATAACAAGCAACCAAATATATAATCTATTTTAAACAGGGGAACCTGAAGATATTGACAATAATAATAATAATAATAATAATAATAATAATAATAATAATAATAATAATAATAATAATAATAATAATAATAATAATAATAATAATAATGGAATATGCATTTAGCTTAACATTATATCATTGAAATATAAGTACAACATTTACTATAATATGTCAAAACATATTCCAATCTGAACAAGTATAAAATGTCCATATTTAATTGATCTGTAAATTGTAAAATAGACAACGGATGGTTTGTGTACATAATTGTTTATCAACAGAGAAGTTCATTGTCTTAATACACAAAGTAAGGAAGTCCAAAATACGCATTACACAATTGTATGGTAATCGAATTATCAGATGCTTGGTGCTTTCTGTTATATAAATACATCTGCAGATCAATTTAGCAAAATAAATATAATCAGATGGTTGTCTGGATCGATTTAGCTATAACCTGAAAAGGTTAGTTGATAGACAATGGAAATAAAAGTTAGCAACTTTAAAGCCAACAAAACTATTATATTAACAAGAATGTGTGATATTTATGTTTGATGGATACGATTACACACTCATTACTTCACAATTAAATGCCAAGAAACAGGATACACATAGGTCAGTTATTTTCTTTTGATGTCATAATCGCTCAGTCTAAGTGACTGTCATTTCCTTGGTGAATGATAATAATGTGCTCTGAGGGAAAATCCTTCATGTACAAAACCATATCTTTCTAAAGTGCCCATAAAGAGACCATAATTAGTTTGTAAAATCTACTTCAAAGGCTGATATATTACATTCTCTTTGGAAGTGTTTATTAATTATTTAGAACATTACTTTGTTTATCTGCATTATAGTGTTGTGTGCTGTGTTGTTTGTTGTATGCTGTGTTGTGTGGTGTCTCGTATTGTGTGTAATCTCTAGTGTCGTGTCTGGTGTCTTGTGTTGTGTTGTGTCTTGTGTCTTGTGTGGTGTATTGTATTGTGTGTGGTGAGTTGTGGTGTGTGTGGTGCGTTGTAATACTTTGTGGTGTGTGTGGCGTACGTGTGTGCGTGTGCGTGTGTACATCTGTTTGTAAGTAAGTATTTTGATATCTTATCCTAATCTTTCACATAATGAAACAGCAAACGTATATAAAGAAAAATATGATTGATGCAACATATAGGTCATTGTTAAATAGATACGAGACAAAAAGGCAAGGAAAAAGCTAAATATACTCAATCCTTCATCAATTATATTTTTATCTGTCACCAATTTCTATTAAATACTGTAACTAGCTGATACATTTTCTGTTAATTGCATACGTATCAATGTCTGAATATCTAATGACACTATGGGTCTGATTTCTGTTTCTATCGCTAATTAGACAGGGAACTGACAAATACTGTCAATCATTAGCTGTTATCAGCTGTCAGACTGATTGAGTGAGTCAGTTGTAGGATACAACTGTTAACCGTCAGAGACTACCACTATATGAACTTCATGTATTCGTGCTGACCTATAGTACAGCCAATTCTGACTGTCGACTGTAGCACTTAGAAGGAAAGGGGGGTATCGGTATTCAGCCTTAATTATCATTTCTTGTTAGGTACTCTGTTAGGTTATATAATATAAAGTAACATCTGAACTGAACTGAAAATTAACAATTATTTTCACGGAAATAAAACCTCTTTCATCTTTCATGTCCGGATACAAGGTTAAGTATGATGGAGCTGAATCAGGTTCTCGGCCTGGTGTTGCTCAATGGATATTATGACCGCTCTAACTAATATAATTACAGTTTAATCGAAGGATACCTGTCCATAAAATAAAATAAGAGCTGTTTACTTTAGAATTACGTAAAATAATGGATGTAATATGAGTATGGGTGTTATTCTAAATATATCAAATTGTTTTTCTTTCTGTTAGCAAGAGAAAAGCAAATAGATAAATCAATTGTTTAGATAGTAAGCGGATGTGAAATGAGACATATAACACAATTTAGACTTAGTCGAAAATTTGATTCCCAATCATTGAGGTTAGTAGATATATTCTAAGATTTCACCGTAATACTACCAATACGATAAACGGCGTAGAAAGTGATAAATTAAAGATCGTTTAATAAAGTTTTCCAGACATTTCCAGTCGTCAGCAGTCTTGGAGTATTTGGCATCAGATTTGTTTTTATGTTGGACCCCGTCAACAGTCGATGAGAGATAACTTATGTCGTTCAACGCAACATTAGTACACTTCACCATTTACATGCGTGTGTGTGTGTGCGTGCGTGTGTGTGCGTGCGTGCGTGTGTGTGTGTGTGTTTGTGTATTTTTGTATGTAGATTTGTATGTAGATTTCACTAAATATTTGAGGTCTCACAACTTCTGCACAATTTGTAAGATTTTGTTTTGTACACGAACGATTCTCAAACAGAACACATTACTATCATTAATCAGGAAAATAATAGCTACGTTGACTGAGGACTCACCGCAGAAGAAATGACATACATTTTATAAACATATTATATTAAAAAAATCAGCTGATCATATAATGTTCACACGACATTTCCTCAACCAATCTGTATCACAACAATATATTCGAACATGCATTCGATACATCTATCATACAATAAAACAAACATTAATAAACTATAATTTGCATATAATATTTTATGCAGTGTTTGCGACCACCATGATTGATGAACGTCATCTTTTGAATAATAGATATAACAGCTGAGAGGGGTACTTAAAGAGATATTTATTGAAGTCTATATTATTAATTATGACAGGTAATGGGATGAAAAATCTCCGTTTAGGAATAGTTCCTAGATCGATTAATTCATCATGGATACGTTGTATATCGGAAATGTTATTTAGTAGAAATTAATTGACAAAATTAATTGATTTCCTGGAGTTAGTCCGCACCTAAACAAAATTACGGGAAATGAAACGACATCTTTGAGCGAGAAATAGTTGGAAGAAATTATTTTAAAACGAACAAAGAAAGGATTACACGGAAGCACAAATAAAGATATAGAAAAAGACCTTAGAGAAGAATATGGGCAAGAGGAATAGTTATGCTTTTAAATAGTGAAAATCGATAACCAAAGAAGATATATTCACAATAGATCTGTTAGAGCTAAAAATGTTTTATTTTATTTTGATCTATTTATAATATTAGAACATATTCCATAATATTATGGATGCGTTTGAAGTGTATTGGCTTTAGTTTGCGAGTATTTTATTTTCCCTTTTCTTGGCCTGTATGATTTTTATAGGCCACCGAGCAATCTGTACATGGCTAACATGCAAAAGGTTCAAATCGAGAGCCTAACAAAATTTCATAATTAATGAGTTAATATTGAGATTTTTGTACACATATGTATGTTTTCGATATCCGTAGCTGCAATATTCAGCTAGTAAATTGTCTGATACAAATTAATATTTTTTTTAAATCCTCAGATAGAACAAATAAAATTTGTAGCCGTAAAATCTTTCATTTTTATGCAAACAAATAAAAGGCTTAATACATAGACTTGATATGTGTTGTTTCTATAACTATATATGTATGTTATTATTATTTTTTTTATAAAGGGGGGTGTAATACCGCTTTTTGTGTTTGTATTTAACCTAACTCTGTTAGCTTCACAATATGTGCACCTTTTGTGTGGTATGTGTTGGCCCTGGAGAAATTCTGTAGAAAGGTCCATTGCTATAATACATCAGCCACAAAAGTGAGATCTATAATGAGTTGGGCGCATCCATCCATCAAAATGTGTACTGACTAAATGTCTCCTGATTCATGGCCTTAATCTATAATTAACGAGGATCCATGTCTCCTTTCTCTTATTTTGTGTAATGACTATTTAAATATTACGGTCTTTGGTAAAGTATGTACACGCACATTTCGAAGATACAGTAGAGGGATCAATACTAGTTTTGTGTTCTTTTGTGTTATGACTTTCATATACTACTAAAATAATCCAGAAAATTACACATACTCAAATTTGGTTCGTTCATTCACACTTGTAGATATACCATGGAAATAGCTAACGTCAGAAGATATTCGATTTCAGCTCATCAACACACTATTATTTATTGCGTCAAACATTGTTGACATGCTATCGGAAAATATATCTCACGGGTCTAGATGAAGATGTTACATATTACAGGGCAAATTGGTTATATTAGTAAAGGTATATAATAGAGTAATTAGATAAGGGTAGGCAATAGTGGGCCTATTAAAACATCCAAAAGGAGGCCTCACGTTATGTTTTAAAGATTATTCCTCATCATAGGGAGAATTAAGACCAAAAGCAAACCAAAACATTATTGTCTGTGGAATGACTCAGCCGAATATTTTTAGAAGTGTATATTCTTAATTGTTAATAAAATAGGGCCAGGGTATTCTCTATGAAATGTTCAATTTCAGAGAAATGTGATATCACTTGAGAGACAGTCTTACTATTATACCATTTAATTATAACACAATGCAAGAGAAACATTGGATTGTATTGCTTTAAACGATTTGTTATGTTATGGCAATGTCTAAATTGTACATGTTTTAATTGTGAATTTTGTTCTTTAAAGCAAATATGATGATTTAAGTACTTCCTATTGTATTTCATGTTTACGTAAGTATAGTTTGACTTATTACCATATATGTATGTCTATTCATTCATATATCAGCATATCATTCTCAACTCATCTCATCTCATATTCTCACGTTTATGATCATTTTGTATGTATATTTTACCGAGCTTAAATTAATTTTATCTTATATTATTTTTACTTTCTGAGTTTGATATACTAATAAATATCAGTATGGTAGACATACTACTTATAACAACAAATAAAACATCCTGAGCAATACATATTACTTTGAGAGAATTCATACTGAAAATGTATATTAAAGGAATTTTGGTTGACTCGGAAAATGTTGTACTAACGGTTAGAACATTGAGACTTAAACAAAACTCAACCAGTCCGTGAATCGTATGACTTTTGAACTTCAACCTTTACACCGACCTCTTTCTCCTTTCCTGAAAATATACACAGCGTTGTCATATAAGTCGAAACAATCAAACATAACGAAAGAATACCTTTTTTGTAGTTCTACTCTCCTGGCCAGTGATTCAATATGTGTTCGTAAATTGTACTTAGATCGATCTTCGTCAACATGTTGCGAATGCATAGAAGGTAATTTGAAATAATCGATCTGCCATTATATTTGGTTGCCAATAAAACCAACTTTCTGATTCATCGATTATTATATGAAAAAATTTCTATCAGTAATTCAAATTCTTCATATTTAAAAAAAGCTTGATACGATATACGTCGTTGTTGGTTAATACATTAATTCCACAGAACAACGTTCCTAATGCATAAATTAATGCAATAGTATTGGCTTCTCTCTGACAACTGGACTTAAAATTGATCAAAATCTACAGCGGCTACCTCTTAAACAGCGGATTACTTTCTAAGAGTTTACTAACAAGATTATAAGTCTATCTATTTGAACTTGTGTTCTTTAGAAACTTACCCCGAACACTCAGGTCATCCAGTCGAATACTATTACAACTACCTGATATTAGAAAATAAAAGGACGCTATATAAATAAATTAATAATAATAGATTTAAGAAGCTAAATATTAATCTCAAATACAAAGATAACACATTAAATAAACATTAAATCTTTTAGAATATACATTTAGTAATAAAACAATTAATTACTGCCATAAAATCTATTAAACAGTTTGAAGGTTATGTATGTATATAGATATTAGTTTTATTTCCAATACTTAAGCATTTTAGATGATTCTCTATTTGATTGTTCATAAGAGGAGTATAATATATTTAGCTATAATTTCATAATTTTCCTTTCCTTGTTCTACAGTGCTGCAGTATTTTGTTGAACTATTAGCTCCAATAACACTTTTTATCTGATATGATATTCGTAATGATAATTATAATAATCCTTTAAAAACAAATATAGGATACGTTAGCTTATTTGAAATGCTTCAAATTATGAATGAGTCACAAAGAGAAATTAATGAAGTTTTCCTTTCCTTAACTCTTTTTTCATTTATCCCACTCTAAAATGCAAAAGATAAAATGATTTTTTTTAATTAAAGAAATGTAAGATATAAACTCCCTCATTATAATAAATATTAGGATAATTGCCGAACGTTGTCTTGTATAAATGTAAGATTCATACGTAGCCATAAAAAACTCATATGTGAAATCTAATCTAATCAAACTAGAACCGAAATGAAATGGAAGATGATATATTATTTCCTGTAATATCCGGAATGAATAATACGGGAAGGTTAAGATCAAGGGTGATGTTATTAAAAGGAAGTTAAGAACTATCTCTATCTATAGAATCTCATCCATTATCTGTTATTATCTGTCACTGACAATGGCATCGTAATAAATCAAACTGAGAGATGTGGTAAATGGTTGAATTACAGAAAATATACGTTTCTGTATGTTTATGTTTATGACTAAGGGTGTGAGTATATGTCGGTGTATAGATGTGTATAGGTTTGAGTTCGTAGTATAGGTATTTGTGAATGAATGAAAGTGTGAGTAGATGTGTGTGTAAGTGTGAGACTGAGTGAGGGAGTGAGTGAGTGAGCGCGTAAATGGGTGTGCGAGTGGAGGGAGTATGTCGAGTGGGTGAGTGGGTGTTTAGGTTGAAGGGTAAGTGGGTGAATAAACGAGTGCGTGAATTACTAAATTGGTAAATAAATAGAGTGTTATCTAAATTAATGAAACAATTAGGGTGAATGCACGAATGAGAGAGTGAATATGTGAGTTTGCGTAATGATGTTTGGTGTTTTGATGTTTTTCGGCTTCTTTTGGCCAATAGGTAGGCTTAATGGGTCGAGGGCTTTACAAAGGAAATGATGTTAATAGATAGATAAAACAGCCTTCGGACCAGTTTTGAGTATTTTATTATTTATTATGAACTGCATAATAAATTTGTACATTTTTCATCTACCGCTTCTTCTTTTTTGCACAATTAAAATACAAGATTCCCAAGAAACCAATCTTTTTTAAAGTACAATAAAGTTTGACTTGATGCTTACTATATGATAGGCGAAGGAAGCTTTGCTACCTTTTCCTCGCTATCATCATCGTCAGCATTATCATTAGCAGCAGCAGTAGCAGCCGAATCATGAATATTATCACCATCATCATCTTAATAATCAGATAGATCAGATGTTTATGTTGACAAATTACTGACGCAGTTAACTACAAATCCAATTAAAATCTGACAGATGTTTTACCTTTTATACCACTGCCTAATCCTATCTCATTTAATGTCCTTAGTGTATAATACCTTTCTGAAGATAACAGTATTATCGCATTGCAACATCAAATTATATTTAAATTAGTTAAATTAGCTGTTAATTGTTATTCTTAGATGTATGATACCGACACAAAGCAAGACGAGAAGGGGGGGGGGCATGATCGGCATTATCATCAACTACCACATCACCACCTTTCATGAGGTGTCACGTTTTGAACATTGCCACAATTAAATCCACCATAGTCTTTGCTATTTATATTGAAAACAATAATATATCAAGCCTGGCATGATTGAATCAAACTTTCAGTCAATAATGTAATATTGATAGTTGATGTATAGCTGTATGTGGTTGTGTACTGTTGTAAAAGGAATTCGTGTTGACCTAATATAGTGAAGATAATAATTCGTAAACCCTCATTTACATGAAAGCTAATTAAAGTTACTAGATTCAGCCAATGCTCATGTTGCTCACTTTTCTCAGATACTAGCATAAATTCAAGACCATATACTAGATCAGTAATCTTCTAACCAAAATAATTAAAATATTATTTTCAATGTTTTAAATCATTCGGCATCATTAGATGATTACTAAGTCTCTTCTCCATCTCATGGTGATAATAAACATGCACTAAACTGACTGTAACATGTTCAATATGGATTGTAATATTCTAAGCAATTACAGACGTGTTTCAAATCTTACAATTTTATCTAATGTTATAGAAAGGGTCATTGCTTTCCATTTAAACAAACGTTTAGTCAATAATAACTCACAGCACTGAAACAGCATTGGTTCGAATGAAAAATCATATTATGATGTCAATTGATCAAGATAAGCCAGTATTATTTGTTCTTCCGGACCTGTTTGCTACATTTAATAAAGTTGATCATAAAATACTTTTCTCTGTGTTTCCATTCTACCTGGAACAACGCTCCCAGAGAGTTTCTGCGCTTAGTATTTCTTTTCCTAATATTCAGTGTTTATTATCTGGTGTACCACAGGAATCAGTTATTGGTCGTTTAGTTTTAAGAATGTATACCAGTCCTCTTGTTATCAATGCGCCGTGATATAGCGTTAAATATCACTTGTTCCTGATGAAAGCTGTATATAACACTGAATCACCACAATGAGTTAAATTTCTCCTCTTCTTTGAAGAATTTGGAATATTGTATAGCTGATATTCGGCTATGAATTACTCAAAGCCTTCTAAGTTTAAATTATAATAAAACAAATATTATTTATTTGGAATCACCACATTCTGTTAAATTCCTACAGATGGATGCATGTTAGATTACCCCTAATAGGTCAGTAAAAACAAGGGATTATATTTGGCAAATCTATTAGCATGTATAAACATGTCATTAAAGTGTGCCGAGCTCCCTATTATCATCTTAAGAACATACACCGTTTTAAGACATTCTGGACACAATAATTCTCAAACTACAATGGCTACTTGTTAGAAACGTATCCATTTTGAATATTTTACTAATAACACATAACTTTATCAATGAAATGACACCTGAATACCTGTGTGAACTGGAGTCCATTCGAAAGTAATCCCGAAAAATCAAGTTATTCAGTCATATATTATTGCAGGTGGCTGTGTCTCTGCTCAAGTCATATGGTGATTGTTCTTTCAGTGTTGCAGCCCCCGCTTTATGTAATAGGTTGCCAGCTTATATTAGAAATGCAACTTTTAAATCCGTTCTAAAAATACACCTGTTCAGTGTTGCTTACAAAGATAAATACTAATTATCGTTTAAATCTCTAATAGGGTTTTTTCAGAAATATTTTTAGGGTATTATTTTACAGCGCCGTTGAATGGTTCCTGCTTGTTAGGGCGCTTTATTAAATACACATTATTGTTGTTGTTATTATTATTATTATTATTATTATTATTATTATTTCACAGGTTCTGTTATTAACACTGATTATGGTTGATCAATTATGCTGTATTTAGACAGGTAGTTGTCTATATCTATATTAGAGCACAGGTGAGTTCTAGCATTGATATAGGATGTTCCGGTCGTGCAGTGGATAGAGCATTATGCTGCAAACCTTCAGGTTCACCTTTCGAGTATGACTCCTGCCTGGATGTGTGTAATGTTTCACTAGGCAGTCATCTATCGATGATATGTCCCAGGTGTGACCAGATCCGAGAACAAAACAACTCAATAACAAACAATAGATAATATAACATCATCACAATTATCGTCATATCTCGTGAATTATGAATCTCGTATTGTAATGACTAAATGGTATTTCTTTGTCAATAATTTCATCTAAAAATAAACTTTATGTTTATGTCTCATTTCTGATTTATTGATGACGTCAGCGATTTTATTCACATGCGCTCACGTAGATCCGAAAATAATAAAAAAACAATAACCTGTTAACGATTGACGAAGAGGATGATACTTAACTTTTAAAACAAATGCCACAACGATAATATCAGCTGATGTGATATTTTAAGTTGATTCTAAATTAAAGTAATTTACAGCATAAAAGTTCATTTATACGAAAAGGAATCGGATCATTTTTAATTTGTAAATATTCATTTGTTTAATATGCTGATATTTTTGTTGTTTAAACATAATTACAATGATCTTGAGTTGATGGATTGTGATGGATCGAAAAGATTTTGCCGTGAGCTTCGAAATTATGCTAATTTTAGTCTTATCAGCCGCCTCCAGGAGAATATGTCTCTGTCATTTCGGCATGTAAATGAATGTTAATGTCGGTATTGTGTTCGAAGATAATGAGTCATTAGCAAAAACAAGACAGGCTTAGACACAGATACATAGAAATATAAATTATTCCGACTGACAGATATAATATGTAACAGATATTTTGCGATATATTATACCCGAACTTTCCTCCAGCATCTTGACTGGTTCGATATTGTTGTGGGCTGAGATTAAGTTTGAACAAACACCTTACTATACTGAAACTAGTAGTTGATTCAAAAGTCTAACAATGATTAATAAAACCAATAAATGGGTAACGGTTCTAAATTGTTCAAGGAAGAGGATTACTTTAACTGATTGCCAGGATCCAGTGATATATACACCTGTGTGTCATCAGCATAGAAGTGATATTTAAACCCATATTGTTGTGCATTGATCCCATGAGGACGGGTATAGGTTGTGAAAACCAGACCTGAATCCTATGGTACACCAGAAAATAAACACTGAATATCAGACAACAATATTATTGAACAGAGACCCTTTCGGGGAGTTGTTCCAGATAGGATCATTGTAATATTCAAATGCAGCAGACAAGTTCAGAAGAACAAGCAAGATAACAGACCGTCATCCATATTTCAGGAGTATAACTAGCGCCGAGGTTATGGCTGTACTTCTGCTTCGTGTTTTATTTAATCATATATTTTGTTAGACTTAAACATTATTTTGGATTTTATTTGTATTTGTGACTATTATTGATATTTAAAAAAAATGTAATATATGATATTGTGTGACGTTTGCCTTTTGAAAACAAAATATAATAGCTGTGTCGAAAGCTTAGTTTTCTTTTTAAAGGATCTACCCTAACACTTACTGTGTTGGTAAGTACACGTTTCTACTTTGTGATTGGAATAATACTCGTAGCACAGAATGTGTATATTATATGATGGTTTAGACACTAGTTAGAAAACAACATACCAACTAAATCATAGTTAAATATTTATTATCCAAGTTTACTAATGAAAATGCAACAGTTTACAGGTAATGTTCACATATTCTAAATTTGGCATATAATTTTATTTATGTTAAATCAAAGCTTATATTGATGGCAGTAATATTATTTCGTATATCGTTTACAGTAAAAGAACTAACACTCACCCGAGCTTTTCTGTACTACATGTGGACTTCATGCTCTCATTTATCTCTTTTTCTCTCTCTCTCTCTCTCTCATATATATATATATATATATATATATATATATATATATATATATATATATATATATAAATATATATATATATAATATATAATATATTATATACATATATATATATATATATATATATATATATATATATATATATAATATTTAATATATTATACCCAACTTTCCCTCAGCATCTTACTGGTTCATTTTTTTGTCGGTTTTTAAAAAACATTACTAATAAATAACTGTTCAAAATCAAACCCAATGGTTTTTAAATCCAATAATGGGTTTCAAATTTTAAAATAGGATTCCTTAACTTTTCCAACCAATATAACACCTTTTCATCAGCATAGAAGTTAATTTAAAAAGGGGCTTGCCCCTGGGAGGGTATAGGTGGAAAACCAGCCCTTCCAGGGTCCCTAAAAAAAACACTAAATAAAACCTAATTATTGACCCAGTGCCTATTTATCTTTTTTAAAAACTTGTAATGTTAAATGCAGAAAACCTTGAAGAACAAGAAAAAACCCGGGTCCCCTTTTCAAAAAAGCTCCCTTTTTACCTTCGCTTCGTGAAACTATCTTTTGTAAAAATTGAAAAAGGGATTAGAGTACATTAATATTTTAAAAATTTTTAATAATGTTTGGTGAAGGAAAAATAATATATCTGCTGCCCCCAAAGATTATTTTTTTTAAGGATGTTAAATCTTACTGTTTTCGGAAAAGTACACGTTTCTATTTCTTTTGGACCAATAGTGAGCCAGAATGGATATTATAGTTTTCCAAAATTTGAAACAACGGAGTTGGCATATCGTCATGCGGAGGTTCAAATTGCTCTTGGGGATGCATCCCTGGTTTGACCAGTAAATGTGGTATTATATTCAGCAAAGTACTCAGTGGCCGCAGTTGTCTGCAGAGAAATGGTTTTGAAACTGTTGCAGTAAGATATCAATAAAAGGAATGCCAATTGATCTCTTGTAATAAAGAAGAGGTGTGTCAGCAGGTACATTCGACCTATTACACTGAATTATTGTAACACTTGGCACTTGTAACTGTAGTCCATGCCTTTGCTACGTCTCGTATAGCCTATTGTAACTCCCTGTTATATGGCATATCTGATTATAACATTAATCGCCTTCAGCGAATTCAGAATAATGCAGCTCGCATTGTAACAAATACTAGAAAATATGATCATATCACCCCAATTATATTTAAACACGCCTATTTAAGGTCGCTTTCACAGATAAATAATAATTATATTACATATTATTTGTACAGCGCCTTTGAATGGCTCCTGCTAGTAAGGGCGCTTTATTAAATATACATTATTATTATTATTATTATTATTATTATTATTATTATTATTATTATTATTATGGTATATAGGTAAACAGATATTTGCGTCTGTTAACAAATACCGGACATGTGAATTTGTAATGATCATGTTGATAGCTGAGGTGTCACCAGATTGGGAAACATTTCGGAGTACATGTTCAAAGTAACGTAGATTCAAAACCAGAATAGGCGGATTACAGAGGAATATACGTTTAATTATTTGATGATCAAAAGTTTGGTTTATAACGCATAATATTACAGTATTCTGATTGAAATAAATCTAGAGGACGCAATATAACGTTCGGAGGCACGTGCCCCTGTGCCAATCCTTAGTGATGCCATTAGCTATTAACGTGTATAAACGATTGCCATTGCGAGTACTCCCATTTGACAAAAATTTGAAGAAATATTACTAACTGAAAGGTACATAAATAATTACTTTGTCTATAAAATATGCTTATAAATATGATGTCTTCTCTGATTAAATACTTATATGCCTAAATTTAAGAATGTGTGTCTATAATATGAATGGGATGGAAACCGTCTGACGTCACGGTTAATTCCCACTAACCAGAATAGATTTACACCACCCACGAGGTTTCTAGCTTGCACCCTATGTTAAATTCTTAAATAAATTGGAAACCCCATAATTTGAAAATGAAGAGTGACATCTTAATTTATAATGCATAATGTCTATAATGCATGACCTCTTGTTTCAAAGAGACGTAAGTACGAATTCAACATGCTAGAAACGAAACAATATTAAGTATGCGTTTAAAAAATATAATTACAGCATTTTGAGTTTATAAAACGACTACAGAATTTGCAATAATTCAAGATTAATAAGAAATAGGGTAAGAGTGTTCTAAATTCATTCCTAAAATAAAATAATTAATATATATGTGATTTTCCAATATAATACTTATTACATCGGTGTAATGTTTGGATATGTGATTGTCAATAAGGTAACCAATCATCTGTTGAACAATAAGAACTAAACACTGGACATGGTCAAAGTTATTTATTAACAAAAAAATGCATAAGGTAACAAAAGAACCAACTTATAGTAACACAATTATAATCTTATCCTATATAAGATAATAATTGTGTTTCTAGATTATTTCAGGCCCCAATTCTAAAAAATAATGTTCACATAACATTATTCTAATAGTTCAGATGAAAATAAAATTGTGTCAAACGTGCGTTAAAGAAATACTCACTATTATAAAATTGAGATGCAGAATTAAGCTCACCTAGTGTCGTAGTAATAGAACACCCAAATATTGACCAAGATTTAGAAAGTACTGATTTAAAAACAAAATCAGTAAGACTTTAGTTTGGTGATAAATTTGCTGGTTTATGTATAATATAATACTTCTATTCGTGTGTCTATGAGAGTTATAACAATTCTATCATACGGACGCCTCAATAGGACTAGTAGATGGAATGTTATGTTAATTACTCTGGCCTGAATTGACTGTTGTACTCCAGGTTAATATATGCATTTGAATATAACATTTTCTACATAATAATTGCGTACAGTTGGTGTAAATAATATAGTTCTTCTTAAAATTGCTTTGATATACTGAGGTAGCATTATGACACGGAAAACAATGTATTAGATAGATAGCTAGATTGATAGATAGATAACGATAGATAGATAGATAGATAGATAGATAGATAGATAGATAGATAGATAGATAGATAGATAGATAGATAGATAGATAGATAGATAGATATAGATAGATAGATAGATAGATAGATATATAGATAGATTGATCGGTCTTTTTCCTACCAAATTTGGTCGGAATCTTACAAAAACTTTTCCAAGGTTTTGGTCCAAATGCTACCTTCACTGGTCCCTTTGCTGCATTTATGGTCCCTTTCCTACATTTTCTGGTCCTTTTGCTACATTTGGCCAAAACATGATCCTAATTCTAGTCCTAATGCTAGTCCTTTTTCAGCGTGGTCTAAATGTATAATTTTTAATTGTCTATGGGTCCTTTTGTAACACGTCACCACTATCTATTTGGTCATCATGGTACTGATAGATCGTGGATAGATAATTAATAGATAGTTGAAATTTTTCATGTCCTTTCTGTACTGTAATGGTAAATCTGTGTTCCACTTTGTTCGATCCACAAGGTGGCAGCAGCTGCACAGCCACTTGGTTTGTATTGAACCTTCTTATATCAAACCTGATATTAAACGGTTTTCTGTGAAATATTTGCAATGCCTTTTAAGGATGTATACCTAGTGGTGGATCAAGGCTGAGTGGCTCATTAAAAATCCTTTTTGAGAACATATGCCAGATCCACCCATGGATCCATCTATGCACACCACTGGTGTGTACAATTAGATTGTGTATGTAAAATATTGATACAATGTATACCATATATTTTATCAAAGTAAATTTCCGTGCTAACATGCTTCTTAAAGTGGCATTCTGCCAAAGAATAAATATTAATTACAAAACGTTCAGCATACACAAGATATTACTCTACATAATACAATCAAACAATATGCTAAATATTCAAACCTTGAAGTAATTGAACTATCTATCTACCACTTTCCTAAAAACCCACCTACCCTGGCTCCAGCAGTTACGAACTACATAGATAGATAGATATAGATAGATAGATAGATAGATAGATAGATAGATAGATAGATACATAGATACATACATAGATAAATAAATAGATAAATAGATAGATAGATAGATAGATAGATAGATAGATATATATATAGATAGATAGATAGATATATAGATATATAGATAGATAGATAGATACATAGATACATACATAGATAAATAAATAGATAGATAGATAGATAGATAGATAGATATATAGATATATAGATACATAGATACATACATAGATAAATAGATAGATAGATAGATAGATAGATAGATAGATAGATAGATAGATAGATAGATAGATAGATAGATAGATAGATAGATAGATAGATAGATAGATGGATAGATAGATAGATAAAAAAAGCTTAAACATTAAATTGTATTTCTAATTATATTAAACTAAGCACGTGGTGTCATAATCAGATAAATAAATTCATCAGCAAAATATTGTATAGACTATTCTATTTTCTTGAAATGTTCAACTGATAATTGTTGTATATTGTGTAGGCGATGACGTAATACCTGAGATATATTTTATGAGGGCAGAATGTCATAATTGATCGCAGAAATTATGAACACTCCGACTAGAGAATCTAGCCACCATAAAGGTGATTGTGACGTATGGTATCCAGTATTAGTGACAATAATCTGGAACTAACAAGGTTCCATGTTTCCGATCTCTTATTTACTCAATATGTCTGTAAATATCGTAAGTAAAGAACGTTCACAAACACAAGATTCTGTAGCAGTTGGTGTTGTACTGGCATTTGTACACGTTATACCATTGTCTGGTATTTAAATTTAAATAGCGCGAGCATGTTGGTACGTGCATAAACACACCAAAATGGCATTGTAACCATGTAAAGCAAGGCCCTTAAAACGTGCATAAATATATAGCATTATTATTAACTGGATTATAGGCCCTATGTTCAGGTTTACTCAGTTTGTTCAACCTCTGAGAGTATAATCATCAGAGAAATAAAATCATATAGACAGCCAAATTACATTATGTATTACAGAAAATATAATAAGTGATTTTATTCCATTCGCTTACCGTATTTGTTCACTTGATGGCTATTTTCGGTGTAGTCTCTATCATAAAGTATAAACTGAAGGTATCAATATAAAAATATGTTTAGAGAAACCTTTTTTTGTCTGAGTACGGATAGTATTATTCACGAGCCTTTCTTTTACAGTAAGTTGCGATGATTCATGCTCGATATTTATAAGTTCACGTGGAAAATAAGTTCAAAACATCATAACTGTGCCAATTATAGGATACACACGATGATCACATCCCAGGAAACTCTAGCTACGCTAGGATGGTTATGGTATTTAATCTGAAATGCTACCAATGTAATTAAATGAATTATTAAATCCATAAATAAATACATCGCCTGGATCGTACAAAAACTTAAATAAATAATGTTTCACTTACTTAAAATCCATAAATTGTTTATCCAAACCAAGTGAACCTGTCATTCCAAGGAAATATACAATACTAAAATCTTCTTTGTATTTAACATCCGGCACGTAATTACCGAACGATGTACTGCCTCAATATCAGCTTCATTTTTCAATATACATCCAGAAAGTATGTGAAACTAACATTAATTAACCCGTGACTGACTAAACAGACTTATCCATTACCATAATATCCGGAATGAGGAGCTTAAGGAAGATTAGTATCATCTAGTTATCTGACGTCAAATAGAATTAAAGTTCGCCTATGTCTGCACAATGTAGCCGCCTGTGAGTATATTTATGTCTGTCTGCCTGAATGTCTGTATGTTTTACCTGTGCCTGTCTATATGTCTGTCTTTCCATCCGTCTCTATGTCTGCCTGTCTATGTGTCTATCTTTATAATAATTAAGATGATATTAATACTAATATTAATAATAATAATAATAATAATAATAATAACAAGCAGATGAAGAAGAAAAAAAAAGGAGGATATTTTATGTAGTGCCTTATTCAATTTGACATATTAAAAACAGATTTGTTCTAGATCATATACCGCAGATATGTTCATACATAAATACTACCGGTTTATAGATATAAAAAGGTTAATTTAAATAAGTGGGTTTTAAGAATCTTACACACTGGACATTTAACGTGATTAGGTAATTTATTCCACAGGCTGGGAGGGGATGCCCGGAAAGGTTCATCTACATACATTGCTGATTGGCTTTTGGGGCCATCAAAAGTGAACAAGATTCAGATCGCAGCAGTGTCACTGGTATATACTTTTCGATCAGATCGCTTTGATACAGTTTCACTCAGGATCTTTAATGTGAGATACTAGATCATGCACAGTGATCTGAAAGGTACACGAAACCAATGTATCTGAAGCAAAACTGGTGTTATGTTTTCTTTGGAAGTACATGTAAGTAGATGCGCAATACAGTTTTGCACTAATTGTAGGCTGCTTGTCAAAGAGAGATAGAGAGAGAGAGAGAGAGAGAGAGAGAGAGAGAGGTGGAGAAGGAGAGAGGGGGGAGAGAGGGGGAGAGAGGGGCGATAGTTCACTCAGATAATGGAGAACTAGATCATGAGTGATGAAAGGTCAGAAAAAGTACTGAAGCAAACGGTGTATTTTTTTAGTACATTATAGAGATAAGTTGATAGATCGTAGAGAGAGAGAGAGAGAGAGAGAGAGAGAGAGAGAGAGAGAGAGAGAGAGAGAGAGAGAGAGACGTTGCCATAGTCTACTCGATAAATAATAATTGTTTGGATAGTCTTGCAGGTCTCATCATTTATGTACTTAAAAATGTGTCGTGCATTTCTTATTTGATAATAACAGGACTTACATATAGAATTCCGCTTTTCCATTCCTAGAGTATATCCACTATATAACCAATATGAAGATCTGGTGATGTTTTGTCCGCTACTGAGACACACTGATCTCTACCATACGGACACTGATAACAATCAAGGACGTCATTGTGTTCAAAACGCTCTACTATGAGCCTTGTTACTACCTTTCCAATAAGCTTGGATAGAAAGGGAAGCTTAGATATAGAATGATAATTCTTCATATCTTAATTATCCAACCTATATCTCTGAAACAGTGGGGGTTATGGTGACTCTTTTGTTTTATAAACATTGATCCAGCCATTGACGTATTGATAATTCCTCAAATGCCAAGTGGGCCATGTATCTAAGTTACATCACTTGTTCTGGGTGTTGGTGATTATCTCCTTGATCTTAACCTGACATATCCACATCCTTGGAGATAATTCATGTATTATCCGGAAAATCTGATATAATCTTTTTCGTGGTGATTGTTCATTTCCTCGTGAAAAACGTGTTCAACTTGCCTGTCAGTATATTTCAGAGTGGAGTGATCGGAGCCAGGGTATTTCTACTTTACTCCGCATTTTCGTATCAGATCTAATGTTATCAACTTACCAATGAACATCTGGTGTCAACATAAGTATTTTGAAACAAGTGGGAACACGGTGATTAATGATACTTTGGACACCTTTGTTAAACCTATCAAAGAAAACATACACATAGACGACTCGGGCAGTGTGTTCAAGGGGTTTGCAGCTAAGGTGACATACCATGGAGTTATCGATGTTGTCATTTATGCCTCCCTACAGAAGGATGACATGTGTTCGGTTTCGGTTTTGTTGTTCGGGGAGAATCCCCAGGCTGTCGCTTAATCAGCACAGCCTCTATGTTGGAGTGGTTGAGGAACCTCCTCCCCCACCACTCACAGGGGAGCAGTACGGAAAGATGGAGCCGAAATACCCTGAGGGTGGTCACTGCCAGAGTGTTTTACGTCCTCAGGGGGTTTTTAACGTCCCCGTTTATTTTAAATAATTCAGTGGAGACGGCAGCGCCATTTAACGTGATCAGCCACCCACGATGTAGTGAGCCGAGAAATTAATCCCTGGAAAGGCTTCGACCTCTTACGGGGTTCGAACCTGCGACCGTTGGCACCGAGTGCCGGGTGCTTAACCGCTAGGCCACCGGAGCTCACTGATGACATGTGTCTGCAACTCATCGTATATACGCCCATAGGTATTTTGTGAGAAGCTAAATTATGCGACATGTCATGGATCGTCGCCCGTACCTGTAATCGAGACTTCATACGTATATGAAAGAAATGCTTTGTCCATGCTATAGCTGTCTGAAAAGAAGACAATATATTATCCAGATAAATCACGCACGTTTATTATTGTCATACATTATGTAATTATGAATATTTTATATTCCGTTTGTTAGCGTGACATACAACCTCATTCATCATCATGTTCTGTAGTGTAACTTAAACTTGAAATACATAATTTTAAAAGTGACAAATAATATCATTTAAATTAAAGGATATTGATCAGTGATATATCTGATTATATCACATAGTGCATGGAAAAACAACAATATTGCACAAGTAGGGAACCTCTGGTTTGCAATCATAGACCAATAAGTGATGAACATATTTTAAAATATCCGGCATGCGCTTGAGTGAAATATAATTGCTACAAGGCCTTTCAATAATATTCTTGATGCATGTTCTCCAACAAAGAAATTAGTTATTCATCACAAATCTATTATCAGAGAAACATGGATGACACCACAACTGGTTAAATCATCTCGAAAATGTGTAAAAGTATATAGAAAACGTTGGAAAATTCGAAGCCAATGAGGCACACAAAAAAATATGTTACTTACAGAAATATTTATAATAGCATTAAACGAAAAGTAACGGAAACACACTATCCAAACCTATTTCAATGGCATGGGCACGATATTCGCAAAATATGGAAAGTGCGACATTCTAAAATTCGGTGGATGCTCAAATGAAAAAAAGCTCATCGTCTTATGCCAATGGCAAAAGGAAACTAATAAACAATACATTTTCAATGAAAATTGCATTTTCAAACACCGGAAAATTATTTGCTGAAACTATTCAAATAGCAAGAAATGTATCAGAATAGTATATTAAAGGAGCACCGAGTAGACGTTTTCTTTTGCTCTATCCAGCTGAGCCAATTGAAATTATAAGCACACTAAGTCCATTTTAGTCAAAGCAGAGTTAGTATGTCTCTCCTCAAACATGTTTGTGGCACATCCAGTGTTCCATCCAGTTACTATCTATGAAAAGGTCCTTGAACAAGGTATTTTCCCGGATGCTACGAAACTAGCGAGAGTGATCCCGATACACAAAGTTAAAAATAATTCGCCAAATTATAGTCCTATATCAGTAACGTATATGAAAGATATATGAAAGGGTTGGGTGTAGACGGCTGTATTCTTTTGTATAATAGCATAATATCGTGTATGAAGACCGGTATGGCTTCAGGCCGAACAGATTAACAATTGATGCACTGACAAATCTTGTATCTGATGTACTTTTATCACTTGGTAAAAAGGATAATTGCCTGGTTGCCTATTTAGTTCTTTCTAAGGCAGTCGATACCATCAATCAAGACATGTTATCGAAAAATTTAGCTATTACAGCATACGTGGTAAAGCACTAGATTATTTTCAGAATTACCTTTGGCAACTAAAAGAGTACGTCCTGAATTGGGTACCAGGGGGCTTTGTTCTTGAGTCTCTGTTATTTATTATATATAGGAATGACTTGCTGTCGGCCATCATGCACTCCAAAATGGTTATCTTTGCTGACAAACGACAGTTTATCGTGCTGATGAAATACCTAAAAAGAGTCTTTGATAAATAAAGACTTAGATTTGCTTTGTGATTGATTAAAACCCATTAAATTATCTTTAAATGCATCAAAGACCAAATATATGTTTTTTTAGGAGAACTATCCATTTTCTGTGATACTGATACCAACATATTTCTAAAAATTAGAAAACAAAACACTAGACAGAGTAAAATATACCAGAATTGTAGGTCTTAATCTAGAAAAGAAACTAGATTGGAATGAACATATCGAATATTGCAAAAAGAAGGTTTTAGGTAGTAAGTATGCGAAGAATCCAAGTAAATGTTTTATTGTTATCTACCAACTAACGAACATTATATTATAGCTTGGTCCATCCACACCAAATATATGGCATATTAAGGGAAATATATATATATATATATATATATATATATATATATATATATATATATATATACGTATATATATATTTATGATACGTTTAATGTAAAGCTTTGTCTGGAGTTCAGCTATATATGTGAAAATCTTGTTTTATTATTTGCCGGTTGTACAAAATAATGTGATCAAATTATTCACTTGGAGAAGAGGTATATATTTGGAGTTCGATCATTTGATAATTAAAGCTATTTTGCCTTTTGTGTACATAATATCATTATATTTGCTGATTTGGGTTCTATGGAAAGTCAATAATTATATTATTAGTACACATTGCCTGATAATTTAATTTTAGTATGTTATCCCATAGTATGAAAGCCATGGATTCTATATTTGTAAATATTTCCTACCAAAAATTAATGAAACCATTAAAGAAAACTGTTCTATATTAATAGAAGAAGAAGTACATTTTAGGAAACATTAATTCTGAATATAAATGTTATTGTACAAACTCTCAGGCCTGATTAATGATCCCACCACTATATGACAAAGGTTATGTCTTAGTATACATAATACCACATTATCTTTAAAACATTAGTTGATTAAGAGTTGATACAGTGATGTAGAGAACAAACACTTCCTACACGATTCCTACAATGTGTCACGCCAAGAACGCATAACGGATGAAGAACTATATTTTGGTTTGTGTTCGTGAGATAATAACATCTGCGTTAGCCAGGTCATAAGCTGTTCCACAAGTAAATGGATAATGGAATTATACTCTCGAAGGAATTGTAGTTTAAAAGAAACATTACCAGTGGTAGCTATGAGGCAAAGGGTGTCATTAGTATGTCTGCTCGAATTATAGTAGCTGAAGAAATACAGATGTTTTGAATGTATAGTTATAGGGAAAGTAATTCAGACTTTAACAATAACTCTTGCTTTAATTTTAACCTGAACTACTTTTCTGTTGAGTTTAGTTAATGTGATAATGATGGAAAATGGCATTCGGTTAGACTACTATTTTACACACTGAAAGCTTATAATAGATTCAATTTTATCTTGACAGTGTTGCATTGTTATTTATAGAATAGTACATTCATATCTGAGTAACTAAAGAACTTAGGTGGTATCTTCTGGTTATAGATAACAAACCAATCACTTAAAATCGAACTTTTCAGAGCGATTCATATATCATTATGCGTCATTCAAGTTGTTTGTAATAATGTCAATCGTTATCTATTCAGTTGCCATAGGATTTATTTTTAATGTATTATTAATCAGTCTGGGCACTAATGAAATAGCACATCCTAAAACATAAAATACTTCGCCATTTGCATCACGGCATAAATATGATAAATGATCAATATAAACAATACATGACTTAAGATAACACATGCTAGATGGAGCAAGATCAATCGATATAAAAAATAGTATCAGCCACATATTAGTAAGCATAGGGTCATTAAAATATAACATATGTCGTGCATTATCATCTAGTCCATCACTGGTGATACTTTATCATCTTAAATTAACATTGTCTTACCTTATTTCGTATCCACGATACATTTAAGAAATGACAAATTATATATTTGTGCGCACGCACATATGGACTTCATCAAATCAACATGACCTTTCATTTCACCAGAAACAGTCATATTCAGTATATGTATATAAAAAGATCTTTAAAGAATGACAGAATAAGCTCTACTTGGATTACATCACGAGATAAGCTGATTATGGATATTCTCATGACATCAAGTAAAGGAGTATTGAGGCATAATTTGGTAATACCGATAGCTGTCTTCCATAGTATGGATTGTGCCTTCTCTATGGAATCCATGCATTTACGAGATACATTTATGGATGATTATGGATCCTTTTCACCAATGTTCCTGTGGCAACTCGGCTGGTGAATTATCGACTTTTGAACGCTGGCAAGACGACCTATGAGGAAGCCCCTACTGCAAAATAATACCAACAAGCGCGATTTTGTGGGAGCGTGGACAATTGAAATGGTGTGATGGTCACTGGGAACACGTTATGTTCAGTGACGAATCCAAATTTTTGCTGTATCAACAAGATGATTATGTTTGAGTGCTGAGACAAGCTCGCGAGGCTCTAATCGATGAGTGTGTACTGCATAGAGTACAGGCCGGCGGCAACAGGGTCCACGTACTGGATGGAAACAGGGATCAGTACCAGTACATACTTGTCCTGCAAACCAAAATGCTTCCATGTGCTAGGAGAGTTTTCCAGGCAAATGTTAAGTTCTAAGATGACAATGGTCCAGCACATCGAGCGCGACGCGTCATGGATTTCCTGGAAGATGAGAATGTGCAGCACATGGATTGGCCTGCTATGTCGCCGGATTTGACCCCGATCGAGGACCTATGGTCGGAAATCTCACGTGAATTGAACAACATAGACAACCCCCCAACAAACGTGGCTGAATTGACCCAGGCAGTTGTGAACATCTGGCGAGATATTCCGGATCAGACGCTCTCAATCCTCGTTTTGGGCATGCATCGACGCTTGTATGCTATATACAACGCCAGAGGATGCCACACGAAGTTTTAAATATTTTGTTCATATTGTTTGGCATGATTCATTAGCTTTAACACATGGACAAATATTTTGGCTGTGGATTTCAGTCGTTTTGTGAAGATTTATGTCTAAGAATAAAGCATTGTTTTTGTTAGTAACAATAATTTGACCATAGTATCAAAGCTGAAATAGAACATATATAAAACTATATGTATTTGTGGCTTTAAATTCGTATAATTTGTTTTAAATAAATCATCCATGCATTTCTTTTAAACATCAATCAACCACTCAGTTAGTTAAACAAGCAATTAGCCAATCAACCAAATCAATCACGTAGTCTAACAAACAATAACGTCAATGAACCAAATAATATGCCAGTCAACCAAACAATCAGCCAGTCAATCTAACAATAGGCTAACCCACCAATCAATCAGGAAATCAATCAAACAACAGGCTAGGTGACCAAACAATTAGCCTAGCAACTAAATAATTAGCCAGTAAACCAACCATGGTAAAATGTTCAAGCAATTGTATTTAATTACAAGTGCACCAAATTAAGCAATAACTAATTACATTAAATGTTTTTAATATTTACAAATCATTACTTGTTTATTTATCTTCAATTTGCGCAAATGAGATTTTTAATAAATGAAAAACTCTAGATAGTATATATTATTTGTAGCAGTTCTTCAAATCGTCTAAGGACTTTGATGGAGAGTACCACGATAGCAATTTATATCATCACTTAATATTCTTTTATTCTAACATTAAGACAGCCCTTAGACGATGTCGCTGTCCGACTTTAGGCGTCACAGACAATAGTAATTATTTCCTTAGAGGTAACTATCTTCGATTAACATATACATACACACACTACACACACACACATACACACACACACATACACACACACACACACACATATATATATATATATATATATATATATATATATATATATATATATATATATATATATATATACCAAAATATTTAACAAACCTAAACAAATACAAGAAACATCCTTGTTTTAGATATATATACAAGCAACATCTTTATTTTAGATACAAATACAAGAAACATCATTGTTTTAGATCTAACATAGTAATTACTTTAGACATGGTATTAGCTATAAAGTGGATTTCTCAAATTTGTTATAGATAGCCATCAGTTTTATGGACAATCTATCATAATTACCAAACTGGCAGATGAACTATGACTGAAAATTGTATTTGCGACTTCGTTTGCAAAGGGATAGTTTGAATTCACCATGTGCGAGGAGTCAAAGCATTCACAATTGTGTCATTATTGTATCAAAAATATATCTAAATCATTTAGATAGTCAGTAAATTCATAATATGGGTATTATATATTCATCATTACATATACTTTTACATAATCCAAGTTTAATATTTACATAAATCACTAAAAGTTTTATGATTTTTAGTCCTAGGTCCGTGAAATGATCATTTGACCAAGTGATCATTTGCTTAGTGAACTTATTTAATATCCACATAATAATGTTGAAATTTTTAAACGGGTAAATAAGACTCAATATTTTTATTTTATTAAATATTCGGCATTTGACTTCAAAATGTAATTTTAGGGTACAGTATATTTTAAACAGGCAATCGTATATCCCAAAATTATATATATATTTATATATATATATATATATATATATATATATATATATATATATATATATATATATATATATATATATATATATATATATATATATAAGACATTAATCTGTACTTCAATTCATTTCTAAAGTTGCAATTTATATAAAAATCCAATCAAAGTGATTTCATAATAGGCATCCAGACAATTATAAATTGTTATCCTTCAGAACAAATATTAGTGTACGTCACCTTAGCACCGAAAGAAGGGAGGTTTAGCCAGTATCCAGTGAAACCACGTGAATGTTAGAACGAATCAGCAACAATTGAGTTTCCAGATTACTTCATTCGTTGCTCTCTATTTTCCTACAGCATTCCCTATACAGTTTCTGCATAAAGCAAATACACGTTTTAGAGAACAACTAAGCAGAATTTCGATGTAAGAGTGTACAAGCAATAATCTAATTTTGTGCTAGACAACATTGTCCAATTAGGTGATAAATTATTCGCCTCAACCTTAACTGAAAGCACCAGAAGCTGTGATACACGAATACAATATATTAACATATTAATGATATGCTATTTTCTCTCCATGACCATATACTTAGCTGACCAAGCTCTCACGTGTCCATTTATAACCATCAAGAAACCTTAACTTTTTTAATTACTCAGATAATAGTCAGCTGGCAGGTAACTTCACAAAATCCTCTTAACACAACAGCACACTTCACCATAGATAAACAAATAATCCATTCCTTAATTAGCTCATCGAATTAGAGTCCCCCCTCCGCGACACAAACCAGAAGATGATGATGATGATTGGTGTTTTACGACCACTTTTGTGCACAAGGTAGGCTAAATGGGCCGAGCAACCTCCAAAGGTAATGAAACGAAGTCAAAGATGAAACAACCTACAAATATGCCCACGCCGAGATTTGAACCCGGGTGGTAGTGATCTGTGGTCCAACACGCTACCGCTAGACTACGTAGGCGCCCCCACAAACCAGAAGAGTTATTGTCTCTATCAGTCACTGGGCCTATGTCTGCGACCGGGTTACGTTCACGTTCAAGTACTGAATCAACTTACAGAATTGAAAATGTTTTAAATGATTTTTGTATGCATTTTGTAACATACAGATATAACACATAGTAGTAGGATATAGTTAACACACCTATAACTTCCCTGTATAAACATACATAAATTCAAATAATTAATAATTAATATAGAACAACTGTTGCAACGTATTAGATATTGCACTGGCTGCAAAGTACCTTTCTATCCCTTTTCTACTGTTCAATCAATTTTTATTCAATTTTTAAATTCTCAAACATTAGAGCAAATGTTCAAGATGGCTAATCTTATGTTTGGATGGTAGTTATATAAAATCATTAAAAAATTTAATTAAAGGTAAATATTAACAGAAACCACGTACAAAATGAAACACCTGGACTAACAACCAGTTTTAACTATCATGGTACCTGTTAGTGACTGATCTCACCTGACATAATGTTGGCAAATAAAAACACGTTAACTATCAATAGATCAAAGCTAATTAACTTTGTCGGATAGAGACAACATTTAAATTCTTAACGTTCGTCAGATCAAAGATAACATTCCCGACCTTGTATGTGTAATATCAAAATCAATTACACCAATATACACACAAACATGCGCGCGCATGCACCCACGCACGCACGCACACAAAGCGATTGCGCTCATGAGCAAATATGTGTATGTTAATACCAACAACAATGCCACTGTACAACGGAAGTTATCATATACACATATATTAGTTTGCCAGTAGAACAATACATAAAACATCCAGAAATATTTCTGCCTGTATGTTTGCATATATATATATATATATATATATATATATGTGTGTGTGTGTGTGTGTGTGTGTGTGTCAGTGTGTTTGTGTGTGTGCTCGCGCGCGCGCGCGTGTGCATGTGTGTGTGTGTGTGTGTGTGCGCGCGCGCGCGTCTGTCACATCAATTTACATCACAATACCGAATATAAAAAATTGATATAGCGTGGCTTCTAATATCGTTTGGAAAACGGTATTAAGAAGCATACTAGCTAATATTGAAGACGGTTATGTTATTAATATAAATCGTCTTCGTAATTATCTTTATCCGATATCTAGTCCTGTCCACGATCTCAACGAGATTAAAAACGCAATAAAGGTCAATGGCCACTTATTGATGTGTTCTAAATCGACCTAATTTCATACGATTTAACCAACACTTTATAGATCAGCGGCTGTCACTGATCATTTGGGGCTATATTTAGATAATGTGTTATGTGCAGAGTAATTTATGTGATATTGTTAATTAATATATATATATATATATATATATATATATATATATATATATATATATATATAATTACAAAACGTGTGAGTCTATCGTTCGGCTTTTCTGATGATAAAAGATTTGTCATATTTTTGTTAAGTCAAAAAGAGGCCTAGAATCTAATGATAGATGATGACATATCAGTAATACATAACATCTATATGTGTGTTGTTTTTGGTCTTATCTGAGGCTGACAGATAGTTTCCTGTCAGAGCCAACTATTTACTAGACGCTTAAATAGAAATTGTTACAATCACTTCGCTGATGTATTAGGCAAATGATAAGGGAATGTAAACAAACTTGGTTCCTAAAACAATACACAAATGACTGTACTTACACATTAAAACATACAATGGAAATATTTTAATACAAAGTACAATAGAAAGATGTACCCGGTATATGTAAACGCGAATATATAAATGGATAAATTAACTGATAATTACAGGACATAAGAGGGAATGTTTTGCAATATTCTGGCGAAACATATTGCGGTGATATCAAAGCCAATTAAATACGAAGATTATGAATTCCATGTCGAGCTTTATCTTGAATATTATGAAGAAAAATATGCCACCATCTAAATGGCTTTGTATATAAACACTTTCAGCTTAAATCAAGTACTAGTAAATATTTGTTTGTGTAACGTTTGTGTAATATGGTTGTGTGTTACTTCACTGGTCTAATCTCCAAGACGTTAAGTACTTCTTTCGATAAATGTTTTACATATGCGATACAATGATCACACGATAGATACAGTATTAAAGTAACCTTTTGTAATTTAAAGGAAAAAATAGTTTGTTTTAATACAAATATTACTATTTTACACCCATATTTTACACCCATTTTTAAACATATTCCAAGCTAAATGAGCAGATGAGTATACCATCCTAGACTTGAATTTTGACGCCAGAGGTTTGTGGTCAACCACGCTATTAGCTAGCTAATGGATACGACCAGGAATCTGGAATAAAAGATCAATATTGAATAACGAAAAAGATACTCTCTTTTTTTAAACAAGCTATTGAGGAATAAGTGAGTGACGATTTGCCGATGATATCAGCTTTAATAGTTCTGGCGCAACATCAACTAATCAACCTTCAAAGATATCTAACAAAATTTAATAGAAATATTACATGAAATGTTAATAACTCATCGATTTAATTATGTTCGAATTCAAACTTCCTTGAACGGACTAAGCTATTTTATGACAGTAATTTTTATCTTTATTCTTAAATGCCATTAATTACCCTAATTACATATAAAGTCTCTTCGGTGTGAATTTATTCTAAGTCTATTATATACAATTAAGGTGTATGAATAAGACTTGAGTTTAATCACTCATAATATGTAGTGTTTATATTAACATTTTAATAGAAAAGCTATATTTGTCTATTTCTCAGAATAGAAGCTATTTCTTTAGACCAATTGTGTGATGCTTTATTGAAGTATTAAAAATAATTTCCGGTGCTTACGTTTCTTCGTATAAAAACAGATTTAATTTTGTTGACTATCATTTGAAGATATTTTGATATTTATATTCATCTCGTCATATAATGTTACTTAACGAAATATTAATGGGGTTTTTTTTGGTGTGAATTTTATAATTGAATGTTTAGTTTTATCAACTGCCGCCAGAGGGAATCTATTTATGTCAGTGGCAACATCTGTTTGATATTTGGAACATTCGTTTAAAGTCGACGTTTAAATGAATGCTAACGTCTGCAAATAATTTAAAATGTACTGTTAAAACAATCGATCTTGAGTGACAGATAGATAATTGGCAGATTTAAAATGAAACCTATTGGTCTAACATCCAATATTCTATTTATAGACAAATGGATAGACAATGTTAGAGAAGTAGATTAAAAGGTGGATTGACAAAAAGAGAATAGTATAATAAGAAATATATATATATATATATATATATATATATATATATATATATATATATATATATATATTGTGTGTATAAAGACTAACAATACATGTTAGGATTACACGGGAAAGAAGCCAGAATGAGCCTGATAGTGTGAAGCTTCCAAAGAAGAATACTTAAATACGTTATCAACCTTATCTCGTAATATTGGCCTTTCCTGGTCGATTCGTATCCCATTATGCTGTATTCCTTATTAATCAATACTATTAGATAATTAGCAATTTACCATTATAAAGTTTATTTACAATGTGTAAATGTTCTAGAGAAGATTAAACCAGATTGTTTACGTCATTCTTTTATTGCTTTAGCTTCCTCTTATTTTATCCTCTTATAGATAAATATCTAGGTCAGAGATCCAATTGAATTGATATATAATCATGTAACAATATCACGTAACATTATCACTTAACAAAATCGGGTAAAATTATAACATAATATTATCGCGTACCATTTTCTTATCGAAATTAATTGTGACCAAAGCTAGTCAATATTTCATTCCTCTTCTTGAATATGACAAATATTCGGTATGTCAAATGAAGTTTTTTGGGGGATACCTGCCTTTATTCAGAGACTTTGGGAAAACAAATCTAAACATTCCTAAACCTTGTCTGGATTAATGTCTGAATTACGATTGGATTTGATTTGATTATTGCAATATTTTGAATGCAGAGTTTATTAACAACATGCAGTCTACTGAGCTTAAACATTTCATTAAGAAATATATATACAACAGATCTAGTCTATATTAAATATATCGTGTATGTGGGTGGGTGTATGGGTGAGTGAGAGGGTGTATGAGTGAGTGAGTGAGTGAGTGAGTGAGTGAGTGAGTGAGTGAGTGAGTGAGTGAGTGAGTGAGTAGTGGTGGTGAGTGAGTGAGTGGTGGTGGTGGTGGTGGTGGTGGTGGTGGTGGTGGTGGTGGTGAGTGGTGGTGGTGAGTGAGTGGTGGTGGTGGGTGAGTGGTGGTGAGTGAGTGGTGGTGGTGATGATGGTGGTGAGTGAGTGGTGAGTGAGTGAGTGAGTGGTGGTGTGGAGTGGTGAGTGAGTGAGTGAGTGAGTGAGTGAGTGAGTGAGTGAGTGAGTGAGTGAGTGAGTGAGTGAGTGAGTGAGTGAGTGAGTGAGTGAGTGAGTGAGTGAGTGAGTGAGTGAGTGAGTGAGTGAGTGAGTGAGTGAGTGAGTGAGTGAGTGACCATTTTAACTTAATAAATGAAGATGATAACAATTGTTATTATATTCCATTTCAAACGCACTTCTACCTTTCTTTTTCTGGTGCCTTTATTTTGATATCCCAGTACTAACTATATCGTACTAAGTTTTATTAACATAAGTATTTCAACACCACGTTTCTAAAGAATATAGCTATAGTGTTGAATTTGTGACTGTCAGTTGATCGTCTTAATTCAATTTCGTGAGTCTAATTTTATTGACCTTTATCCTTGATAGGGAAATATTTTATTTAAATATTATGTTTAGATACATATAAGTTCAATTTAGATTATTTCTGTCCTCTGACGTTTTTTAAATATATTTATTGCAGTACATTATTAACATATGACTAACTTGTAGTTGATAAGTTGACATATATCATACACCATTTATAAATAACCGTTTCCATTATTTTGCAAATCTGCCATTAACATAATGGGCGACTTGAAACACCTTTCTATTAACGGTAAGAGTTGATAGGCAAAATTGGTGGCTTTAAATTCAATATCTTAATATAAGAACAAATAACACCGCCTATTGTTGTTTCTACATGAGATTATCAGTTTCTACGCACTTCTTCATATCTACCATGAATTGCGGATAATGATCATGGACTAGATCAAACACATTTAAATTGAACATATTCATAGTTTTCTGCTGAATTGTCTCTGATCAGGGCGATTATGAAATACGTCCTTGCCATTCACATCCTAACGTACCAGATTACTGTCGGAGAAAACAGGATCCTAGTTGAAGTAATCTGCTAATGTTCACATTGGCATAACGAAATATATTCTTGATCACCTAACATTAATAAACCGCAGCAGTTTCTATGCTTTACTTGTATAAATAACTTCTAGAAATTTCATAACAAAATGGTTTTATCAATAGAGCGTTGGCCATTTGCGTCAAGACTGTTTATCTACCCAGTAACAGACTACTTCGGTAAAGAAGTATTACCTTTTGCAGGGAATTGTGGCTGATGACTTGACGTTAACAAGGCAGCACGCATTCAAATCTCGAGTGACCTTTGTGTACTTAAATTATGCGAGGACGCAGAAAATCTGATTTTGAAACAGTTTGTTAGCTAACATTCTACGACTGGTATTTCGATCCTCATGGCGGTTATATTGGTAGTAAATATTGTCTACTAACCTATTGCTCTTCTTCAACATAATTTTAATTTTAATTGTCCAAATGATACGACTTGTGGAATACAATGTCAACTGACAGATCCTTCTTCCCTTGACGTTATTTTTTAATCTTTCAGCAAGCGGCGTATATTTGACGTGTACAAAAATAGCTTATCCATTATCTTATCGTAACACAGTGTGCCTTGGCGTAGTAATCGAATGCCAAATGTGCGGCAGGGCTCACTAACTGACTCACTCACTAGCACACCCAGTCATCTACTCAGTCACCCATTCGCTGACTTCTCTATTATGAGAAAATATTCCATAAAGTAACAAATTTATATGCAAATACGTTTGACAATAGTACTACATCGTTTATATTTTCTACATCCGATTCATTTTAGCCTTAACTCATTCAAATAATAATCCATTCTCCGGGTTAAGTCCCCCTCAGACAATCAACAACTGAACTAAAATAAAGTTTATTATAATTAAATTAGTGCAAAACGATACGATTAATCAGTAATTGAAATATATAATGATACATTCATTTCATCTTAAAATTGGATCTCAAACAATCTTTTTTGTTCTCATCAACGGACACACCTAGAATGAATCCTACTGGCTAATTGCTTCCTTTAAGGCACGGATATATAAGACAGGCCAATAGCGATATAGAATATGAACTGATCTTCGTCAAACTATTTCGGAGAGTGATTGATCCAATGCACTTTTATAATGCTGTCATGTTACAGTTACATGTGAGCTTTAACAATAAATAACTTTGAAGTAAGAATAAATTAGTGCGAAAATATACTTTATTACACTTCATTAATTAAAAAAAGGGGATCTCGCAGAGACTCAGTAGTTAGCAATAACATTCAGCAGATGATAGAGGTTCAATGTTCTGACATATAATAGTAAGTTTCATATAAGGCATCAGTGTGGGGATTGGTGATCAGAAAATACTAGCTTAAATAGATAAAAAAGATAGAGAGGCAGAGAGAGTGTGTGAGAGAGAGGGGGGGGGGTTGTGAAAAATTGCTTTTCCGCACAAAGTAGACTAAATGACCCGAGTGATCTGCAAATATAATGAGACGAAATGAAAGATGAAAAACCCTTCAAGGCCATGCCAGATTAATATTTACGGACCCAAGGAGGTCAAGGGGGACCGGGACTCCACCTCTCAGGGGGTCAGAATCGCACCCCATCTCTAGTAGGGATCCTCCATCTTTAAATGCAAAAATCATTTGGCGACATAATAACCAATGTAGTAGTACCGCGAATTTGTCATAACATTCTTAAATAACAGCACATTGAGTATTGTGTAATGTGTGTCCGAAATCATCATTATTTAACAGACAAATCTCAATTTTATATGATTTTATACTAGGGTGGCCAGACGTCTGGCTTTGTGCCGAAGTGCACAGCTTTTAAGCAGGTCATGCTCCACCCGGCGCCAAATTAAACCGGACCTGTTTTGATCTTCACATATTGTAACATGACCCTAATTTCTCAGAAGAACGTCCAGCCATGTACAGAAAATTCTTAGCCAACAGAACACTCCTGGAGATGGCAAGTAAAGGACATAAATACAAGAAATAAACAGTTCATGATAGGCTACCTTTGTGTGTTTGTAATAAGGGAACATTTAGCACATCTACTTCAATTGGGTTAAAATTAAATATTGATATTCGTTTATTTTACTTCTGTGTAATAATAAAAGGCGTTTCTAAATGCACTATGTGTATGTGCGCGCGGCTGTTTGCGCATATGCGTAGTAAGTTGGTAACTTATAATCATGTCCTCCTATTGGAAACACCATGTCTTCTTTTTCAGAAAATTAGAAATGGCCGCAGTATTTTACACTCAGTTATTTAGTATAAAATGAAGTATATTTGTGATTTGTCTGTTAGATAATAACTTAGTTAGTCCAATATTTTGACAACTCTCAAACAATATTGCCCCAATACTCGTCACGAGAAGCTTAAAGGTTTCTGTAAGACACGCTGGATTGAAATAACATTATTGTTCGGAAACATTTGGCGTGCTTTACGAACACCTGGTTATTTGCCTTGATGCTATTGTATATCCACGTGTTTATCCAGAGGTTAATGAAAGTCGTTGGAATTGGGATAGTGACACCAAGACAACGGCTCATGGTTTGAAAAGTAATCTGCAGAGTTTCGGTGTTATTGTTGGCTTCAGAGCTTTGAAGGATAGATTGGATTATTTGAAAGGTATGTCAGCTAAACTACAAAGAAGAGATATTGACGTATTTGGGGCATACACAATGACTGGTTTTATATATAGGTACTGAAGAGGGAATATCAAGGATTCCAAGGGTTCTTTGTAATGAGTCGAAAGTACATACTTACGCACATCTTCTTTATTACAAAAGATCAATCAAGATTCCTTTTATTGATATCATACTGCAACCGTTGCAGAACCGTTTCTATGCAGACAACTGCTGGCCAGTGAGTGCTTTGCTGAGTCTCACACCATCTTTAATGGTCAAACTAGGGATGTTGCCTCCCCAGATCAATTTGAATTATGGCATGACGACTTGCCAACTGCCAGGTCATTAGATAATGATGTATCTAGATGGTTCAACGTGTGGTCAAGGCAGTCTGACAGGGCTGATTTATCGGATACTTTGATGAAATCACTAGCATCTGCAGATCCAGATTCCTTTCCGAATATTAAATATTTACTGGCGTTAGGATGTATTCTGCGGAAGCAGAGCGTAGTTTCTCTATGTTGAGGCTAATCAAAAGCCATTGAGGAGCTGGACAAGGTTTTCTTCATGTACATTAATGAAAATACATTACACTAAACACATTGATTCCCCCAAAATGCAGATAGGTTCATTAAAGAACACCTTAGACATTTGTTCAAGGCCAGACTTCTCGACTAACTGGTGTAGATTTAAATGAGGTAATAAGTATTTTCGAAATAATTTTTTCTTTTATAAGTATGCATCTTGAAATAAATGGTTAATCTGCTTATTAAAAATCTTAATGCCATAATGTACAATATGTCACATTATGACTGGTGACACTTTCATGTTTCTAGTAACAAATCGTCCAGCCTCATACCATGGGTCTTTCTTCACAGAATGTCTATATATATATATATATATATATATATATATATATATATATATATATATATATATATATATCGCTTTTGGTGTTTTAATTCATCGTTTGATAAATATTAAAATAATAAAATCTGATTATTTACTTATCAAATGACCACAAATATATCTTTCATATCGCGGCTGTAACATATTACAATAAAAAGTTGTATATGTATTTTATGTAATCTATATGCCATAAACCTGTGGTAATGGGAAATGTAATATCTAAGATCAATGACATTTGTACCGATTTAGGCTAAACAATGATGTAATCTTGGGTGATAAAAAACCCAAAAATAGATTGCATCTGAATGGCCGATTTCTGTTTTGAGTAATTTAATTTCCTCTATTGTAAATAATATTTCTCTTCGGACAAAAGACCAATATTTATCTGGTGAGTATGTATAACATTATATTATTGATATGATTATTTTTCTACACAGATATAGCCACATATGCATGACCAACTCCAGCCTGTGTTTTGACACATGTTATATGATGACATAACACTTTAGGTGATATGTTGCTAAATTATCAATCGAAAATATAAATTTTCATCTTAACTTTTACCTGTTTAAAGATGTTCATATTTATTATGTATTAATACCATAACAAACTGTTACATCTCAATATTGATGAATGTAGTTTCCTTCGGTTCGCAGTTTTATCATCCCTAGTTAATATAAATAATTGATATACGTCTTCAATTAACAATGTTTAGGTATATGTATATAGACCAAAGATCAGCTTTACTCTTATCATTATGAACTTATGCTGATCACAGCAAACAAAAACAATTCACGGGAGAGGAAATATACATTTACTTAAAGAAATACTGAATATCACTAAACATGGACAGAGGGAACGACACAGCACTAATAATATTAGATTTATCTGCAGCTTTTGACAACATCGATTGTTCTGTTCTTCTAGCTCACCTCTTTGATTGACCTGGCATAGCGGTCACTGAACTCACTCGGTTCGGATCATTCTTAGCAAATAGGTGTCATTCAATAAAAAATAAGAAACTGTGTTTAAGAGGTAGTTCATATATTTGCAATGTCCCCAGTGCTCTTTCATTGGACCCCTGTTGTCTACTTTGAATATCACATCACTACGCTTTCTTATTCACAACTATAAATTAGACCATCATCTACATCTATATGCAGATAATACCTAAGTATAAATATAGTTATCTACAGCAGACACATAACTCTCTCTTATACAGCTGATATTTCTGGCTGGATGACAATCAATAGATTTCATTATTATAGGTACATTGCTATTTTAGATAATCTGCTACAGATCTGCCCCAAAGTACTACAAGGAAATAAATGCATTCATATTTCTATTATTTGTAGATGTTGAAGGAATTTTTGTTTGGCTTATTATAAATTATAATTGTTTTAACTGATAACCTATCCAGAAAGTCGATATAAAAATTATTAACTTCTCATTCATAATTAGCATGTAATACTCATAATATATTAATAGTAGATAACATAATATATATTAAAAATGAAAAAACTAACTTTTCTATATACATACTGGCCTATACTACGATAATTTCTCATTTACATATATGTATATATATATAAGCTGTTACTATTACAAAGTTAAAGTTTCAAGGTACAGACACTCTAATTGTTAATATTCTTGGTGTTTATTTCAGAGAGAGAGAGAGAGAGAGAGAGAGAGAATAGTCAATGTTTTACAAGAGAACTCATGGTAACCAATGACAAACTCTGACCTAAAAAGCCATCAGCCCTGTTCAAATTATCACAGTATCAGTAATCAAATAACCTATACATACCTGACAGCACCTTAATTAATGCCGTTATGTTTCTACAGCGAATAATTACCTTCCTAGAAAATAAATCTAATCATTCACGTACAACATAAAGATTAAGAATTATAAAGTTTAAGCACGTTCTTGGCTCGTTACGGTTCAATGGATAGTCCGACCTTTATACATTGAGCTACAGATCACTGACCTTAACATTTGAATAATGGCCTAATTAATTTAATCTTAAAATAATAAAAAAGTGCTTACATTGAAATAATATATGGAACATGTGGATAAGTGTAATTAGAGAAAATGTTGTATAGCCACTTCTGTGTACAATAGGATTAGGTAAAATAGACCTAGCAATATTCGAAGGTAACCAATACAACTTTATATAATGTTTTACATCGCGTTTACGGCTACAATGAATGAGTATTCTATATAGTCACACACTGGTCTCGTATAATGTTGCACAGCAATTCACAATAAGAAATGTCCGTCCGTGAAGTTAGTCTTTTATAACAAGTCTGTCGTCAAATTTTGAATAGTCGAAATAATAAATAAGAGGGTCAGATACAGAAGTATTTATTCAAGTCGTTGATGAAGTACGCATAGAATGAGAACTAGGATGAGACGATATAATCTAGATGTTATTTATTGTATATATTGTATTTTTATTGTAGGTATCGTATATTTATTGTATATATTGCATATACACTTATTATATACACATGTTGTATAATCAGAGCGGTTGCTAACTAGAACTTAATTGACGAATATAATTGATTTCCCGTAGCCGGGCAACACGTGGGGAAGATGCGGAGAGGAATTAATGGGATCGCTGTAATTATAAAACAGTGACGAGATGAGAATGAGAAGGAGCAAATAAAGAGAAACAAAAGAACCTTAGGAAAAGAAGACGGATCAGAGGAATAGTTATAATTATTGGATAAAAATAGCACGAGAGTGTATATCTAACAATATTTTGTTAAGTTTTCAAATACTTCAATTATTTTTCTTTCAGTCTATATAAAAACATTAATGAACAATTCGATTTATTCCATTATTTAATCCCTGTTTTTGAAGAAGTAAAATAGGTTTATTTAGCGAGTATTGTTTCCCTTTTCTAGTTCCGTATTAGTTTTATTTATCACTGAGTAGTGTCAGGAATGAAGAAACAGGTGAATTCTATATGTAATGCTGTTATTATCGTATAAGAAACATTTGGCTTATTCGTAAGTACTTAAATAATCTGGCATGTAAAACCTTAGTCCAAGCTCTTATAATTGACTGTATCGATACAGTGTTATAACATATCCCTATCTCTCTTTGATGAACTGCCTACAGCGAGTGCAGAATTGTGTTATACGTCAGGTGACATGAACTAATAAAAGGAAACATATAACACTAGTTTGTTCTGCTGCATCATTAAGATATGCCAGTCATTCAATTCATATATATATATATATATATGTGTGTGTGTGTGTGTGTGTGTGTGTGTGTGTGTGTGTGTGTGTGTGTGTGCGTGCGTGTGCGTGTGTGTGTGTGTGTCCGTGTGCCTCTCAAAATGGATCCATACATAAACCTATATATCACTGAGAACTAAATAACGTAATAAGTCTGAGTTACTCGTCAGCCTGTGTGACCTAGACAGTCCGTTTTTCTTACATCACTAATGCACCTAAATGGTCTATTTATATATAGTTGTTTATGTTATTAGTATCATTATGGATACTCTTTCCAACAGCAATAGTTCAAATACAGAGGCCAGCATTATTCAATGAGTTGGGTTTTTTTCCAATTAGAAATTACTACTCACACGAAACATGTCTAGTAAAACATGTGTGTGTTTGAGGTGTCCAACATACACTACCATCAGAGAGACTTGAGAGGCCGACGTGTGCTTTTCTGATTACGTAGCTTAATTAATGCAATTCAATATTAATTAGTTGTTTATATGTGATATCTTGTATATCTATTATCCGGCAAAGACCGTGACATTAGTAGGATCCGATTTGATTTCATTACTATGAGTTCGAATTAAGATGCTGCATGATCGATTCTTCCACTAATCGACATACACATAATAGAATCACCTATCGGATAAACTTACATATACAAATATTTAAATGTTATATATGTAATATTTTATAAAATGGACAGTATACACATTGTTTAAAAGAATGTGACTAGATATTAATTAATTGCCAGAGTGGACTACAAAGAAGTGAGTCTTTAACGACTTTTTGAAAGTATTTATTGTTCTAAGGTCCCTGGTGCTGATGGGAAGTGCAGCTGTAGCACCTCTTACCGTAAGTCGCTCGTATAGAAGGTGTTACTTAGGTCAACGAATTCTGAGATCTCAAAGTTCTACTTGGTCTGTCTAAATCCAGCATGTCCTTCATATAGACAAGTGAGTGGTCATTTGTTATACATGTAGTTTGTCTATTAAGTTATTAGACACGCCATTTTTAGAGCATTACAGGAGTCCAAACGCGATGTCACAAGTCCGTTCATCAATGAATTTACGGCTTCAGTATCGTGAGCTTAATATTGGTTGCGTAATCCATGGGTCCTTATGGCATCACCCAGTGGCTTGGTGTACATAATATAGTTTTATTACCTAGTACAGAATCCTGAGATACGTTACAATCCATCATGACAAGTTCAGTCGGTTCACCTTCGCCACACACTGCGATACCTGTCTGTGAATTATGAGGTTATTCAGAAGAGTGGGTTGCCCGAAATACCGAAGCAATGATCAAGCCAATACAGTAACCTGCGGTGATGATCTATAGTGTAAAATACGGCAGACAAATCAAGTAAACATAGCACGGAAACACAATCTTGGTCAAAAGATTGTATAATATGATTTTTTGCTTTGAGAAGAGCTGACTCTGTTGAGCGTATCAGGATCCACTCCTGGCTTCCTGAGTACAGCCCTGATACGATCACAGGAAGTCCCTGGGAAATTAGCTCGATTCCATTGAAGCATTTATATTTGTCACGAGCGGTACTAACTCATCTAGCTGTAATAGCCATGTTGGCATGGGATTAAGTTCACAAGATTTATCAGAAGATTTCTTGAGAATGGCTCTCATTTCTTCTTGGGACGCATGCGCAAATGATATAAGGGGCTCTGACATATATGCGTGTATATTGGGTAACTGACTAACAGGGCTGACAATAGGGTGTAAATCATGTTTGATTGTATCAATCTTCTGTATGAAGAAATACTTCGGTGTCCCTCCATTTGGTAGGAAGAGGGTATCACTATCACCCAAGAGATGCTTTTTTAACCGATAGATGCCTTTGGTGTCGCATCCGCAGTAGTCACCTTATCCAAGTAGTATTGCACCCTCTATTCTCTCAAGAATTTCGTTATGATCAAACACTGATTTCTGTACATTTGGTTATCAACAGTCAATGTAGATGTTCGCCATTTACGCTCAAGTTTACATGTAAGATGTTTCGGCGGATGCAGATCATTAATATATCAGGGACAGTTGGGCGTCTCCACAATGGCCTCTGTTCGAAAAGGAGTGTGTACTGATATGATAGCAGAGATTTCAATCCATGGTTGTAGCCATTCACCAATATCTCCACGGATTCGCCAGATTGGTGTAGCATGGGAGTAGCCGCGATATCAGATTGACATCAGAGGCATATATTTTTCAGACGGATACTGTCTTTCTACACGGGGGCTGGCTTGGCGATATTCGCCGTGATGATGCGCCGTGATGATGCGCAATGATTTCGCGTTAACCTGCCAAAGTGATAACAAAATCCAGGGTCAGTGACGTCAATGGTTGACGCGACGTTGCTGGTATCCCTGGCCATGTGTTGGCTCGTGTACATGCCGCTGTAGGCCGCATGATTTCAGGAAGCTTGGGTCATCTTTAACATCAAGAAGAAGTTCAAATCACAGACGATGAGAATATCCTTGGGGTTGTAGCATACTCAGTTAGAAAAGTGGGATATTCATTATCTAGGAACGTACTACTATGGTGTTCATACACCTTGGAGAGAAGGATGGTATTCCTATGTCAATATTTACTCCTGGCAATTTGTAAACAGAGTCGAGCTAGTCCTTAGAGCAAAGCCTACTCACAAAACTCAGTACTGGACTAATTAGCCGCCTACCAGCCATTGTTCACCTCCGGTGAACTGCATAGATTGAGTTCAAACAATGTTGTGTCATGGTTGACTGACGTCATTAACAACCAGTGACTGCACATGCAGCAATAATATTCTAGTGTAGGTGGTCATGCTTCACTGAACACAATACCACAGGGATATATGGCAGATAATCACCGGTTATCTAGTTTAATAATTATCCAGATGGTATCCATATGCAAATATAAAAGGTCATGTGTGTTCTGTGTCGCTTGATGCGCCCATCTGCATGTTTGTGGAAATGTAAGTTACATGTAAACAGCACAGAGCTGTTTAGGAGCTATCCACTTAATAGCGCTCAAGTCTAACCAAGTTCTGCATCTTACGTCCTTTCTGACATCTTCCAAACAGTGATAATAACACTGAGTCAAGTGATAAAGACAAAATGATTTTATATCAACAAAACATTCAGGAGATTTAATATGAAAGAGAATAATAAATAACCCTCCCCCCTCTCCCAGTATATTTATATATCACAAACAAATACACACACACACACACAAATAAGCATATACACACACACCAAAACTTACACACAAATGCACACGCACAATCATACACACAAACGCAATAACGCAATAACACAGTCGTTGGTCCACGTTGTGTAAGCGATGACTAGGAAATCTCCATATAGGGCAAAAACAACTGGTGGATCCATCCTTCAAAAGTAGCATATTGACACATAGATATCCTGTTTTAGAGACAGTAATCTAGTAATAACGACATTCCACACATCCGATCTTTATTTAGTGTACAGTCAATTTGTTTTGTTAATATTGTAAGTAAAAAATACATTCTCACAGGTACAAGACACCTCACAAATTGGTCCTGCCTGGTAATATATAGCTTATACCTTTTTATTTGCATCTAAAAACCACACACATCCAAGTGCGTAAGTATAAACACAGTTGCCATTGTTCTATAATGATTTAAAACGCATATGAATAGAAATTATTTTAGAAACTTTCATCAATATATAACATTATTATGAAGTGGATTATGAGCTGAAAGTCAACTCATTATCCCCACTAGAATGTAATTGGAAAACAACTAAATGCCTATTAATTGTAGTTTCTATCACCGTATTTTGTGTGTAGTCAAACTGAATATAGATTTTATTTACAGGTATTTTGTGACATTCAAAATGATAACAACATAAAGATAATTAATGTGTTTAATATGTAATTTAATAAGGACATAGTTACATTAAACGGAGAGAAAAAACAGTCGCAAGAGAGTAAATTATTTAAATTAAACTTAAAAAAGCAATTAACTTCAAAAACTGATAACTCTCGTCAGGAAATATGTCATACGATGCATTGTTCTGTTAGAGAGTAATAATCTCAAAAGGATCGGAGTTCATTTAATCATACTGACTTCTATATTTGAACAAGGCCAATGAAAACTACTGATACCATTACATGCAATACTCCGAGTGATCGACGGGTAATCAGGTACAAAGATATTTGCCGTACATGTAGCAAATAGAACCGAAATAAAACCTTACTTGTATTAATATATCTGTTCTATTATCTTCATTTAATCTACCTTTTATAATTTAAGCAACAAACATCCGTCTCTCTACACCACAAATTTCGATATATATAAACATTGAAAATACAAAGTTTCTCATAGCTCAATCACCAAATAATTGAACATAATGAGCTTTCTTATTCCTTTTGGTGTTTTTCAGCTTAACTACTATGTTCTTACGTTACATTATTTGGGGGGGGGAATCCGCGATAGGGTGGGTCTATCATGACTGTCAGTGAAGCAGTTGGTGGCTCAAAGCGTGTTAAATGTGTTCATTGCTAGAATTATTATCATTTATGCCAAATATATATCTTTACATAAAACATTCTTTATAATGTTTAGCTGTGCTGAAAATAAAAATAGGTCTTAATATATATTTAATGTTTGAACCCTAAACATTGACAGAGACAGATAATTGGGGATGATTAACATTATTGAAATTTATATAAATTTCACGCAGTTTTGGTATAAGTAAATTATTGCCTGATGTTGAACGCCGCGGCATAAAGTTTAAATTAAACACGGTGGTTCTGTGTTAGAGCTCTGAACTATAAAACGATCGATCCACATTTCGAGTCTACCTAACATATTAACTAATATTTGACATATTAATTCAGGGTTTAACATACTCCCTACGGTGTTGACACAGTAAACGGACTTTATGATGGCATTTTAAAAGTTAGGTTAATACTTAGAATTAGCACCAATAATTAGTTTGTGGCAATGAATTCCCAACCTTGGAAATACATGTATATCAAGCACCTTAACTTCTAAAGACAACTTGAGACATATCTGCTCAAAGTAACCATATATGAACTTATAACCTAAGGGAGTATTGGATAATAGTTTCAATATCTATTTAAATTAAATATCTGGCTACCTGTCTGCTCATATATGAGTGCATACGTGAGTGGTTAAGTGAGTGAGTGAGTGAGTCATTCATTCAGTCAGTCAGTCAGTCAATCAGTCAGTCAGTCAATCAGTCAGTCAGTTAATCAGTCAGTGAAGCGGTTAGGCAGTGAAACGATGAAACGGTGAGGCAGTGAGTGAGTCAGTGAGTCAGTGAATGAGTGAGTCATTGAGTCGGTGAGTCAGTGAGTTAGTAAATAAGTGCACCAGTGAGTGATTCAGTGAGTGATTCAGTGAGTGAGTCAGTAGGTGAGTCAGTTTGTGAATGAGTGAGTGAGTGAGTGAGTGAGTGAGTGAGTGAGTGAGTCAGTCAGTCAGTCAGTCAGTCAGTCAGTCAGTCAGTCAGTCAGTCAGTCAGTCAGTCAGTAAGTGTGTGAGTCATTGAGTGAGTCAGTGATGTAAGTGAGTGATCATTTATAATTTGTGCATATATTGTATAAGTAACTGCATTATATCGACATAATTGTATATTTTTTTCTAATAATTAAAAGATCAGGAAGAAAATAAAGCCTATATCTATCTAGACCCATACCTCCTTACAAATTGATACAACATTTATACACATGCCCAATTCCACACATGCATTAACCTAATCATATATAAACCTACACTGGCACAAAAATATACATACATTGGCCTATATATAAATAATCCATAACCTTTGGTAAAAAGCTTAATATACACGTAAGAATCTATGATACCAAACAATCCGTTTTTATGCGTATGTGAATATTTCGAAGAAAAAAATAGTAATCTTTTTGTTATCAGAAAACCCTATATGAGAAGTTTACTACATATACATATGCAGCATATGATGTTAATTCACATAAATAATTCAGATACTTAATATATAGCTAATATATAATTAAATTAAAAATTAATATTATCTCCTTCTTTCAATGTCTCGACCATTATCTTCATGTATTCTATAAACAATACCTGTTTCTATTACCAATAATTATATTTAATATATTATGTTTATCAATAATTAAAGTTCTTTATGTGTCAATAACCTTTTCTGTCAGACAGATGATAGTAGCATCTTCCTGGATATGTTTCTATGTTGGATGGATGTATGAATGGATGGATAGATCGATGGATCGATGGATGGATAGATCGATGGATGGATGGATGGATGGATGGCCTAGAACGTTTGAGGTAAACATTATTTTTAAAGTTTGCTAATAAAAGCTTTATAAACCAAATCAATAGTGTCGATAAACTTTATGTAAAGACTAAGGTATAAGAGTATAAATTGTTGACTAGAAATGGTAAATACATAAAGTATTATATAATTATATATATATATATATATTTTATATATATATATATATATATATATATATATATATATTAGTATTTTAAAAAGAAAAAACAGTTTCGCAATCTTTCACCGGGTATTAAAAGTTGTGCACATGGTAGGCTACAAAATGGGCCGAACGACCTACAAAGCGAAGTCTAAGAAGAAACAACCTTCAGATATGCCCACGCCGAGATTCGAACACGGATGGTAGTGATCTGTCTTCCAACACGCTATGCTGCATTAGAAGAAATAATAACTGAAATTAGGTTATGATATTGTCAATTTTAGAAAATTATTACCCTAAAAAAATTCTATCCGGGGTAATATTCTCCTCTGTGCGTGTCTCGGCATGACAATAGTTATCTCTGATGACGTTTTATTCTGAGCAATGGAGAATGATGTTGTCAGACATTCCTGGCAGGAGATACTCTGCGGTGGATCTTCTCCAGTCAGTAGATATATAAGGGGTGAGTACCCAATTATTTAGCGACAGAGCACCATTTCATCACGATGCCTTTCCAGGCAGGCCCACATCTAATAACCCAAACTAAGCTGTTATTCATACAATTTGTTTCTATTTGTAGTGGTCAGACATCTTCACACTGCCTTCTTCCATATTGTTTACGATAGATCAGTAGTCAGTGAAAGGAAACGGGGTATTGATCTTCAGATATATTAGAGTAGCTTAGGACAAGTGAATCTTCTATGTCGAACGTTTCTATGATTTCTAAGCAGGACATAGAATCCACGCATATAATATATGTGTCCCCATTTGTTCCAATACCATGACATAGTGCAAGAAATATCACTTGAAATTCTGCTGTATATATTGAAGCCACTTCAGGCAGCCGTTTCATCAGTCACAACTTGCCACAAACAACAGCACATCCAACCTTTTTGACCTTATAGATGGTCATCATATGTATTGTTTATAATGTGAAACCAGCTCTGAAAATCCGACGGACAAACATTGGATTTCTTCCTAGCTCTCAGATCATGCAAAACAGTTAGTTTCATCATATCCTAAACTTGAAATAAGAGACAGGCGACTCTTTTCTATTTGATGAGTCAATATCCAAGTCTTGCTCCAGAAACTAACCCTAATTCCAGAAATTGAAATAAAGTTAGGTCTGGCTGAAACGTTATCTTGAAGTTTAAGGTTGAACTCCATATCAAATGTTAGATTTGCCAGATAACTACCTAATTATAGTGCATTTTGCAGAGATAGTCGTTCCATCCGTCTACAAACAGATTCCTCATTGGATTCTACATCCAGACTCTCCGCTGGTGAAGTCCTTAATGCCGCTGTGACTTTTTCCAAGATCCGGTGGTAAATGTGGTCAAGTATTATGATATATGATTTACGAGCCCCAGCCCCAGATAATCATTCTGTAATCAAGTTGCGATCTAATTACCGCCATATAATGACAGAGGAGTGATGAACGATCTACCCACAGACTATTTAAGATGTAGAATGAAAGAGAGCTTGTTGAAGAATTTGGTTTCTATTAAAACTGGAATATCTACCCCGTACAATCTTAGAGTGGAATATGGGTGAAATTGCATTTGTTTGTAGATGTCTACATAAACTGCTTTGGACCTGATTAATGTTAAGCCACTGCCATCGGCGCAATTTTCTAATTTATTAAGACACAACCGTAATAATATTTCTATGCAATTCATATTGTGGGACTAGTAGCAAATAAGAAAATCTTCCACGCCTAATGAACAATTAACACTCAGTAAACATTTAACTGCTGAATAGTGTTACTGATCAGTCAGTCCTTGTGCTACGCCGTTTTACTGATCGTATGAATAAGAAAAGGTGTTATCAATGTGGACGGAAATATATCTGAGTTGGAAATTAGTTTTGGCAGGTTACCACGAAGTTCGGCATTATATACATTTCTAAGCATTCCATATTCCATGTTGTCTCTAATGCCTTTTCCAAATCGAAAAATGTCCACACCATGACAATGATAACAATGATATTTGTTTCCAATTTGTATATTATTTCTTACGGTTTATATATCACATAGAATATAGTAGTCGAATACATACAAATTAGAGGACCTGTGTAGTTGAAAGGGGCGATGTAAATTCCCCTTTTGTTAGTGTCTCTCAGTTCGGAAGAAGAAATCCCCCCCCAGCTGGTATTCAGCTGGCAATATTTACAGTTGCCGGATTATTATTAATTTTCCTCCTGGATATCAGAGTTCGCTTGGAAGCTCAGACATATCAGATCACGTCGGCCTGACATTCAAAACTGGATTTTACCCTCCGACTGACGTCAGAATGTGACCTCGTTCTGCTAGAATGCTACCACTCTTTTCAATGAATTCCCTGATATCCGGGATATCCCGAATATTTCTCATGGGTGCTCGCCTGCCCGCCAATTTAAAACTTGGGTCCTTTCTTCAAATTTTAAACAAAAAAAGGGGGGATTTCACTTTCCCATTTAAAAACCCACTTCAATGAATTCAGAATGTAGCCATCGACCTTCACTCCATAGAATCCATTTTTTTTGCGGGGGGGGGTCTAACGTGAGAATAATAGTGCCGGTATTTATTGGGCATATGTGGCCCTGAACTGTTATCTTCCTTACCTATGTAATCCCTTGTACTGCAAAATTCTACAGTAGATCATAATAAATTGCGTCAGAAAGATATCTACATCGTATCACTTTTTTTATAATTCAGACTACGATGTGGGATAAAACTTCAATTGGTCAGTTTTCCAGCACTGAGGAATGCAGCAAATTAGGAGGTCTTCAGATCGAATATTTCTCATGGGTGCTCGCCTGCCCGCCAAGTAATTTAGTCCTTTCTCAATTACAAAAGGATTTAACTTTACCAAAGAAAAGGCCTCACTTGTCCCATGTATCACTAACAGTCTCCGCCACTTATTAATATGTGATTCCTCACTGTCTGAGGAAGTATCCATCTCTTTAAAGCACGTTTTGTGTTCAATTGAGGGATCAGGAAGGTATCTATATTTAGTTTTTGTTTCAGCATAAATGATCCAGATTTAACCAGTTAGTATGTATATTATTTTATTATTGACATGATAGTTACTACATAGACATAACTACTTATGCACGACAAACATTAGCCTGTCTTTTTAGTTATACGAAGTTTGTGTAACAGGTACAAATTTCATTGATAAGTTGCTAAATAATCAATAGATATTTAAATACCATTTTTTAATAGCTATAACTAACTGCAATACCTCACTATTAAATTATTTACCAATTACACTTGATTAAATAAAAATCGCCAATGATTCTAACATAATTTATCTATACCTGCAAGGAAGGGCTTCAATGAATCATCAGACACTATCTATGATGAATGGCCAATATCCCATACCTGGATATGCTTACCATATTCCTCCCTCCAAACCAATATGATTTAAATTGTAATACACAAGTCCTCTCTAAGACAACGTTTTTATTTGCACCATGTCAGATTGATCCCATAAGATACCACACGAATTATGAGCTATTTCATCTGACATATTTCTATATCTAAACTATATTTACTGAAAAAGGATTTATTTAAATACTAGCACCAAGAAAATAATACAGAACTGATTGTACTGACATAATATAGTAATGTCATTAAATGTTACAATTGGGCGTTATTAAAGAAGTATTGATAAATATACTTCAATTAGGAGAACTTTGAAAATGTCAAATCTTTTTTGGCAATGTTATATATTATTCTATTTCGCCTTTAAATGTAATGAATTTTATTCCTTCTTTGCATGGCGGTTTATTACGCTCAGAACCTAATACAAAGACCTGTCATCTACCTAAATTGAGGATGATGATGTTGTAACCTATAAGATATATGTATTTAATTTAGGATAAGCTAGTCTCCATGTTAAATGTGTATCTTTCCTTACTCTGGGGGAGGCTATACCTTACAGCAATACTATCGACTCTATGATACTTTAACCTTTATCAGTATGCTATTACATTTTAGGGCAATCTAAGGCAATCGAAGCAGAATGTAATATGAATGGCGTGTAGATTTGAGTCATCAATATCTTAAACAGTTTCTACTTATCTATTTTGTACAGTACAGACTTTATACCATAAACTCTTCATTTATATTATCATACAGCGTACCATACCATTTCTATGTTCTATCAACTCATTCATGAGTATACTCTATATACTTCCCAAATCAATTATAATCCAATAACATAGGACAAGGTAATAAATTGCAGGTATGTGAAAGAGCGAGTAAGTGTATTAAAAATAATCAATTGTTGAAGTAAGACCGTTTCAGGTTCTATATTTATATATATATTCATATATATATATATATATATATATATATATATATATATATATATATATATATATATATATATATATATATATATATCATTCTTAAATGGAACATATATAACCAGCTTTCTTCAAGTTGTACTGTCTTTTTTACGTTTCAGTTCCTACTACAAGATACTGTTTTACATATTCAAAGTACTGAGTGAAACAGCAATCTCATCTAATAGTATATACCAGTGAGACTGTTGCTTTATGAATCCTGTTCACATTTGAACGTTATTATTGTGTTGTTGTTTTATGCGACCATTCATTCTCACAGAGTTGAGGGCCATGAAAATTACTCTTCTATCACGTGAATTTTAAAGCTCGCAACTTAATATCGAAATGGAATATGTTGGTCTAAAAGCTTCATCCCCAGAAATAAGATGTCATAAGTTTAGCCGGCATTTCTGCTTTATTGCGTATATCCGGAAACATATCATAATATTCTCATAACTCCTAACTAATATTTATGCAAATATATTTTATGCTGTAGGTTTATTGCATATCAAAGCAATTCACTATTTACAATTTGATTTATACGTTACCTTAACATGCGACAGGGAGTATTTTTTTTTATTTGTCGGCTTTCATTTGTTTAAAATTGTCATATTTGTACTGATTAAAATTGGAGTAATCTTGTAATAACAACATTTATTGGACCAATCGACTTTTACTGAGCTTCATAATTATGTTAGTTGTAGTCTTATCAACGGCAGTCAAGGGAAATCTGTTTCTCACATGTCGACATGTTAAGGACCGTTGATGTCCGTTTTGCGTTCGAAGATAAGCAGTCATCAGTGAGGACAAAGACCGACCGATAGACAGATAAATTTAAGTACATTTCATGCCGAATGATAGATATGATATGAAAAGAGGGAACTAAAGTAAAATATTCAAAACAATATTCTAATTCGTTTTTCTAGAAAATGTAATATCATATTCGGCATTGGTTATTTCTTTTTATGTTAACATTCAAATAAACATAGACGTTTTAGCCACTCAGACCATACAGCATAACAATAATAATAATAATAATAATAATAATAATAATAATAATAATAATAATAATAATGAACGGTAATCATTACTTATCTGTGGAAATAACCTTGAATAGATTTAAACTTTTCAAGGGATGACGTATTTCTAATATCCATTAGCAACCTATTATACATAGTTTTTTGAGGAATTGGAGTGATATTATCTTATTTTCGAATTATTGTCACTTACGAGTTGGATACGTGATTGACGATATAATTAAATATGCCATATAACAGGAAATTACACAGGAAAGCCAAATACGGCCAGGATGAACTGCAGCCGCGAACATCAGGATTGGCAGAGCGCCGCATGATCAATTCTGGTAGTCTGAAGTAAGAGTCGTTTCACTGTATCCCACAATGCTAATCAAGTGAAGGTATGATAACACTATGTAGGATAATACTGACCGGCACACTACTCGTGTCTCTATAAACTAGCTCAAAGGGGAATGCATCGACGTTATGGAATGGACAGCTGATATATCGGACTTGAATCCGATAGAACATTACTGGGATTAGGTATTTCAGGATTTGACTACAGGGAAATTAGATTATCTGAGGACAGACTTCGTTGAGGAATAGGCGTACATCCCTCACAATTTCATTAATCCACTCATCCAAAGCACATAAAATCAATTTGATGAATGTGTGAATGCTATCTGTGGGTGGAGGGGGCTCATCTTAGTTACTCTATATATGGTAGGCAATGGTTTGTGATCGGCTAAATAAAACATACTGTGCTTAGAAAACTCTGGGGGTTTTCATCTTTTACCGACAAAACATTCATTAAATGAATGTCTACCTGACTAACTAGATTTTCAGTTTATTGAAAATAACTATAGTAACACAGTCAGTATGTACTCATTTAAAGTGAGTGAGTGAGAGAGTGGGGTTGGGTGGGTGGGGGGGGGGGGTTTGGTGGGGTGGTGGTGGTGGTGGTGGTGGGGTGGTGGGGGTGGGGAGTGGTGGTGGTGGGGGGTGAGTGGTGGGGGTTGGGGGTTGGGAGGTGGTGGTGGTGGTGGTGGTGGGGGTGGTGAGGGTGAGTGGGGTGGTGGTGGTGGTGGTGGTGGTGGGGTGGTGGTGGTGGTGGTGAGTGGGGGGGGTGAGTGAGTGAGTGATATATCAATCAAGTTTAATGCTTACCTTTGCTTGGAATTCAGCTATTTGTATGAACATCTTGTTTTTTCTTTGCCCGTTATACAAATACATCATGTTAAATCACACAAGTTCTAGGTCATGTCAATTTTTGTGTTGATTGCGTTTCGTAGTTAAAGTGTACTGATTATAAAAGGATCACTACTTCTTCTACATAATTAGTTTTAGTCACAGAATCTCATGTTCACTACTTTTATTAATTGGTATACGCATTTATGAGATTTTTCACTCCAAAGACATATACAGAGCAATATATTGATGGATTTCTATAGGGGATCTATTAATATAAATATTACAATTCTCCAATTTCTACTATACAATGATTACAAATGACAAATGAACAGTTCTTCATACATGTTTTCGATGACATGATGCGGCATCACGTAGTAACCCCCACTGACAGTCATCTATCATCTTCCAGTCCAATTTTCCTTGATGTCTTCTTTCGATAGTTGATATATCTTGATGAAATCTTTGGTCGTGTTATTCACTGATGTTACCCATCTATTCATTCAAGAAATGTAGGCGAGAATGGAGGAAGTGTAATTATAAAGACACCCGGTATCAACATTTCTATTGACTGTTCGTAATTCGCACTTTCGGTTATTATCAACGAAAATGTTAACGACTCCTATAGATGACATCGAGGCGTTCATTCCTTTGATGCCACTTCTCTTCACATTCTTGTCGCGAACATCTGATCCGGTGAAATTACCACCTTCCATATCTGCTTTTCTGATCCAGATCCTGCATGAGCATACTACTAATTGTAAATGCCTTATACAAACTTAGTGAATAATTAATGATACTAAATGATTCTAACATTTATGAATTCATTTATATTCTTTTATCTATTATAAAAGGAGACAAGTAGAATCACAATGAGATCCGATCAGTGGAACACGGTTTGTTTAATTAACTTAATTAGCTTCCACATATTGATACTAACATTTATAAACGTATAATAAATCTTGAGATATTTATGTTATTCAAAATCGGTATTTAATTTTTAAAAAGGGGATTTCCATATTTTTTTCCACCAGAGAAGCTTTTAAAATTTTAAACCCTTAAAAATTAAATAATTTATCTAAATGGATTCAACAATAATTTTTTATATTTTTTATCTTTTTAAAAAGGAAAATGTCTATTGTATGATACCTCGCCATAATTATATTTTAACATATTCTAATACATTTAATTACAAACCTATCTAAGCTCTGGCTTATACTATGAAAATGTCTATAGTATATATAGATTAAGGAGTATTTATGTCCTTTATAACAAACCCTTTTCTAAGTTTTTTTATAGCGGTAATAATAATAATAATAATAATAATAATAATTATTATTATTATTATTATTATTATTATTATTATTATTATTATTATTATTATGATAATAATAATAATGATGATGATAAAAGATGATGATGATGATGATGATGATAATAAAAATAAGAAGAAGAAGAATAATAACACCTAACTGCACATACTTAGGAAGGCTAAATTAGTGATGTACTTGGTGATGAACGGAGACGTATGAGGGTTAGCTGTTAGGTTCGAGTAAATCGTAGTATTTACTCAGGTTTGAGACGATATTTCGTTCTAGTCCAGTAATAATCCATTGCGCAATATTGATTACATACTGATTACATACGGAGTAGGTGTACATTGTCTCACGTGGTCAACAAACTGTAATGTTTGTTAACACGCTGAGGACCTATGAATTTCCTACCTTTTTCACTCAGATTGGAGAATAACTTGTGACGCCAGACTAGTTTTCGACCACAGGAAATTACTGTTGAAAGGAAACTGTAGTGTCAAAGTAGCTATCATATGTATGTAGTAAGTCGTCATTGAACCATACGCACGTGTTGTTTGTTGCGAGCTGTGATATCAAATGGTATGTTTTGTACGTGCTTCCGCTTTTTGTACGTAGCCTGCATGTAGCCGCTTTCCAGTGGACGCAACATATTTGTCGTGTACAAAAAGCGAATTAGCTGGTTCCCCCAGGCTGATAATTTGACCAGACACATGCTTAGGTATAAAGCACACATCTATCAATATGTGGAGGTTGGAACATTTTATTTTTAGATTAATTATGTATAGTTGTATTTAGATTTAGATTTATGGAGGTAGGGCCCAAAATTTTAGATATGTTGATGCTCTTTTTCCTGTTGTCTCTTTATATGTTCATAAAACACACACACACACACACACACACACACAAAAAAAATATATATATATATATATATATATATATATATATATATATATATATATATATATACTATGAAGTTGCCAGCCATTTAAAAAAATTCAAATTTCCATAAATATATATATATATATATATATATATATTTACAAAATATATATATATATATATATATATATATATAAGGCTGTATATGCATTTGTAACCTTTCTATTTCATCTTGAATGTATTCAGTGTAACGTCAAATCTAGCATAATAAGTCAGCTGATTAAACGATAAGTAAACGTTGAAAATTGAAGTGTATAATTGAAGTGTTATATAGTGAGATAAATGTGTGTGTGTGTGTATGTGTGTGTGTGTGTGTGTGTGTGTGTGTGTGTGTGTGTGTGTGTGTGTGTGTGTGTGTGTGTGTGTGTGTGTGTGTGTGTGTGTGTGTGTGTGTGTGTGTGTGTGTGTGTGTTTTAGCTGTGTATAGTAAGGCACAGGCACAGAGAATCTCGAACCGTGAATTCAAACTCTGGACGTTTCTTCAGGGGACTGAATCCAGAGTGGCGACTTTTCTTGCTGAGACATGTGTAATGTCTCACCAGTCCCTAAGCCGCCAAGCAAAAACAAAATGCGAATCACCTACAGCCATGGAGTCAGATCACGGCAGTAGTGAGAATGTTTAGGTTAATTATCTAAGCAGCCCTATTTATAGCTATTTTTTTTCAACTGCTGTATCTTTCTTGAAAAACTCTATATTAACTAATAACCCAATTGTCACTAATTAAACTCCAGTTAAATAGTCATTTCTCTATCTTAAACTATTTACTTGATGTACGAGGTAATTAGTGTTAATGTTTGGAATTATGACAAATACAGAACGTGAAAACGTTGTTTGAATTTTCGTGAATAATAAAGAACGAAAGTTAGGGAAGTATTTTAGCAAATTAATTGCATAAAACGTAATGTTTAGCCAGCTACCTGTAGGACTTCAGGTAGCTTTCTTTGTGTGAACTTTACCACCTTCTATTATCCACAAATGTGTACGATATATGAAAATATTCATTAAATAAAGTAGACATGAATACTTCAATAACATGATGCTATAGATAACAGTTATGTTTATTCCTTTTCTTGTTGAATAAGGTGTTTCTTTTCGTATTTTGCCGAACATAAAAAATGTACTCTCCCCCAAATTATGTTCTTAATCTAATAGTTAATTCATTGATGGTACACTCACTCCTTCACTCCTTCAGTCCTTCACTCTTACATTCATTCATTCACCCACTCGCTCCTAAACTCTTTCACATTCTCCTTCAATCCCTCCTTCATCCTCCTTCATCTATCACTCCTCCATTTATCAGTGCACAGATCTACTGCATATTACATAATTACACTTAATTAGTATGGAATTGTTACAAATATGCTTGTATATTTTGTTACACCCTGTGCATTATTTATTTGTAACCCATAATTTTGAGACTCCCTGTTTTGTATGTATTATGGTTCAGTTTGATTAGTGTCATGTTATGTTGCTCACAGAGGTGTAATCGCTGGCTGCGGTTTAATGTGTGACCACAAGGTGTTGTGGAATTCAACGGTAGAGATTCTCCAACCTAGTGGTAAATGATGATGATGATGATAATGACGATGATGATGATGATTGATGTTTTACGGCCACCTTTGTGCACATGGTAGGCTAAATGGGCCGAGCGACCTCCAAATATAATGAAGCGACGTCAAAGATGAAACACCCTTCAGATATGCCAACGCCGATTCGAACACGAGTGGTAGTGATCTGTAATCTGGCGTTAGACCACGGAGGCGCCCTCCCCTTGTGGTAAAGAGTGAAATTGTCACTCAGTTATTTAAATTACGATATGTGCTTCTATGCAACATTAATGTACAGGATCTCATATATACTGTAAGTAATTTGATTCCTTAAGCCGAGTATTGTAAAGATAATAGGGAAAAAAACAATTTAGGATTAGAATATTCCATAATATGTACTCTAATTTCAATAGGTCATATTGGCCATGTGCTTTTGGGGTGCACATATATTCTTTAATAATAATTTTGTGTAGGGGTATTATTGGGGTTTAAATAACTGTATTTGTATTAGATTTGTCCATTGTGTGAGCCAATTATGATATATGGCCATAATAGTTTATTTTAGTAAAATTTCATATTGAGTACTTGGTTTTATACTAAATCTGGTCACTTATTTTGTAGTCAATTGAATCATTGTTCGTTATGTGATAGATATTTCTGGTTTATAAAATTCCTTAGACGTTTATAGACATTCAAAGACATATGTAGACAGCAGTAGCAGCCAGTAAACACTGAAGTCACGTGTCAGAGTTTGTGACGCTGGTATGGCTGTCCGTCATCGCTTGTCAGCACATGTCAAGTCACTGGATTACAACATACAGTCTCAAAAAGGTGGTCTTTCTATGTACGGGTATTCTTGATTGTGTTGCGGGTTGGGAAATATTGTATGGGTTTATAATTATGTGTTTAGTTAAGTTACCCACGTATTTATTAAATAACAAATCATTTTCTATGTTGTCTGGGATGTTTTGTGAATGGTTGTATGATACCCATAAACCAACACTGGTCCCCCCCCCCCCCGACAATAGGAATTACATTAAACGAGATAAGGAATTACAAAAGGAAACACCATCCTCTAAAGTTCTCAGATGATAGAGCGTTTTGGACACTTCAAATACTCTTTAAATAGAAGTGCGATACTTGACGCATACCTTTTTTTGATAAATTCATACAAACATTATCAACATTCCAACATTTCTTACCATATATTAGTATTCAACTTGTGTGTAGAAATCTCAAATTGAACAGAACTTATAAAGTCCTACTGCCCACTATTTTCGAATAAGATCAATGTAAGTATTATTCCTAATACTGTTCCGGGTATAAATAGACATACGGTATAAACATCAGATGCACTGACGCCTATTATAATCATATGAACAGATACAGATATCTGTAGTAAGAAACAGCTGACAAAGACAGAGACTGGGCACTGAAAGGCAATAAAAAGGTTGATGATTTTCGACGTTGCTATATATCTACCTGTGTCTACCTTTTTTGCCTCAAGTATATGTAGCATATCTGCCTATTTATCTGTCTGACTATTTCTATCTCTATATGACTGTATATAACTCTATGTATTTGGATAAACCCGATATGATATTAAACTAATATATGTTGTCCTAGCACCACCATGAGTTAATTAGACATAGGTTATTGTTATGATATATAGTGTTATCAGTTATAATATTAATAATTAAATCACTCTACAACGATTAATAGTCTTATATCTTCATTTAATCATATTAATACAAAAACGACTACCTTATCTCTTATATGAACTTTACATCGTACTAATAAATAACGTAATATAATACAAACACACACATACACAAATACATATACACACACGCACAATGGGGGGCCTCCGTGGTCTAATGGTAGCTTGTTGGAACACAGATCACAGTGTTCGAATCTCGGGTGGGCATATCTGAAGGGTGTTTCATCTTTGACTGCGCTTCATTACCTTTGGGGGTCGCTAGGCCCTTTTATCCTACCATGTGCCCATAAGTGGCCATAAGACACCAACCATCATCTTACGGAAATAAAAGATAATCTTATTTGGGTGGTTTATTTTAGACCTCGCCACATCAAACTACAATAAAACGAGGACGCTAAATGAAGAACGTAAGTATATGAGGATTAACTGTTAGGTTTTGATAAATGATAGGATTTACTGAGGATTGGGGCAATATTTCGTTCTAGTTTAGTATTAACACCTTGTGCAATATTTCTACTTCTTTTCAGCTTGGTCATCCGGTTACTTCTATAATAAGACTAATCGTACATCAAACAGGTTTGTCGTGTGTTCAGCTCGAAGTAGACACTTTACGGGTATCTATACATTGTTAGTCTCAGTACTTTATTTGATGTGGGACTGATCAAACCTTTGTTGTATAATTTATATTAGTAGGATCGTTGAGTTAAACGAACCCATAATTAACCTGAAGTCATTATCTCTGGTGTGGAAATGTTGTTATAAATAGGTTTATTACTGCTGATTATAAACTATGATGTCAAAGACACTATCTCACATATACATAGGTATTTGTATAGACAGATTTGGAAAGGTAGACAGAATGACGATGAACAAACTTATCATTAATTTGTTTAAGAATTACCCTCGTATGTTCAAAGCATACCATCCAAACAGATATTAAAAAGTGGCTTTTATATATATTACTAACTTAAACATATGGTTTGTACATTCCACGGTAATTCTCGATACATCTGGAAAGCCGAAATATTTAATAATGAATCGTTCGCTGGCCAAATTCCAGTAAATTTCAGTAAACTTCAGTTAAGTTTCCGCTGTATTGACTCGTTATTTGTATGAACCCTATATCCATTAGACGAAAGGTTAAATATAAATAACGTATTCGTTTAATATTTGCTGATATTTCTCTTCTTTTATAAAAACCGAATTTCTATTTTGTACTCGATATTCGCTTATTTTGCTATTATCATACTTGTGCACTACAAAGTCAGTTAATTAGCAGACACCAATATTAATTTACTGACAGTGAGTTGCCCGAAAAATGCATTATTTATTAAGTCCGCTCCCATTTTCCTGTCTGTTACTCCATCATGAAACGAAGATATCAGAAAAGGTTCAAAAAGTATTATTTTGTGGGTTTTATTAATATCACATGAGAGATTACAGCAAATATAAATACAGCAACGTGCCGTAGCTATATTAAAAGGTTGAGATATGTTAAGCGATACGTTGAATTTTTCTTTTGTTTACATAATGATCTGAGCTCGGACCACTTCAAGATTTGATCACTTTTCTGTCTTTTGTTCTCGTTCTGATGACTCATGTTCCCTTCCTAGTTGAATCTTCACAAAATAAATGCATGGATTTCATAATAATGTTATTGTTTTGACATCCAAATAACTTTCGGAGGACCTTAATTTTACACTTTATACCAGAGCAAAATAAATGCTGTTATTGCTTTAAAACCAAGGTAAAACTTGATGGCTTCGTTTGACTTCAATTGAGTCAGACGCGAACTTTATAGCCAGCAGAAAAAAACCTGGGTGCATTCTAATCTTTTTTAAGCCTTTCCTTTGTCTTTAGTAAACGTGGATAACATATATTTACCTATGATTCTGGCTATTGGTTGTTTTCTAATCGCTGCCTAATCCAACATCTGAGATATATATTAATTGTGACGTTTGTTCTACCAATTGCTAACAATATTTACCAACATGGTAATTGTGAAAGCCCAGTCTTTATCCAAATATTTAATGCACTGACACAGGTTTTATACTTTTGCTCAAAAGGGAAATACCACTAAATATCACTTAGAGAATATATAAATAAACAAATAATAGTCACAAACACGACTAAAAGCCAAAATGATGTTTATGTTTAAGATAATATATCATTAAATACAATACGACACAGCAATACAGACATAACCTTGAGGTTAGATTCGAATTAATAAAGCTTTGACTTCCTTCGTGTAATAAAAATCTAACTTAACTTTAACTGTGATTCATCGTTTGTTAATAGCAATCACAGTTATTCTGTTGTCCAGCTAATAACGTTTCAGCGATCAGAATTACTTTATAAACGTGTTTGTTCAAACGTAATCTGGGATAACAGCAATATGGAGCTGGTATAAATGGCGGAGTAATGTGTCAGTTTAATAAATGGAAAAATTCTTAACCATTCACCCCCACGCTCTTCGTCACTAAACGATCTATATATAATCAGTATTATGTGGTATGAAAAAATGTCAAAAAATTTGCTACCAGTTTGCCAATGCAGGCATCTGCTCTATGTGATGGCGGAGATGCTGATAATGATGACTCCGATGTCATAACTGCTACTACTGGTGAAATAATTAATGATGATGATGATGATGGTGGTGGTGGTGGTGATGATGATGATGATGATGATGATGATGATGATGGTGGTGGTGGTGGTGATGATGATGATGATGATGATGATGATGGTGGTGGTGGTGATGATGATGATGATGATGATGTGATGATGATGATGATGATGATGATGATGATGATGATGATGATGATGATGATGATGATGATGATAACAAATTAACAAAACCGTTTTCGTACGTTATACTGTAAACGTCAAAAGACTTGATGTATTTTAAGCAAACAAACAAAACATAAAAAGAGTTTTCTCAGAAATATAGAGATCCAGACGAATTTGGAGATTAGCCGTGTATCAAATGAATCGATAACAAAACTTTGACCATTTAATCGAACAAAGTTAAACACGTAAAATGTTTATTTGATTTACCCATTTTAAGAAGGTTATTATTTAATTAAATATGTTACAAAACAAGTTGAGTAATAATAACGATGTCACCAGGTGGTAATATTGTTATTTCTACGATTATAAAAAGTACTAAATATTGTAACTTGCTTGTGAAATAAGAAATGCTAGTCGATAAATTATTAACTTTTTTTCTGAAAGCCATAACAAATAATATATTACCTTTAACTTTTTCACTCACTCGATCACTCAGTTACTCACATAACCGCCAGCTCCCTCACTCAATCGATCATTAATTTAATTTTTACCCAAACTACTTGATGAAGCTAGATAACAAATAACTCAATCACCAAACCATCTACCTATCCATCCATCAGGTATAAGCCCATCCACCCTTCTACACGCTCATCCACCCACCAATTCACCTACTCACATACTCACTAAATCACTGAATCACTTACTCACAAACCTACCCGCCCTTTGCCATCACATCACATCTACAAACAGAACTTCACACGAATACACTAATACATACACATATCTCTACTCAGAGAATTTAAAATACGCAAACGTACCTATTCACTAACTTACTCATTTACTTACTATTGTACTAAGTCTTCCCGTTTGAATTATTTTGATATCATTTTCAATGAGAGATAATAAAAGCCAATGGATGAGATTCTATTGATAAAGGATGAGTCCTAATTTCCGTTTAATATCATTAACGTTGACCTTAACGTTCCCTTTATCTATCATTCCGGATATTACACTAAAGGATGCACCAGTTTCCGCATGAGATCTGTCATATTTTGAGTGATGTCGATTTCAAATAAATATCTTGTTTTTTGTTTTGTTTTTACTACGAATTACATTTTCAATTAGACAACACACAGCTCAATAATTATCTCCTGGATATTTATAAGATGTTTCTATTTAACATTTAATTGATATTACAAGTTCATTTTATATTTGATGTTGTAAAGTAAGTGGGGGGGAAACAAAGAGTTAAAGAAAGCAAATCTTAATCATTTCACGTTTTGACTGTTCCGGAATTTGAAATATTTCAAATAAATTGATGTTTATATTATAATATCATTATCTAATTGTAGGTTTTAGAACTATTTCTGTCCTACGATATATCCTCATTACACCATCATATCAGATAATGTTGCTATTGGACATCATATTTCAATACAATTCATCACCGCTGTAAATCTACAGTCCTCCACTGACAGAGAACGTCATTAAATGCTGATATTAGAATATGAAACTATTATACAGATGCGAATATAACTGGCAAATTGCATCATATATTTTCGCGTCAGTAATTAATTGTTTTATTACTATGTGATTAGATTTATCAACTAAAAGTGTTATTATTGCTGCTTAATTGCCTTATTCTTCTTTAATCTAATATTCTCTCTCTCTCTCACTCTCACTCTCTCTCTCTCTCTCTCACTCTCTCTCTCATTTTCTCTCTCGCTCAACCTCTCTGTTTCCTTCCCTTTGTCAAAGTATAATTCCTAGAAATCAACACTATTTGTCGCTTCTAGTCAACTAAACATCACTCAGTCAGTGAATTAATGGTCAGAATCAATTTCCTCAACGAAATGAACATCAAAGCCAATCGTGTATCTGATGTCAACAATGATAAACAATATACCCAACAATCTATCTAACTGTCACATATCTCTCTATCAGTATGGCTTCCATTCGAGACTCCATTAAATACACCTGGAGCTAGATATTTAAATTAGCAATTCAACGGCTGCCAATATCAATGCCGATAGATATCTAAATGTCGTAGATAGGTCATCTTTAATTGATGAGCGTATATTATGATAATACATACGCGAATGGTTTCTGATGTTGTGCGTTATTATAGGTAAAGCGGTTTGAATTGTTGGGCTACTTTTATCGTTGTGATTGTGCTCAGTTACTATGAAATCCTACAAATCTGGATTAATGTGTTACGTTTAACGTTAAATAAAACATGATCAGTTATGTGTGTGTTTAACATGTCTAGTATGCTCCATCTTTCTCCTCCTCTCCCCCATCTCTCTCTCTCTCTAAAAGTCCATTTTAATATATCAACCTACAAGTGACTGTTATACACATACATATGACAGTGACGCAGACCTGTGCCAGTTGATGGTACATCGATGACAAACTATGCTATTTGAATACCTAACATGTTCAGGGAATTGAGTTCCAAAAGGTCGGGTCAGCAACTGAAAAAAACACCAGTAGTAGCTGTTTTATCCTTAGGAATAGGCAACAAGTGAAAACCAGATGAACAGACACTCTGATTTGGAGTGGTAGAAAATGAAGTTATATGGGAGAAAGAGCTCGATAGACAATAGTATAGAGTTAGAAAATGAGGCTGGATTAAAAGGGGAGCAAATGAACTGATTTCTGGTGTGGCAAATAATGAGAAAACCGAGGAGACCGTGTCAGAACCCTAACAGTTCTTAACACATCTTTAAAAGGAACGTTATAAAGAAGAGAGCTGCAGTAGTCAAGCCAACTAGTAATAAGTGCTGTACCAATGATTTTGGCGACTGAAAAAGAAATCTAGAATAAGGTGAAGGTCACGAATATGGTAGAAGCAGCAGCAACAACATGACACAAGCAGCTTATATAATATATATATATATATATATATATATATATATATATATATATATATATATATATATATATACTGATGATGTATATAATATTCATGCCAATACCAGCTAGTACCAGTTCACGATTGATAGTGTTTATCTTTTCTTTCTGTAATTAGTGATGTTAGTAATATACATCAGCCGGTAATACAAAATCGTTGACAGTTGTGCCTAAAGGCAATATACGGGAAATAGTTACTGATAAATACATCTATGGTGTCTCATTAAGAACATACATATACTAATATGTATACACTAGCATTCAGAAATAGTCAGATAAACGAATATATCTTATATATTTATGTTTGCATTTGTTTTGTTTGTTATATTTCCCTATTTTAGTTTTAATTAAAACAATTCTGATATAGGACTATTCTTTCTACAACTGTGGACTTTAATACGCTGGTATATTCTCTAGTGCTATGAACTGTGCAATCAAGCAATATTATCCACACTCTTGACGGAAATTATTTCTGGTTCCCTTAACGAGTCAGTGTCCAACAAGGTTAGTCATTAATAAATGAGTCAACAACTTGGCTGTTAGAATGTTAATACATCTTAATTATTATTAATATTACTCTTTATATATAAGCATAAACACATCAATTCATCCACAGTTTTATATATATTCTATCCCAATGGCACACTATCTGAACGTCAGGATGTTCACCTGAATCTTCTCTTATTTTCTCTTACCGTTTTACCAAACATCAACAATGACCTTCGACTATAAAACGTCTTCGACACGGCTACACAAACAGGTAATGTTACATGGCAGCTAATTACCTGAAAATCATCAAGTGAGAACACACCTGGAAGATTGATGATTGGAAAATAATTCCTCTGTACACCTGTATTTACAAAATAAACCCACAAAGATATGCACATTTTCCTATTACGACACTTTAGATGTGTGTGAAGTTCATGCTAAATATATTAAGCAAGCTGCCAACCGATCCTTTCTAACGAGAACTACTCATTCATCTAATAAGAAGATACGATGTGAAGAAAAAGGAGAATAAAGATTGAACAATGTTCTGGACGAGGTCTGACATAGCTTTTATCTCCCAACAAACTTCACATATAATAATACGTGACATGTATTGTCAGCATTGGAAAGGTCTAGTAATATATCACAATAAACTAAAACCTATTTAAAAAATTCCATGAAGAAAGGAGAAAAAGAGAACTTTTTCTGGACGAAAAGGGCACCCAACTTTTCCATTTTTTTTAAAAATTCCCTATAATAATTTAAAATTTTTTCATGCATTTTCAGCATGAGAAAGGTATCAAACCCGTCTTTGTTTCATTTAAAATGCAGGCTTGTCAAAGTAACCTGATACAATAATTAAACTAGGTTTCAGAAGAAGCTCATTATATATGTTTTCTAAACTCCGTTACAAACATACATCCTAAGCAATGAAATAACCCAATTTCATATTTGTAAGACATATGTAGAAACATTTAACAATGAATATTATTAATTGGGAAAGACAACATTGAAAATATGCACTAATCTCATTCGATAACCTGTTTTATATAGTGGTGGCATGTCCAGTATTTTTGTTAGCGTCATATGAGATTCTGGCTCCCGTAATGATATCAGACGTGGTCCACTATCATTGATATTTTAATCAGTTATCAGTATACGCTGATATACATGGATTTGTTTCATCTATATGCAAGTTATCGCAAGAGAGTTTATTAAAATGTTATTATCACCGAACAATAGCTATCATACAAAGCATCATGAACAATTCTCTGAAATCATCGCCTTAAGTATGATTAAACACTTCAATATACTTTATCTAATAAACCAAATCTATATTCTAATGATATGCACGAAGTAGAATACGGCTTTCTAGGTGTTTCTTGTGGCTTCGAATTATGACAGAATGTACACGAAGATGACTTGACGTCACCATCATCTTTGTTTGTAATATATATTACCTATCAGCCATCTAGTTCATATTATTTGTATCAGCTACCTTATCAAATGTATTTATTTTATTTTATTCAACCTCCATAGAATGGAGAAAATACAATAAAAGTACATACAGCAACACTATAAAGAACAGGATAATTGCAATTTTTACGACAGCTACCAGCAACAAGACAAATATGACAACATGGTGTCTACTGTAACTACAATTGTGACACAGTGGTTTGAACAGCCGATACACATTAGGAATAGTGTTGTATGGTACGAACATCTGCAGACAATCAAACCAGTCAAAGATTGCTTGAAGACGGCTAAACACTTGACGCTTTCCTTTCTAAACTGCCGATCAGTTAAGAATAACGCCTTGTCAATTGCTGACATAATGACGTCTTGCAACATCGATATACTGGCTTTGACAGAACCTTGGCTTGGTATTTCCATCGATGCCCAGGTATTGTCTGAGTTGGTACCTCTTGGTTATTAGATTATACACTTGGCAAGACCAGATAAACGCGGCGGCGGTGTGGTGGTTCTGTTCAGAGAGGGATTAGACTTGAATACAATCCAATCCACTAAGAACGGTATATTTACGCAATTTGAACACATGGGATTGTTTGTGAAAGCTGGAAAGACCGACGTGAGATTGTGTATTATCTATCGTCCACCTCCTTCTGGACAGAATCGCTTCAAAGCTACAATGTTTTTAGACTAGTGGCCAAATTATATTGACCGCCTAACAATCATACCTCGGGAGGTCATTATTGCTGGAGATTTAAATTTCGATTTTGATGATCCTACAGACATCACTGTTCGTCGATTCACGGGGAAACTTGATGCTTATGAGCTTGTACTGGAGCGACTCATATCCGTGGCCACAGGCTAGATGTGATAATTACAGGAGAAAGCCGCTCCATCATCAAGGGAAGTCCGTCTATTATCAACCCATGTCTGTATGATAGTATGATATGCTCCCTGGTATACTGAAGAACTTCGAGAAAGAAAACACAATCGTCGGAAAGCTGAACGACTGTGGCGGAAAACAAAGCTGGAAATCCATCATCAGCTATCCAAAGAAAGATGTCGTGAAGTAGGAAAGCTTTTCATGGGATCCAAGAGGACTTATTATTCAGACAAGAATGTGGGAATAGTAAAAAATGTCTGTTCAGAATCACTAAGAATTTGATGGGACATAAAGGAGGAATCATTCTGCCAAGTTGTTCATCTGATGAGCACTTGGCCACAACAAGTTTAGTAATTTCTTCATGAGGAAACTTACAACCATTAGAGACAACATTGATAATCACAAATCTCCAATAAGCGACGCTGTCGTGATAGGCCCTGATATCAATTTTGAAGGACAGCGTCTAACAAAAGTTGCGCCTGCCACTCAAGACAAGGTACATGATATTATCATTAAATCTGCCTCAAAATCTTGTGAACTAGACCAATTACCCACATACATGTTGAAAAAGGTCCTGGAATACATACTGCCTTTGATTATGGTTATTATAAACAAATCCCTGGTGGAGTCCAAGGTTCCGCTTTCTTTCAAAAAGGCCAATATTAGACCACTGCTGAAGTAGCCAAATCTGGATAAAGAGGAATTGTAAAATTGCCGCCCAGTGTCTAATCTGCTTTTATTGTCGAAGATCCTGGAGAAGCTAGTTGCTAAGCGGCTGTGGACCCATTTGAATAGTCACAAACTGCATGATAATCTACAGAGACCGCCCTCCTGAAGGTCCATCATGATGTTGCTGAAGCTTTAGATAGTGTATGGCAACATTAATTCTGCTTGACTTATCTGCTGCTTTCGATGTCATAGATCACAAGATCCTTCAAACGCGCATTGGGCCCTCTTTTGTGGTAACCGGAAGTACCCTCTTCTAGATCAAGTCTTATATGAGTGAGAGATCTCAGTGTGTTGCCACAGGAACGACTACACGAGAAGGTAAGTGCCTGAATTTTGAGGTGCCACAAGGATCGATACTTGGATCACGTAAGTACTGTTTGTATTCAAAACCAATTGGTGCGATAAGTAGCCGACATAATTTGCTCTACCACTGTTATTCAGATGATACCCAGGTTTATATGATGATCATGCCCAAAACAACTTGGTCCGACGTTGCGAAGAAATTGGAAGCTTGTTTGACTGATATGAGTAATTGGATTAATGCAAACATACTTAAGTTAAACGAGGAAAAGACAGAGCTCTTTATCTTTAACCCAAAACACCAGATTGGGATAAATGAGTAATTACGGCTTCAGGTAGGTAATAATACTGTTTCTGTAGCATATCGTCAGTGAAGAACTTAGGAGTATATTTTGATACATCCCTGACAATGGAGAGGCAAGTAAATGCAATATCCAAAGCCTATTATTACCAAATTCGTAATATTGGTCATATCAGGTGGAACATCACATTGGATGCTTGCAAAACAATGGCACACGCCCTGATAACTTCTCGGCTAGATTACGGCAACCCTCTCCTGCATGGTCTTCCAAACACACCGCTGATACGGCTACAGAAAGTACAGAATTCTTCTGCCAGGTTAGTCACTCGCACTCATAAAAGAGAATATATAACACCAGTCTTGAACTCCCTTCATTGGCTTCCGGTTATATACTGGTCGCAGTACAATATTTTGGGGTACACATTTAAGGCACTTCAAGAGATTGCCCCTAAGAACTTAGAGGAACTTGTCGTTCCGTATCAGCTGACAAGGTATCTTCGTTCTGAGTCTGGAGCATTCTTAGCCGTACCAACAACACGTCGAGTGTCATACGGTAATAGATGTTTCAGAAAGGCTGCTCAAACTTATAGAATAATCTTCCAGTAACTATCGGAAAGTGCAAGACCCTTGATCCCTTCAAAAAGAAGATAAATACTAATCTCTTTGTTTCAGCTTTTCCTAGCTGAATATATTATGTATTTGGCTGGAAAGAATTATATATTTTTAAAGATAACAAATCTGTTACATCCATATGAATTATTTATTGTCAAGTGTCTTAGAGTAACCTTCTTACAGGTTATATAGGGCGCTGTATACATTTTGTATATTAATATTATTATTATAAAGAAGAACCATACAAGCATAATTCAACAATAATATTTTAAAAGATTTTGTTAAAAGTTGAACTAAAAGACCATGGCTTTATATAATTATCGTTGTATAACATAAATCGTATCTTCTATCCATTATACGATAATCGCTGTTATAAAAGCAGGAAGTTAAATTAACCAAACTGATGTAATCGGTTTATTTTAGAACATTAACACGTTATTAATCAACGTTCTGTTTATAAACTTAACTTCTCTTATAAAACAATACTTGCAAACCTCGAGATAGTGCGTAGGTTGGGCTCGAATACAACGGCTTCCACGTTTTAGATGTTTCTCTGGAGAGTCGCTCCTCGGTAACACATTCCAGATATGGTAAGTGTCGAAGTTGGACTAATTTAAAACAAAAACTCTAACTAGATGGTTAGTTGACAGATAACGACGATCTTCATTGCTTATTCAATCGTTTACGATAATATATCATTTTCTATAGCCTAATATCTTAATATCGTATTAGTTTAATATCCACCTTATCTATACTTTAACTGTTTGAAACTGTAAGTAACATCCTACTTTATTCTCTCATTTATGCTCGGCGTGGGCATATCTGAAGGCTGTTTCATCTTTGACTTCGCTTCGTTACCATTGGAGGTCGCTCGGCCCATTTAGCCTAACATGTGGACAAAAGTGGCCGTAAAACATCAATCATCATCATCTACCATCATCTATCATCCTCTATCATTTATGTTTATTTCGGTTTAGCAAATCAGTTAAATGTTTCTCCAGATGCATAGCCACCTGTTAATGAACCCGTTCATACATCATCATATATATATCCATACGTCTGTCTTTTTGTCTGTCTGTCCTTTTGTTTGTCTGTCTGTCTGTCTGTCTGTCTGTCTGTCTGTCTGTCTGTCTGTCGGCCCGCCGGTCGGCCTGCCTGCCTGTATGTATGTCTGTCTATCAATCTATCTATCTATATCTATCTATCTATCTATCTATCTATCTATCTATCTATCTATCTATGTCTGTATGTATGTATGTATGTATGTATGTATGTCCGTCCGTCCGTCCGTCCGTCCGTCCGTCTATTCACCTAAACAGCCATATCTCAATCCAATTGCATTTTCTTCTTGTGCTTATGTATTCTTCTAAAGAACAATATCTGCACCTGTCTATCTTTCTGTCAACCGTTTCACTATTTATTCTATACATTCTACTCTGGATCCATCTATTTCAATAGTCATAATAAGAATATATATATTTATATTTCTACCCTCGCGCAATGCTGATCTTAACATTTGTGTAAACTTTAACACTAAGTTTGCTCAACAGAGGTCACCACTGACGCACAAGTAACCTCTAGAGGCAGCAGCTGACTCTAAGAACATCATTAGTATAGTAGACCTCACACAAAAGGCTGCTCCAGCTTTCATTATCTATCGTCAGTGTATTACCTCAGTTCTTGTTTTACTAGATGAGTGCCACAACGTTTATGGAATGAAAGCCACCAAATTAGAGCCGAATCTGTTTTACCTTGTTTCCGCGAACAGTTCTACAACAGAAAACGCAATCTTATTCGTGCATCTAAATCACATGTAAAATGGATATGTGCGTACTTAAGCTACATGAGCATAACATCAAATACGTATCGCATAAAACGAATAACGAATCGAGATAGTTCTATACTAAACTATGTACTTGAAGCTGTCATTATTGGCACAGATTTCAGATACAGTAATTACTGGCTTTCATTTAGGAAAACTTTCACACAATCAACTAAATTATTATCAGTTTGAGGCGAAGTTCGAGTAATATGACGATAAACATTTGACCTAATAGCCGAAATAGTAATATTTTTATTTTTATGCACCCAAGTAATCAACAGTCTGATTACTCCAATATTAAATATCTAATTATTTGTTTTATTTAAACGTTATTTAGCCACAAGCCAGCATTTTGCAGCACCACGTTTATGGAACTGTATTGTAAGATTCGGCACGATCGCCAATTTCTGGAGGATACTATCCTTAAAACGTGTTAATATAAAAGTATGATTTACGTCTGATCCGACATCGGGTTCCACGTCTTTGCTGGCGTAAGAATGTTTCTGGGTATTCAAGGTGTCGGCACAAAACTATCTCGTTTTAATGTTCGCTTAGTAGTTTTTGGATTTTTTTTAATGCCCTCATTTGTATCCCGAGAAACGATCCCTCGCGGCACGAGAAGCTAAATCCTTCCAAGATTACTTCCACTAAGACTGGTGTACCTTTAATATCGTTCTTTTCGTCGTCTTTCTTTTTTGGGGCGGTGCCCGATGTCTTTATGTCGATACCACTATGAATAACCTAAATATAAGACATTTATAGATAGCGTATATTTATAAATATTGATCGGTTTGTTTACTTTCGGCGCTAGTCTCTTATGCTAGAACTTAGGATGAATGTGCAACTCCCTGGGAGGCATCCCACAAATATAAGTATTATTGATATTCTAAACCGTTGCCTCGGAATTTACGTTAATCATTCGGTAATGAGAATGATGAAAAGAGTTTTTTATTGATCGTATTATTTTATCGTATAAACTCAGATATGATATTTCAGTTCATTGGTAAAGTACTTTTTTTATTGGAATGCTTTATTTTATTCGCTCGCTCCTGCACCCCGCTCACTCACTCACTCACCTAGTTCTCTTACTCGCCTTATTCAACCGCTCGCTACTTAAGATGAGGACACATTCACATACATAGGCACACACTGACCTACCTTTTTCACTCACTCACTCACTCACTTCACTCGCTGGTTTTGGTTTTGTTGTTCGGGGAGAATCCCCAGGCTGTCGCTTAATCAGCACAGCCTCTATGTTGGAGTGGTTGAGAAACCTCCTCCCCCACCACTCACAGGGGAGCAGTACGGAAAGATGGAGCCGAAATACCATGAGGGTGGTCACTGCCAGAGTGTTTTACGTCCTCAGGGGTTTTTAACGTCCCCCTTTATTTTAAATAATTCGGAGACGGCAGCGCCATTTAACGTGGTCAGCCACCCACGATATAGTGAGCCGAGAAATTAATCCCTGGAAAAGTTTCGACCTCTAACGGGGTTCGAACCTGCGACCGTTGGCACCAAGTGCCGGGTGCTTAACCACTAGGCCACCGGAGCTCACTTTCACTCGTTAGTTAAGCCAGTTTACTTTATTACATTCTCGGTACCAGAGACAGAAAATGGTGTGGATGATGATTGTTGTTTTACGGCCACTTTTGTGCACATGGAGCGGCCTCCAAAGGTAATGAAGCGGAGTAAAAGATGAAACAAACTTCAGACATGCCCACGCCGAGATTCGAACACGGGTGGTAGTGATCTCTCGTCCAATACGCTACCGCTAGAACACGGAGGCGCCCTGGTCACACAAAATGATATTTTAGTGGTGAGAAACTACAGATGTTACATTTTTGTCTAAAGTCATAGAAAGCTCTATTACTTTCCAGCTAAACAAATATTTAATCAATAACAACCTTAATGAATCACTACATTCTGCCTATAAAAGTAGTCACGCACTGAAACAGCCTTGCTTTGGGTGAAAAATGATATCATGGTGTCAATTGATCAAGGTAAGCCAGTATTACTTGTTCTTCTAGACCTGTCTGCTGCATCTGATACAGATGACCATAATGTACTTTTCTCTAGATTAAAAGACATGTTTGGTCTGTCAGGCAAAGTACTTGAATGGTTTCGATCCTATCTGAAACAACGCTCACGGAGAGTATCTGTTCGTGGTATTTTATTTCACGTTAGCTTGTTTGTTATCCGGTGTACCACAGAGTTCAGTTCTGGGTCCTCTAGTTTTCACAACCTATACACGTCCTCTTGGCACCATTACCAGCATTATGGTGTTAAATATCACTTGTATGCTGATGACATACAGCTATATATATATTATGGGATCCTGACAATGCGTTAATTTTATCCTCTTCATTGAAGAATTTAGAAGATTGTATTGCTGATATTCGGCTAGGGATGACTCAAATTCTTCTAAGACTAAATGATAATAAAACAAATATTATATATTTGGCATCACCACATTGTGCTAAATCATTAAAGATACCAGCATTACAGATGGATGCATCTTTTATTATCCCTAATGGGTCAGTAAAAAATCTAGGGGTTATTTTTGACCAATCTATTAACATGTATGAACATGTCATATCAGTATGCCGAACTGCCTACTACCATCTTAAGAACATCCACTGTTTAAAGGCATTCTTGACACACGAATCACTTGTAACTGTAGTTCATGCCTTTGTTACATCTCGTATAGACCATTGTAACTCCCTGTTATGTGGCATATCTGATTATAACATTCATCGCCTTCAGCGAATTCAGAATAGTACAACTCGCATAGTGACAAATATTCGAAAATATGATCATATCACTCCATTTCCTCAAAACCTACATTGGCTACCTGTTAGACAGCGTATCCATTCCAATAGTTTATTAATAACTTATAGATATATTAATGATATGGCACCAGCATAACTGTGTGAACAGATGTCCATTAAAAAGTCACCCTGAAATCTCAGGTCATCCAGTCAGATACTATTGCAGGTGCCAGTGTCTCGGCTCAAGTATGGTGATTGTACATTTAGTGTTACAGCGCCCACTTTGTGGAATAGGCTGCCGGCAGATATTGCTTTCACAGGGAAATAATATATATCTTTTAAATCTCTTATAGGGTTTTTACAGACACATTATTTGGGGTATTATTATAGTATATATTATTTGTACATCGCCCTTGAAGTGCTCATGCTAGTAAGTGCGCTTTATTAAATACACATTATTATTATTATTATTAGTAGTAGTAGTAGTAGTAGTAGTAGTAGTAGTAGTAGTAGTAGTAGTAGTAGTAGTAGTATCTACATCTGCTACATTGCAAAATTAAACTTAATATCTGTATCTGTATGAAGCATACCTGTAAACTGTGTGATATTTTGGCTGCAGATGTGCTAATTTAATGTGTCACTATAATAGCTATGGAATAATACATTGTACCTTAATTTAATTACTTCGTGACATGATGTATATATGTTGACATATAAGTGGACATGTCATCTATGCCTTGGGGCAAATATCAAGTAATCTAATTTGATAGATAGAGTCATGACATCTAACATCAGGATGACACAAAAGATTTTTTCTTATACTAATTTGAAGTAGTGTATGACATCACAACCTGTGAACAGATATAGAAAACACATTTTAAATTAATGTTCAATAATACAAAAGACTTATTTCAACATTAATTTCGAAAACGGGTAAAATATCTAGCATGCTTTATGATCGTTGAATATTTACCATCATCTTCAGGGCGGCGCATAACATGCAAACATTAAAGGTTTCTTCTTGGGACATTAATCAATAATGGATACTATATATATTTATATATTGTATAATATGTGGTTTGGAGAGCGCTGGGTGAGGAGCGTGCTCCCATTTCTCCTCATACAAAATGATAATTGTGGTTGATCCGTTGACTTCTGGAAATTGAACATTCCTACACTTGTGTATTACTATCACCGCAACACAGCTTGAGTATTAAGCGTTATCTAGATCGCTTTTGGTGAGATTATCCAGATAATCTCGTTGAATAGGTTATATATCTGCACTGAAGCATGATATTAACCTACTGCACAGCTATAAGCCAGACTCGAACCCACAATGTAAAGGTATATCGACTCGTCCTTCAAATGTCAAGCCGTATACTGTAAGTCTGCAATTTTAATACACATGGGAAAGTCAATTTATTTAATACGTGTGTTTATTATTTATTATAAATCAGCTATTTTCCGGTACCTCATATTTCTTAAGTTGAACACTAATTGCAATACATCACCATTGATTCATCCTTTGATTTCTACAGGTATGGGAAAAGGAGTTAAATATCGCCATGATTAACTGTATATTAATATTATTACAGGTTTTTTTATTCTAGCAGACAATTCGTGACCTTCAATGTGTTTCCATTGGGATTACCTGAAATAATTATTCATATCTCGCTCCTGTCAAATGTGTATTGTTAAGAGATAGATGATGGCGTTGTCAGTGTGATTAGTTATGTGAGATTATTGATGTAATTATTCTAATGGCTTTTGTATTTAATTGTATTAAGTAATTATGGGGCTGTAGTTTCTAGACTCAATTTATTGAGTGTGTGTGTGTGTTTTATAAAGATAGTTAAGGCGCTGGCACAGGTGTTATACTTTCATTCAAACAACAATTAACTCCAAACTGATTTTAAAAAAATATTTAATTGTAAGTATAATTAATTACCGGTAAAATTTGAGAAAAATGAAAAGAAAAAAAAGAAATTTCTAAAATAATCCAAAAGAGGATAATCTAAATATAAAAAAGAAGAAACTATGATTAAAACAAAACCAGGCTTTGTGTCGAACACTACGGCCAAGAAAGATTAAACCTAAAATGGAGAAATAAAATATTAATACACAGTATGAATAATGTGTGAATAATATAAGCATAAATCAGAATAAATTCAGATTAATACTAATAGCAGCGATATAACACGACTCAACCCAATAGCAACGACCGGTTTCGACCTATTCAAGTCTTCATCAGGTTGCATAGAATGTCTAACGTTACCATATTGCTCGAGGTTTATATACACAATTTTTCAATAGGAAGCCACGCACTTAATCCTTTAGTTCTTTTTAACAAAGGATGGGTGCTATTTTAATCTCTTTGTTCTATTTGTGAACTTACGTAACCCGGTGTTTTGAAAACATCCCAACGATAATTGAATAGAATGTATATGTTTGTACAGGTGTGAAAGTGCCCAACATAATAAGAAAATAAACCTAAATGTACTTCAAATGAATTAGTCGTAGCTTCCCATTTGACAATTGATATATAGATATCTCATTGCTTTAAAATTTTTAAGTAATTATGGGGCTGTAGTTTCTAGACTCAATTTAGTGAGTGTGTGTGTGTGTGTGTGTGTGTTTTATTATATATATATATATATATATATATATATATATATATATATATATATATATATATATATATATTTTGTGTGTGTGTGTGTGTGTTTTATTATATATATATATATATGTGTGTGTGTGTGTGTGTGTGTGTGTGTGTGTGTGTGTTGTGTGTGTGTGTGTGTGTGTGTGTGTGTGTGTGTGTTTGTGTGTGTGTGTGTGTGTGTGTGTGTGTGTGTGTGTGTGTGTGTGTGTGTGTGTGTGTGTGTGTGTGTGTGTGTGTGTGTGTTTTAGCTGTGTATAATAAGGCACAGGCACAGAGAATCTCGATCCGTGAATTCAAACTCTGGACGTTTCTTCAGGGGACTGAATCCAGAGTGGCGACTTTTCTTGCTGAGACATGTGTAATGTCTCACCAGTCCCTAAGCCGCCAAGCAAAATCAAAATACGAATCACCTACAGCCGTGGAGTTTGGGTGTAAAACACCCAAGTCAGATCACGGCAGTAGTGAGAATGTTTAGCTTAATTATCTAAGCAGCCCTATTTATAGCTATTTTTCAATTGCTGTATCTTTCTTCAAAGCAATACTATATAAACCATATAACCCAATTGTCACTGTCTTCAAAGATCAGTTTTTACAACGGGCAGGCGTCATGAAGCGATTACTATTAAAACTGTTTATCTTAATTACTATTAAAAGACTGACATCTGCGCTGAAGCAGACCGTAATAGCGCGTCATAGCTTCCGTACTGTTTGAACTATGCTATCATTTTCAAACCTGACCTAATTTATGCTATTCGAACTATTGTAGTTCTTAAATGTTATTTATGACAAGCAGATTAGAGCTAATCTTGAATGTCATAGTACAAACTGGACATAACTGGACCTAGGAAAGATAAATCTATTCCCACATACAACCAAGGTGAATTATATATACAAGTAAACTTGTTATGTAAAACACACCAACCGCGCGAACTGTGTCCAATGCCACCGCTCGAGATGCGATGCAGTGTTTCTATTCCTGAGTCAGGAGTACTTATAATGCTTTAAGAGCGTACTGTGCCTGCTACAGTCATTTAAATGCTGGATAACCAGGCCAGACATCTAAACGGCGTGCCTCCAAAGACGCAAATAGTACATGGATTATACAGCTCTAGATCAACTTTTCTTGAATGCAGGGACCGGGAAATATGGTCTCCACGCATAGAAAACGGAACTTTCTCAACCGCAGCATAATATGCCTTGTGACATTTGCTGGAGGGTCAAATACCTCATAAACATACAAATCCAATAAATACTATGACCCACTCGTCACTATTATAACAATTTACATGTGCGCTTTAGCAGACCTATATGGCGGAATTGCCGTTCTATATATTAACATTTTCAAATCAGACCTAATGTCTCCCTATACAAACTATAATTATAATCTAGGGTCTTATTAATGACAAAGAGACTAAATTTAGCGTTGATTGTCGTAGTACAGACTGGACATAACTGAATCTAGGAACTTTTATATGCAACTAAAGTTGTTATATAAAACACACCAAACACGCGAGTTGTGAACAATGCCACCGTTCGAGATGCGATGCGGTGTTTCTATTCCTGAGTCAGGAGTACTTACAATGCTTTAAGAGCGTACTCTAACATCTAAACGGCGTCCCCAAAAATTTCTGTATCAAATATTTTGGATTTAATCGGTACTATCTACTGGAAAGCATCAGAAAAGGATTCGTTAAAGCGATTCGATTTTTCCTGAAATTACTGAAAGTTAGATAAGTATACCAGTATTAAGTAAGTAAGTAAGTAAGTAAGTAATTTTATTTCAAATGATACATAACTATAACAATAAATACATAATTACAAATGCATCAACAAACGTATTATTTGTGGTGTTGTACAAATGTAAATGAAGAGCTGTGCCTAACGCTCGTTATTCGTCTAATATTTATAGTAATCGCATAAATAAGGTTATACACACCACGTGAAAACGTTAGAAAATGACAAGCAAATTTCATAATGTGGAGGTTTATTGCAGATGGCAGATCCAGCTTTTCAGTAACTGTTTAGGAAATACTTCTTGAAACAGTCATTGTAAGATTGCTATTAATAATTAACATTAGATCGATAAACAGGTAAATAAACATGCATACTGAAAGCTAGATATGCGAATAGATAAACAGACACACATACACAAACACCACGCACACACACACAAACACACACACACACACACACACACTATATATATATATATATATATATATATATATATATATATATATATATATATATATATATATATATATATATGAAGTACATGAAGGACCTTCCTGTATTGTTCTTTGTGTAATCTTATCTAACATGACATATGTGTATGTGTAGTTATATTAGAAACTCGTTCAATCACAAAGTGACAACAATCGGATTAAGGATTCAAATTTTTATCAGCTCTCCTTCTTCAGCTTCTAGAAAAATAATAAAAAACTCACAAAACTTGAAAGATGTCATACAGTTTTATAGCTTTATCAACCGTAATTCGGACGTTCGTTACACAATCCCAAAACGTTCAGACATAAAATTATGTAAAATACTGACTGTTATTTTGAGAGCAAGAATCAACTTGATTTACGAGAGTGAGAAGATTTAATAAAGATAACTTCCTCGTCATGTCTGATGTTTGTGATTATCATCATATTATCATATATATATATATATATATATATATATATATATATATATATATATATATATATATATATATATATCATCATCATCATCATCATTATCATTATCATAAACAAGATGGACACATACTGGACAAAGAAGAATATCTACGGGAGAGCTGTTACTCTTCTCTGGACATGAGAAAGAGGATGCCCGCCACGCAGAACGGGGTAGCATTCAAGCTATCAAGAGTGGCACAGCGGGCATTGATAGGATGAGAAGCGCATGGACCACGAATCATCACAGCATCCTTCAGAACACAGAAAAAGAAAATCAAGATGAAAGTCGTCCAATGCTATACACCAACAAATGACAGTGATGAAGAAACCAAAGACCTGTTCTACAACAGGCTACAAAGCATCCTAGACAAGTGCAGAGAAAAGGATGTGATCATCCTCGTGGGAGATTTCAATGCCAAGATTGGAACGGACAACAATGGATATGAAGAAGTGATGGGAACCCAGGGTGTAGGAGAGATGAACAAAAACGGATAGGGATTTGCTGACACATGTGCACTGAACGACATTTCCATTGGGGGCAGCTTTTTACACATAAAAGGATACACAAGACCTGATGGATATCACCTGATCATTTGACAGAACACCAGATAGGTCACATTTGCATGGGAAAGAGATTTAGGAGGTCACTTGAAGATTTGAGAGAAGAGAGGAGCAGACGTGGCATCTGACCACCACCTGCTGGTTGCCAGACTTAAACTCAAGCTGAAGAAAATCTGGATGGTGACAGCAACAAACAGACGAAAGTACAATGTCGGCCTTCTAAAAGATCCACAGACAAGAGCGAAATACAAGCTGAACCTTGCTAATAAATTTCAAGTGTTACAAGAGCAACACGAAGAAGAAGAACCAGACCTGAACAGCCTGTGGCAGAACAGTTACAAGTCAAAGAGTTACTGGCATCAAATTGCCAAGAAGTCGTTGGCCTGAAGAAGATGCAACAGAAAGATTGGACCACAGCAGAAACCTGGCGCAGGATTCAGCTGCGGAAGGAGAAGAAATCAGCAATGAACAACAGTCGAACACGTGTTTTCAACTACCATACGATAACAGTTCCATGTATTTGTCACTATGGGCGTTTAATTATTCTTAACTTAATCCAGTTGATGCTATACTGAGATATGGCACATTATAAGGAGCTGTGATCATATTTACAATATATAACAAGGTATGGACTACGGCAACAAACCAGTGAGCTCCGGTGGCCTAGCGGTTAAGCACCCGGCACTTAGTGCCAACGGTCGCAGGTTCGAACCCCGTAAGAGGTCGAAACTTTTCCAGGGATTAATTTCTCGGCTCACTACATCGTGGGTGGCTGACCACGTTAAATGGCGCTGCCGTCTCCACTGAATTATTTAAAAATAAAGGGGGACGTTAAAAAAAGGTATTTCGGCTCCATCTTTCCGTACTGCTCCCCTGTGAGTGGTGGGGGAGGATATTTCTCAACCACTCGAACATAGAGGCTGTGCTGATTAAGCGACAGCCTGGGGATTCTCCCCGAACAACAAAACCAACCAACAAACCTGTTTTTATCTCAACAATACTATTACACATTTGACTTTCATATGGTCTTAGTATGAATCTCTGTATCCTGGTGTTAAGTTAGATTAATTTATTTAGCGGAATTAAGAGTCATCAATATGAAATACAGATTTAAAGTAATCTTTTAAGCCAAATGGATAGTATATGTTTCCCGACAAAGCAATTTTGTCAACATTAAAAGATTAATAAGCAGGTAGATGATTTATCATCGGGAATTAATTGGTTTCAGTAATTGATGCCCAAACTGGATCATATATGCCAATTTGTTATTTATTTACTCACACTCACTCACTCATTCACGAACGCAACCATAAAACCCACCACAACACAATGTATACATATGCATAGAATGAATGAGATCTCTAATTATTATAAATTAATTAAATTTTATTAGTTGGATTTAACCAACTTACGAAATATTTCCTGACTTGCTGCAAATTTAAGATAATCAAGTAAATTATTCCACGGATAAGACATTAATGCCACAAAATACACACACACAGAGAGGGGGGAGAATGGTGAGTATTATATAACAATTTGATGCGTTAGTCCAGACCAGAGTTTTTAGCGATTTATGCATTTACCAATAAACTCTTCCTTATTTGGTGTATGTATGTAAGTATTTGTGAGTGTGTGTGTGTGCGTGTGCGTGTGGTGTGTGTGTATGTGTGGTGTGTGTGTGTGTGTGTGTGTGTGTGTGTGTGTGTGTGTGTGTGTGTGTGTGTGTGTGTGTGTGTGTGTGTAAAGTATTAGTATTAGTATTGTAGTAGCTATTGATGTCTAGAATTACATCACATTAATATGTAAAAATCTTCCGTGTCAATTTCATGTTGAACATAATGAGATTGTGTAAAAAACTGGATTATATCTTATGTGTCTAAAAGGCTGACGCGCCATACCCATTAGACATATTCTGTCTTCCATATTGTATTCTTAATATATTACATGTGACGTATGTTATTCTATTAGTTAATAGACATATTTGCATCTCTAGAGTTTTCAACATTTATCAACCCATACATTATTAAATTAATATCGTATGAAATTCATTTATTGGTCATATTTATCATTTTAATTTATTTTGACGTGAAAATGTTTTCATGACAATAAACTAAAGATAACTAATTAGGAAGGAAAGGTATCAAATTTCTGATGTAATTACTGAGAACAAAAAAAGAATAGGTTACTAATTTAATGAAATAAGTATCCTGGTTCCTGGCCATAATCCATTTTCTTAGTAATTGAAGATGTTGACTCGAGAAGGCGTTAAGTAAATTCCACTATGAAAACCATCTTATGATCAATGATAAAAATGTGTTAAATGAGATAACAACTGTTATGCTATGTTCTCATTTAAACCTAAAACAATTAGTTAATATTAATATGTTATATGATAACAAATTAACGATAATTGTATTGTGAAATGTATATTTTTGTGTTGATTCGTGATATCAGACTTACTCCATTAGTTTAAAAAAATTAATTATTGCTCGCTTGTAATTTGTACGATCATAATTATTCCTCATCTCCCTGTCTTGTATACTATTTCTAGGTTCCAGCTGTAGGCTCGTTACCTTTAAACTGACCGTAAAGATGGACATTCATATATCGCTAAGTTCCCTTCTCGTTTTAAACATGGCTGCCTAAACCCTCTTCTTAAGAAACCTTCTTTACCAGTCAATGACCTAAACCGCTATAGACCTACTTATAATCTAATATTTCATATCTAAGGTATTAGAAAAAGTCGAATTCAGTCGTACAAATAATCAATTAACCTGTAATCACCTGTCTAATGTTTTCCAGTCTGCTTACAAACAATTTCACTCTACAGAAACCGCTCTACTGAAAGTTCCTAACGACATATCACTAAACATGGACATAGGAAAGATCACAGCACTAACACTATTATATTTATCTCCAGCTTTTGATACCATTGATTAGTATGTTCTTCTAGATCTCCTCTCTGATTGGTATGGCATATCGGGCACAGGACCCACTTGGTTCCACTCATTCTTCGCAAATAGGTATTAATCAATAAAGTATAATAAACTGCTTTACAGAGATAACTCCAATGTTTTGCGGAGTCCCCCAATGCTTTGTTCTTCAACAGCTGTTACTTACTTTGTTTAATACACCACTAAACTCTCTTATTCACAGCCACAAATTAGACCATCGTTTATATGCAGATGTCACCCATGTATACACATCTTTGTTTACACATCAATTTTACACCACTCTCAAACTATGTACCATTGCCTATCAAGCCTTTTATAGCACCAAAGCCCAGAGATTTCCATTCATCTGGCTTTTATTGGCTATCTGATCCCAGCGATAAAACACATGCTGCTACGCATGTTTTTTTGTTTCAGTTGCTGTCCCTACTCCTTGAACAAGTTAAGTCATTAAATAGCATTATTTTCGCCTGTTAAGTTCCAATGCATCCGGTCATTTGCTGATGACTTTTTCATTCCACCCTAAGTTTTAGATTGCCCAACCCCTGTACTAAGGATTGAAATTTTTAATTAGTAGTAGTAATAGTAGTAGTAGTATCTTTGATACACGTTTTATGGTGCGGCTCTGATAGCGCAGCCGTTAGATGAGTACAGCGGAAATCTTCAAGTTTTGCTTTCGAATTGCTGTGTTTGTAATATGCTTCAATGTGGAGCCGCCCCTCGGCAATGTGGGTCAAGTATAACCCGACCCGAGACTCAGCCAACAAACGTAATTTTGGCTAAATATGGCCTAAAGGTCATCATTGTTAAGTCTCAGTATTTCATATTGGAATGGACTATGCATAAATCGCAAGGTTTAAAGTGAATAAAATAAATAGTATTTTTATTATATATTTTTGTAAATAACAACGTTTATGTTAGGTGAACGCTGTATTCACTTCATAAAACGTTAGATGCATTCTTTGGAAGAATTCCAACGAATTATAAATTTAAAACAATGAAAACAGCGAAATCAAAATTAATATCAATCCTTTCATGATCTAGAAACATTAAAGACAACACCGCTAACAACAACGACCGAAGCAACAGCGCAACATAATATAAATCTAAGATGATGATGATGATGATGATTGATGTTTTACGGCCACTTTGGTGCACAAGATAGGCTAAATGGGCCGAGTGACATCCGAAGGTAATAAAGCGAAGTCAAATGAAAATCAAAACCGGGGAACAGTTTGTCCAACACGCTACCGCTATACCACAGCGCAACATAATATAAATCTAAGAGATATATTCGTGTTCGAAGAAATTAACATCGCAGTTTCTATTAACGTCACTTATATTTAACAGAGCCTCTTTATATAATATTGATGTTTGATTTATAGATCACCACATTGAGCTCTGCTCTTCTGGAGGGGTTTTAGCAATTACTATTATCCTTCACTCAGATCTGTTTCAGTATAATAATAATAATAATAATAATAATAATAATAATAATAATAATAATAATAATAATAATAATAATAATGGTCTTAATTATCTTAATCTATCAAATTTAAAGTTGTATTGGTTCCTAGCATAATCATGTCAGATAAAGATCAATATGCTGGATCCCATCCCGATCCACCAAACCACAAGGAGTATTACGATGACTAACTAGAGGCATATTATAATAGTCAACAGAAAATTAGATTTCGGACTGAAACCGAGCAACAACATAAAAAAATCGGACAAAACGAGAGAAATATGTAGAGTATGTGGATGATAGATTAGGGAAATAAAACATAAAATGTGTAAATGCAGGAGATCAAAATGGTTAGCATTGTTATTATCAAATCAAATGCATTCAACACATATTTACACGCATAGTGTCATTCAAGGAGCCATAATCCATAGATAGTAGTCATTGTTACCTATATGTTAGTCCATATATAATCATGGTACTAATGGAGATTGTCTGGTAGATGTGAAATTACGTAGATGTACATTAAGGTAAGCTAATCTGGGTTGCAAATTTATTAATATACATATTATTATTGCCTATCAACTATCATTCTGATCACCATAAAGAGCGAGAATTGTACAGCTACAAAGACATATTTGTATTCCCAAACCTCTCTATCCTCTAACCTACCCTATCCACTCCCCTACCTATTCCAGACTCTAAATATTTCATAATGCAGAAAATGTGCTATACGTTATTATGCAACGTACTCACCAAGAAATTGGTAATATGTTATTCAGTTTTACAAAAAAACACAATGTTATTAAGTGTGGGCCATGTACGCTAATGCATTGGGAAAACATTGATAATGTGGTAATGTGCATTTGTGAAGGGATTAATAAAACACAAATCATCCATCGATACAAGTGCTAATGCCCCATTCCAATTACATATGTCACAAGACGACATCGTGTATGGCAAACATATTTTCATATTCACCAGTAGGTGTAATATAATTGCATAAATACAAATAAAACAGATAAAAATGCACTTGATTGAAACCATCAGAGTGAAACCTTGGATGTTTTTACCTTTCCACTGTGATACTGACTAAGATAATACCAACAACAACAAATATCAACAACAATAAATTCTCCCAAATCAAGCTGTTCAATTTCTAACAAAATCGATTATAACCGGAAGCTAGATAATCTTTTACTTAAATGAGAAACCAATTCTCTTCTGTGTCTTAGTAATTATATCAGAATTTTGTATACCTGTCACTCTTAATAGACCCTTTCCCGCGGTATATGTGCAGAGAAGGGAATTTGGGGTGGACTCTGGAGACGTGCACGAAATTTAGTATTGTTCCACACACGAGTTTCCACTTAGCAGCCGTGTTAGGATTGTTTTGTGACAAGAAAACGGAATATCTAACTCTAAACAAATATATACTGATAGATATATATATATATATATATATATAGTGTTACAGATAATATATAAATGCAATTTCACTCCTCAAGTACACAAATAACTTATAATTTTAAATTAACGAGAACCATAAAATACCCAAAGGTTCTCTCCTCTACTGCATTCCAATAATATCTGGAAGTGTATAAGTTTTATGAAAATCTATAATAAACTTTTAACTCGGTTATAATTTGTTGGTTGTCATTCAATAAATATTGTGATAGTCATATATTAAAAAAAATAAAATTGGGTAATCCTTTTATGAAAAATAATCAAAGATTGTTCAACGTTATGTGTTAGTTCAACAACTATGATATTAATGGACTCATCTGGTGCCATTAGAGAGAGAAAAGTCTCAGATGGTAATATTTGTTTAGAGAATATGATGCTGTAGTTTAAACAAATCTTAAGGCCAACAATGTCTTAGAAATATATTTGTTAAATAATCAATTCTCTGTCTGAATGAGTACAGACAGATTGGCATATAAAGATATAAACTTTGGACAAAACTGTTGAAATAAATAAAATAAATAGATGAACGGTAACTGATATGTTTAGAATATAAAGTGACACGGTTGGCATGAAGCTAGACTAGACAGATTGAAATTGTATTCATTGGTAGAATACATTGATACATGAAGAAAGGTGGACTAAGATATATGTCTACTTAGTTGAATATATAGACATATAAAGAATCGATAGACAATATAGTTTTTAATAGTGGGATTATAAAGTGGGTTAACAGGTGGATCTGCATCATGAGAAACATTTAACCGTTTTGCTAAATCAAAATGAATGCCGACTAATAGAAACACATCAGGCATAGTTTACGCGTCAAATGATTAAAGAAGACACAAGTTAGTGTATATCACGTTATTGATTCCTGAAAATGTTGCCGGGGAACGATTGTTTAGAGAAACATCTCAATATTAAATTAATTAGATTTTATCCAATTCAAATTATTATCTGAAAGTTTTCGCGCATATACTCTAATTACTGCGCTATAGAAAAACCAGTTTAGAGCAAAAATATTGATTAATAATATGTTGATGTCTTAAATACACACGAATAACAAACGTTTTATTAGTTTAGCTTCCTGCTATTGTAGATCCCAATGTTCATAGAAGATACCATTTATTAATACATTTAATGAGGTTATTGATACGAATGATTTGAATATATATATATATATATATATATATATATATAATAAAGAAAATTGGTGGTGACGTCGCGTCATCTGGGTATGTATTCTGTTATAACTCAAAGACACAAAAAACACATGAAACAGTATCCCACTTTATGAATCCAATTAGAAGATATGTCTGGTTTGTCAGTTGGCCAAATTTGATGATCTTTTGTTATTATCAGAACTGAAAAACTAGGGTATTGAACCTGATTTTATTCTTTTATGCGAGTAATTTCTCCGTGATGTAAATACACATCTGTTTAGATTGCCATACTATATCTTCATTTATAAAAATCGCATGAATATGCGAAGAATTGGAGTTTGCATGAACATAAAGGATTGTATGAAGTTTAATTTGGGCGATAATCTTGCATTATACGAACAAAGTGCAACCTTTATTGACAATATTCTTTTGAAATTTAACAACAATACTGGAGTATATTCTGGTGTAATAAATACAAATATTTCCAAGCACTTTCCAATTCTTTATTCAATTTCATATGAAGGAATCAAATCAATGCCTCTGGAATCACTTACATTTGAGCTATTGAACAGGCAGGGAATTGACCGGGAATATCTCAATAATATGGATGTTAATGAGGTATTCAAGGACTGTACAAATAAATTAACTACAACAGTTGATTAATATGTATCATTGAAACAGGTAAGAATTCCTGACATAAGTACATATTTCCTAAATTGCTAGATAAAAAAATTGCACCACCTCTGCCTATACTAATCGATAAATCCATACAGAGTGAGATGTTCCCAGATTGATCCAAAAGTATTACCAATAAACAGAGCTAAAGCCAAAGATAACTTTTCTAATTATGGACCAAACTTGAAATATAATAGAAAAAGAAATATACCTCTTTTTAGAATGATATAATTTACTTTATGATAATCGGTTAGGTGTTATACGCCCACACACACCACAATAGACGACGATGTTACTAAATTTATTATTGGTACACGTAAATAATTAGATGATAAAGAATCAACCTTAGCTATATATTTAAATGCATCAAAACTATTCGATACGACTGATCACATTATTTTATTGAAGCGGTTTTATAATTATGGCATAAAAGGACAGACATTAGACTGGTTCATCAGTTACAGGTACAATAGAAAACAATTTATTCACTATATGGGAAGTGACTCTCATGTTAAAACCCCTTAAATGTGGTGTTTCACAGGGTTCTGTACTGGGATCATTGCTTTTATTTATTTACACTAATGGCCTTCCAGAATGTATAAATCTAGCTAAGTAAAACTTTCTTGCAGACGACACAACAGTTTATTTGTCTTTTTTAAATGTATCTCATTAGAGCCAACAAACTATCGCTTAATATATCGAAATATATTGAATGTTATACATCAACAAAAAGCAACAAAACACCGACATTAATCTTCAACCATCCAACAGTAACCTTCAGATAACTAAATGTGCAAAATTCTTGGATTTATTCATTGACGATAATTAAAATGAGATGAACATATCATTATGATGAAGTTAATATCAAAATCATTTATTTGCAATTAAAAGGTGATGCCAATATGACGCTTAATTACATCTTATTATTCTTTCGTATATACATGCTTAACCTATGACATTATATTATGAGGAGCAGCAAGTCATGTCCATTTATAAAAATTGATCATAATGCCAAAAAGTCAGAATCATTAAAGAATCGCACTATGGGGCACATATATCACCAATAATAAAACACCTTCAATTTTTCAAATTGGTAGACTTGTATCAAATACAAGTTAACATATATGTACTGTCACGTCTTAAGAGTTGATTGCCATCCTCGTTAAAACACATATTTACGTTATTATAAAACAATTAGTCTGTTCTCAACATCAGGCACTCGACAAGCCTATACATTAATGATTATAACACGCATATTGGCTGCTTCCCAAAACATTATACAACTGGGTCCTTGAACTTTCTACCTCAGGATATGCATATGAGCATCTCATTTCTCTTATTATGATGACTAATCCTACCTTCCTCCCCCATATGCTTAAGCAGTGAGATAAAGTTATGGGCACAACACCGTACGGGCAACATTAGATGTAAGGATAAACTAATACTTTTTAAGACTAATTTCTTAATTGATTTTATTTCATATTAAGCTGTAGAATAGCTTCAACTAAGTATAATAGATATTTTAATTTACCTACACAATTGTATTAAATCTAGTGGAGCCTAACAATCTTTTATTATTATATAACACAATGTCACATCACTTAATCTATTTTATTGTAGGTAATTTACTTGAGTCCAGTCTATTGACTAAGTATAACAGAAGGTATAAAACGTATAACTAGTAAACAATATGTTGTTATTTCTGGCGACAAAAGAGTCAGTTGAGAGACCGAGAAGATGGGGGGTTATCATCAACAGCTAGATAAGGTCGACTGCTATTCAGTTTGGTAACAACAAATAACATCTATCCAACATCAGCTGTTAAAATTTTAATTCTTCATCCATAATTTGATAAATTAGTTATTACTGTAAAATACGTCGATCTCTGATGGCGCAGTTAGTTAGAATAGTGGACTCGTAACAGAACGCTCGCGGTTTCGAGGCTCCGGAGCTGCAATGTTTGAGACTGGCTCACTGAGCCAGAAATGAGAACCTGACAGAACGTGATGGCTGTGTACCTCAGTAAAGTGTTGTGTCTATAATGGCAGCATACATTGTATGTTCCCTTGTGAGTCGAGGTGTGTGCTGATTTGAAGCAGATCTGAGTCAAGGATAATATTAATGTAAAGCAGCTCAGAATAACAGAGCTGAATGTCATGATCAATAAATCAAATAACGCTATTCTATATAGGAATCATTTTCAATATAACTGCTATGTTCATTATTTCGAACACAAATATATTTCATAGATTTCAATTATGTCTGTGCTGTTGCTGCGGTCGTTGTTGTTAGTGCTCTTACTGTAAATTAGTGTAGCTGATAAAAACATTGCTGTAAATTGTTTTCATTGTTTTATTTACAAAGTGTCAAAGAATGAATTTAACGTTTTATGATGTGAACATTGTTATTTACAACATATTATAAATATTATTTATTGTATTCATCATAAGCCATTTATTCAAAGTCCATTCCAAATGAAATGCATAAGCTTAACAATGATGACCTTAATGTCATATTTAGCAGTAAACAATTTTGTTGGTTGAGCCATGGGACTGGTTATACTTCGGTCACATTGCCGAGGGGAGCTCCATATTGAAACATATCACAAACACAGGTTTGGGCCGGTTTCGAAAGAAAAACATTAAGATTTGTTTTATAATCATCTAACAGTTGCGCTATCAGAGCCTTCAGCATGAAACATGTATCAGAGATAATAATAATAATAATAATAATAATAATAATATATAATAATAATATTAATAATTAAAAACTTCTATTCTTGAAAAGATTCAAGGTCAGTGGACCTAGTACAGGGGTTGGGCAATCAATAAGCAAGTCTGAAAAGTGAGTTTCGTATGGTGACGAGAAGAGATTATGCTATTTGATTACTTAATTTGTTCAGGGAGTGAGTTCCAAAGAGTAGGGGCAGCAACTGACAAGCACACGAATGCCAGCATGAGTTTTTTCCCCTGGGAATAGACAGCAAGTCAAAACCAGATCAAAAGAGTAATATGGGCTTCGGTGCTAGAAAATAGATACGAAGTGTATGACGGTGTGAAACTATGATTAAGGATGGGGATGGGAAGAAAGGAGCAAATTTTCCGGGTTGTTTGGATATACATATAATAATGAAATCTGTTTTTGTCCGCATTGAGCCTAAGTCTAGTATTTACAATTAGCCACATATATCACTGAGACGGTCACCTAGCTGGGTAAGAGAAATATATGTGTCTGCTGGAGACAAAGATATGTATACTTCCACTGTTTAAAAGCATTCTTAACACAAGAAGCGCTTGTAACTGTAGTCCATGCCTTTGTTACATCTCGTATAAACTATTGTAACTCCCTGTTATACGGCATATCTGGTGTCCATTAGAAAGTCATCCCGAAAACTCAGGTCATCCAGTCAGATACTATTGCAGGTGCTAGTGTCTCGGCTCAAGTCATATGGTGATTGTGCGTTTAGTGTTGCAGCCCCCACTTTGTGGAATAAGTTGTCGGAAAATGTTAGAAATTCGTCGTCTCTTGAAAATTTTAAATCTCTATTTCAGGTCCCTTTCACAGATAAATAATTAATATCTTTTAAATCATTACAGGGTTTTTACAGACATATTATTTGGGTATTATTATATTACATATTATTTGTACAGCGCCTTTGAATGGCTCCTGCTAGTAAGGGCGCTTTATTAAATATACATTATTATTATTATTATTATTATTATTATTATTATTATTGTTATTAGTAGTAGTAGTAGTAGTAGTAGTAGTAGTAGTAGTAGTAGTAGTACTTAGGTTCCACTGCATATAAATGATGGTCTAATTTGTAGCTGTGAATAAGAGAGTTTAGTGGTGTGGTATACAAAGTAAACAACAGGGGTCACAGAACAGAGCTTTGGGGAACATCGCAAAACATGTCGATGGTGTCAAAAGTTGTTATTTGGTGTGACTATGTTGGTAATATGTCGTTGTGAAATAGATATATAGTTGTTTAGATCAGTTGGCTGATAAAGATGATTTCTTAAGAAGCGGGTTTACATGAGATGAGCATATTTAAAATGAGAAGGGAGCACTCCGGAGATTAGTGATACAAAAATGTTCATCCTTATGATCATTTTGATAGGTAATATGCCTACAGCAGAACCTAAAAATAGTAAACAAGACAGGAAGATAAGGAAGGATTGTTATTGTACAAATTCCACTTGAGTGATAAGTTAAATATAATTATAAATATTAATAAATATTAATACATTTTATTAATAACCAATTAATTTAGGCTTAAATGAAAGCAGAGCATAGCAGTTTAACTAATTTTTATCATTGATCAGATAATATGATTTTTATAATCGAATTTACTTATCGCTTTCTCGAATTAACATCTTCAATTACTAAGAAAATGGATTATGGCCAGGAACCTGGATACTTATTTCACTAAATTAGTAACCTATTCTTTTTTGTTCTCAGTAATTACATCAGAAATTTGATACCTTTCCTTCCTAATTAGTTCTCTTTAGTTTATTGTCGTGTAAATATTTTCACGTCAAAATAAATTAAAATGATAAATATGACCAATAAATGAATTTCATACGATATTAATTTAATAATGTATGGGTTGATAAATGTTGAAAACTCTAGAGATGCAAATATATCTATTAACTTATAGAATAACACACGTCACATGTAATCTATAAAGAGTGTATCATGGAAGACAGAATATGTCTAATGGGTATGGCGTGTCAGCCTTTTAGACAAATAACATATAATTCAGTTTGAAACGGAAGATTGTTACATATTAATGTGATGTAATTCTAGACATCAATAAAGCTACGAAAAACTATTGTAACTCAACTATTGTAGCATTTTGGTAAAAGGGGATTAAAGTAATGATATTTGTGGCTTAATAAATAAATCAATAAAGCCATCTCAGCATCATTGTGGCATTCAATAAGCCATTCCTGTTTATAAATTAACTACATCGATTACTGCCACTACTAATAATACTGTTACTATTATAGTTATTATTATTATTATTATTATTATTATTATTATTATTACTATTATTTATTACCACTACTACTTCACACACTCCCGCAATCACGCACGCACCCACGAAAACGAAAACACACGCACGAACGCACACTGACGCACGCACGCACACACACACACACACACACACACACTATATATATATATATATATATATATATATATATATATATATATATATATATATATATCTTTAGGCTGTGTATAACAAGGCACAGGTATAGAAGAATCTCGAACCTTAAATTCAAACTCTGGACGATTCTTCAGGGACTAAAACCAGAGTGACGACATTTCATGCTGACACATGTGTAATGTCTCACCAGACCCTGTAGATGAAGTGGGTGGGCGCTTTAAATTAGATCCCACTACACCTAACTGCATATACTTAGGGACGCTAGATTAGGCATGGATTAACGTTCACTTCGTGAACAAGGAAATGTATGCGTATAAGCTGTTAGGTTCGAGTAAATCGTAGTATTTACTCAGGTTTGAGACGATATTTCGTTCTAGTCCAGTAATAATCCATTGTGCAGTATTGCTACTTTGTTTTTATTTTAGTTAAATCACTTCAGTGAGTCCATACTGAGTTAGTGTACATTATCTTTGTTATGAACAAACTGTAATGTTTGTTAACACGCTGATGGTCTATTAAAGGCCTAACTTTCCACTTAGGTTAGAGAAGAACTTCGACGCCAGACTACTCGAACGAAATGTTTTATATACAGGTTTCTTTTGGACCACAGAAAATTACTTTTGAATGTAAATTGTGGTGTCAGAGTAGTTATTATATGTATGTAGTAAGTCACCAATTAACCACACGCATGTGTTGTTTACAGCGAGCTGTGGTATCAAATGGTATGTTTTACGTGCCTAAATATAGCCACTTTCCTGTGGGCGTGTCATTTGTCGCGCACGAAAAGCGAATTAGCTGGGCCCCACAGGCTGATGAGTAGACCCAGACACATGAATAAATATACGCATACATGTATCAATATGTGGAGGTATGGAATATTTTATATTTAAATTAATGTATGTATAGTTATATTTAGATTTAGATTTATGGAGGTAGGTCTCGAAGGATGTTTAGATATGTTGATGCTCTGTGCCTGTTGCCTCTTACTATGTACCCTAAAACGCACATTGCCCGTGCCAGACATCAAATCTATTTCAACCCAGATTCCTTATTACGCCAATGTAAGAAAGCTGTGTAGTTATTACAACATGTTTGAGTCTATTAGCTTTGTTATGTATAATGTAGAATCTATATTGTTGTCCTCTTATGTGGTCTGGCGAAACGACCTATTAACTTCATACAATGCTGCTTGGTGGAATTATACTCCTGGAGTCGTTTGTTACTCCGGCAGGAATCTCCATGGGTAATAAGCTTCGGACAGAGCTTTTTCCCATATTATTAGCAATTAGGTTACACTGACATAAGAAAATTGTTGAATTTATAGCTATTATAATCCCGACGTGTTATTTGCAGCATCGGAGATCTGCCTGAAATCCGCTGTTCTCGACCATGGATCAAATAGATCAAGTGGATAGGCGCTTTAATTTAGATCCCACTACACCTAACTGCATATACCTAAGCACGCTAAATTAGGCATGAATAGACCTTTCTTAATATTCTCTACTGAATATTCATGAGTACACCCAGATCGAAAGCTTCTGGAGATGCTACCCTTGGAAAAGGTCATAAATATTTCAGCGAAAGTTACGTTTTTGGCATAAAAGGTATATACTATGTCATTGTTATTCCGTTACTGGGGTCTAGCCAAGTGTCAGTCTAGTGCTATTAATCCACTCCTTCGCTGTTTAGTTCTGTATCTGACAATGTTTAAAAGTGATTTACACATATTACAATGAATTTTCCTTTCCCTCATACACATGTACATAAACTGGATTATACATAGCCCCATACGTGTGTGTGTTCAGGTCAATCTGGATTTCCGGGGTCACATCATTATATCTATACAAATGTAGAGTACAAGTTGAATGGAATACCTACCATTATGATTAGGCTATCACCCGCATGTTTATATATCTTTTTAAATAAAGAGTTCATATTTTATTTTATTTTATTTGTTTTCCGTTTCAAAAGTATTTTATGTTATTTTATTACAGTATTGCCTAGTACTATTGGGTGCCCCATTCAGGGACGGTGTTACATGTTCATGAAGAAAAAACTAGAACTACATCATGTCAATGTAAGTATTCTTCATGTATTCTAATTGAATATATAACAAAAAACATGGACAAATATATTTTTATTAAGTTCAATTTACTTATTAACAAATTAATATGGATAATATACTCATGGTAATGACTATGCATTGTTTTATATCAGGTTGAACTTGGGAGACCAATTGTTTCATCAACAAGCTTCTGAGACACAGATAGTCTTGCAACAAGTGATGGGCTAGGACCAAGTGTCATCAGTGTATCTTGTACATGTGCCAAGGGTGTTGGAGGGAGCTGTGGCCATGTTGCAGGACTACTGTATCAGGTGACCAAGTTCAAGATGATGAAACTGAGAGCTATCCCAGAAGATGTAGCAAAGACATCTCAGCCAAAAACATTGCATCAACCAAGAGGAGAAAAGATTGCAGGAGACGAAGTGCAATTATTAACTGTAGTTGGATTTGGTAAACACAAAGGTGTATCTGAGAGAACAGATTCCAGACCAACAGTTACATCAACATTATACAATTGTCAACTTCAGCTAAACTGAACCATCCTTTATCACCTATGAAGGCACGCATACTGAGGCCAACACCCTTGGCTTCCAGTAGATTCTTGATGGTGAATCATTTGTCTGCTATCACGCTGTCACCAGACTCACTCAGATCAACCAAATCATACAATAAAAAGTTATATCAGGCCTAATCTCAACCTACACCAAAACATGAATAGTTTGTTTACAAGTGGCATACATCTGGGCTGCCCAGCTAAACTGAGGGTATCACTTAGTACAAAATATGGACTATGTTTATTCTGGGCTATTGGTTCCACCCATTTGAAGAAGCCAATGAGGGTTTTTTGGTGATGAAAAACCAGTATAGAAGACAACCATACTAGCATCATTCCCAAGACACTTCAGTTCAAAACACCCAATCTTCAATCTCTGTTCGAGTTGAGATATCTGGACAGCACTAGCTACTATTATATTGTTCTTCTTCTCTAATTTTTGCCTAGCAATAGTGAATTTATCACTCTCATCAACAGAATAAGGCCTTCTTCTAGATGTGATAAGTCTGGTGTTGGTAAAACCATTGTCGTGGCCATCAACTGCATCATCATCCTCACTGTAATATATAATTTGTATGCATAATGACATGTTTGATGTGTAAATGAAAAGTATATATGTTTAATATTATGTTCATTGTATTGTAGCTATCATGTTCGTGTCATCAATTACTTCATTCCTCAATAAAGAACAAGAGTGTAAAAATATGTTTTCTGTTATAACCTTTTCATGGTGACATATCTTATATTTTCATCTTCAGTAGTCTTCTGCGTTTCGACATGGGTCAGCAGGAGAACAGGGAAGGTATGTAAATGTGTAGCATTACATACATACCCTTTACAGTCTATAAATAAACTGACCCCCAAAATTTCAATTTCATACTGGATCACTTTTAACCTTCGTGGTCTTGGACCATTTACTTATAGTATATTATATGTGGGCCCTTCTTTATAATTTCAGAGTTTTTGTTATTTTTTGGAAGATAAGATACTACAGTTTTTGAAAAATCTAAAAACAATTACAATATCAGTAATATATTGTTTATAAAAATAAAATAAAATCTATATCCATTTGACACTTGTCTACGGCTACTTTGCAGTGGTACTGCAAAGCATATATATGTAAATGACCGTATCAAGTGAAATGTTATTGAATTTACGATCAAAATAACATATGTAGGTAGTGTAATCAAATATGTTACTATTGCCATGCTTACAACATATTACTATTTTAAGCATTAACTCAGAGTAGATATGTGATATTGGTGATAATTTCAATAAACCATTTTTTCTTTTCAATAATGACCTATATTCTCTTGATCGTGATTAATAAATCTTGCACTTGATGTAATTAAGCCAGAAGCATCCACATACTGTAGATAAGCTGCATAGGAAACTGGAGGAAATAAGTCATGATAGTGTAATAGCGTGAACATGATCCAGGATCTCTACTAATCTTAACAATCCAGGTTTTTCTTTTGGTTTTATCCTCAAGTAGCCGATGAAAGTGTGTGCCTAGTGTTGTTCGTGAATCATTTAGACATTGTGGAACAGTGCTTGTGTGCACCACCTGATGAAGCCATATTCACTGACATTATAGGATGCATGCGTGGATGTGCCCTATACCGTGGCCGTTACCATAGCCGCTATGTTTGGAATTCCCCCTGATGCCCTCTCAGCCTCGTTCTGGATCGGGATATCCCATTATGCATAAATACTAAGAAAGGTCTATGAACTTTCATTTAGTGATGAACGGAAACGTATGATGATTAGCTGTTAGGTTCGAGTAAATCGTAGTATTTACTCAGGTTTGAGACGATGTTTCGTTCTAGTCCAGTAATAATCCATTGTGCGGTATTGCTACTTTGTTTTCATTTTAGTTTAATCGCTTTAGTGAGTCCATACTGAGTTAGTGTACATTCTCACGTGGTCAATAAACTGTAATGTTTGTTAACACGCTGATGGTCTATAAAAGGCCTAACATTCCACTTAGGTTAGAGAAGAACTTCGACGCCAGACTAATCGGATGTATATCGATATATATTGTTCATATAGGTAGGATTTATTTAGTTATTCAAACCCATATAATTATTTATAGATGTAATATTTATTATTAATAGCAATCATTAAACACAAACATAGTATTCAGGAATGCATAACACTGCTATACTTATCTAACTTTCAGTAATTTCAGGAGAATTAGAATCACTTTAACGAATCCTTTTCTGGTGTCTTCCAGTAGCCATTAATTCCTAAATGTTGGATAGAACAATAGACTTTGAAATATATTTTTTGGCGGACAATGTCTTGTATATTGCGTGTACTATTTGCGTCTTTGGGTTGCTGTTTAGGTGTTAAGCCTGGGAATCCTGCTTTGAAATGACTGTACCAGATGCAGTAGGCTCGTAAAGCATTATAAGTACTCCTGATTCAGGAATAGAAACACTGCAACTTCCTTATCCTTGCAGCTGGTAATCTTTTATCTTTGAAAAAACTATATATTGTGAGTTTATTTAACTTTAGTAAACGTGGTTATTTTTATTATTATCTCAACTTCCGAATCGAATTAATCTCTATTTATTTCTATATCCAATCGCAACCAAAAACCTTTTTTTACATTTTTTGTCCATCTGTTCAACTGTTAGTCCACCGTCACTCTCTCCATCTGTCTATCAGCCCAAATATTTATTGGTTAATATCTGTTTTCCATATTTGTATTTACCTTATGTTAATTGATGTATCCATCTGCAAGTGCACTTATTTATCAGACGAAATATGTTAATAATTTTCAACGAACAAATTAATATCACTAACATTCCTTTGCAGGACCACCAGAAACTTGTCTAAGCCAAAGACCATATAGAATGGCATTATGTGAAATAAACAATTAGCAGCGCCGCCTTGCGGAAAACATGGTACAGTCAAACTGATCATCGAATGGACTTTCACAAGAGATCGGCATTAAGTATGCATTTGACAATCTAACTGGATATGTTCAAGGATAAAAGTTAAATAAATGGGGATAGAAGTAACAGTGGCGTCTATACTATAGAGAATGAGTGAGCTGGGACGATGAAATAAATTAGAAAGTTGGATTTCTCACTCATTTGGTTCAGTTGAAAAGTGTAATAAGTAGGCCTAGTCAGTAGTTGAGAATTAGTTTTCGTATGATTTATTTTACGATGCAAGTGGTTTATGATGTGCCGTGATATATATCTGTCTATCTGACCATTATCATTACTGATCATGTATTTCATACACCATGTTATATTTCTTTCACATAATCACCTTACTAAACATATATTGGTCAATGAGCCAATATATTCTGGAAATAAAACAAGGCAGTGAGTTAAATCAGTGCGCTTTATTATGTGTAAATTTTATCACATGACATGAATGTTATATGAAATGAAAATAACACACATCATATACAAGATCCACAACTAGAAAGCTGTGAATGTAATCCTTAAATATTCAATAAATGATATGCTTCTGCTTTATATTATTTACTGATATTATACAAGTCCAGAATATGTATTATGAATTTAAAAGTAATAATTACAAGCTTTTGCAAATGTATATAAAGATACAAGAAATAATAATTAATGACACTGATCAATCAACAATGTCTTAATTTTAAAAGTTTACGGTTCTTTTTACACTTGCAACTATTGAATTATCTATCATTCACTCGTAAAACATGGTGTAGACGGATATTGAAAGAAAACTATAGAACAAACAGTAATGTTTTAGAAGAATCACATTCTAATTTTACTTGTAGCTTTGACAGCATAAGTGTTACTTGTCTAGATCTAACTGTACTCATTATTATTAAGGATATCTCTTAATGGTTTCTCTTAAAACACCAACTAAACCTGCAGCACATTTACTACACACCGTTTTTTGTAATTGTGCGAGAAAAATATCCCGCTATATAAAAGATGATATTGTCGTCATCTAATGTAAGCCGAGTTTGTGGGCTAAAAATAACTATGAGAGACTGGATGGCATCAGGTAGAGGCTCATTGTTTTGGACTAGAGCAAGATATTTCAAATTAAATAGAAACGTATCGACATTCTGTTGACAGTTAAACAAATCACTTGTGTACAAAATACGATCGACCATGATCTGTCAGAAGGCAATATGAAATTGTGTGACACCAGGGTTGTCCCTGCGTCCACCATTTCACCCTCCCTGAAAACCCACACAAATCCACATGTTTGTTTCTGTTAACGTGGCAGTCATACTAATAAGTAACACTGAATCGCTACAGTAAAATGAAACAATATGTTACCACAGCATATTGTTCTCTCCAACTTTGAAAACTGACTTTTTAAGATTGTTGCGTATATTTTTCAATCAATATGGTGGATCATAAAATACAATGACACGATTGTTATGCCTTGCTAACAGATCCTCCTAGCTTTGTGACGATTGACTCATTATTTGACCCTTGATCACATTTTATAGCTTTAATAATAAGGCCACATTCACTTACAATTTTAATATACTTCAAAAGAAGATTTTTCATCAAATCAGGACGGCCCATTTAGCCTACCTTGTGCACAAAAGTGACCGTAAAACATCAATCATTATCATCATCATCATCATCATCAAATCAGGACTTGAAGTACTAGTGTATGACACATTTTCTTTTATTGCCAGTTCATCAGAATCAACATAGCGTAATTTCGACTGGTGTGTCATTACATTAACTTTAATTTTGAAAGTGTCCAACAAAGCTTTATTAAATCTTGAGTTTCGTGACACTTCTATGGAGTCTTTTCACTGATGGTAACGGGAAGACTTTGGCAAGGATCTTCTATGGTTGTGGACTGGAATGCAGGCTAGATAACACAAAGGTTTTATCTTGCACAGTCCACCTTCTACCATGGTTACTTCCTTTTGTGAACCGAAGTTGAGATGACACAAAATCAAGAACTGGACCAGACATATGTTTTGCAAGTTCTTTCGCCAATTGAGCTACAGACATGTCATCGGTAGCTGTTACCTTGGGTTGAGTGGCATTGAGCACATTCCATTTCAGCCTGGTAATTTGTATTTGTAGTCTGGATGAACATGCTTTGAGTTTGTTTTTCCTGGGGGTTAAATCAGTAGATAGTGACCATATTGGACCAACTGTAAAAAATGCATGTGATTTAATTATGATTAATCTCTAAGACTAATCTAAGTCAAATAGCATGGATTATTTATTCAGTTGACCAAACTCGTGATAATCACAATCATAGCCATTTCTCCAGCATCATAGGAGTTGTAATATATTACATTAGTTATATTTCAATATTAATATGAAATTAATACAGAATTTTACATCGAAATTCAAGGATTATTGAGTGACAGCCAGTAGGTGATCATATATATATATTTCGATTATTTCACTTGGCTACTCTTTTCCAATTATATTTGGCATGTTACTTACCTCTTTTTCTCCCGTGTAAATTTGAAAAACGATAGGCCTGGCCATTTTCCCTGACAGTTGTGAGAATGGGGGTCCAAACAATAATTGTCCGTCTTCAATCTTCTATTCATTTTCGCGCTGTTTGACAGAAACTATCAAACTTGCTGGTAATCTCTCGTACCACGTCTACCGCAAGGCGGTAGCGTTTTCTTTCAGGTCAATGCATCTTCCCCTGTACGATATTTGTTTAAACGGATGCCACTCCTGACGTCGAAATGTGATTGATCATTCAGCATCCATCATTGTTTTATTGCTCTAATTGTGTTTTTGTTATAAAACTTACTTATCAACTGAGAAAAAGAAGCAATTTTTAGCTCATAAAAATATCGTTATTAATCTATCTATCCCTCTATTTCTCGACGGTATACTACTCTTCAAAGAGATATAGCATGAATAGACATTACTTTTTATAATAAAATTGATTATAAAAATAAAACCAATCAGGTTACTTTTTTCATATTATATTAAAATATAAATAGACACCTATACCTCCTATTTTGGAGCTCACATCAGAGAATCTTTGGTATACGTAATATTCTATTTTATCTTATCACATTAATGATGATAACAAAAGATAAGCCAACTTGATAGTTTGGATTAAATGTTTGGCCTTAAATGTCCTATAATCGCTAAAACGAGAATTTAACATGTATTAATTGTTTTGTTTATTTTAGATGTAGTACACGCGCGCTCGCACACACACACACGTGCTCGTGCGCACATACGCACACGCGCCTAAACACTTATTCCCCATTAACGGTACGTTTGAAATAGGTCATTTAGTATTAATGATATGTTGTATTTAAAAAAGAAACCATTAGCCAAGTCTTTGAAAAGGAAGAAATTGCGTCTTTGGAAAATTAACGATTGTTATTTACAAATCGGATCTAATTCAAATATTATTCCTGTTGTGTTCCGTGACACCAAGTGAAGACAAACATGGTACGTTTCTTCTATTTGCCACAGAAACGATCTATGTTTAAACTTGCCCTTTCAGAACAAATATTAATGTGTGCTAAGTTACGTTTTCCCCATTTTCTAATAATTATTTAATCAAATAAGGATACATTTAGCACGAAGACATCATGAAATAAAATTTAGAGAAAACTGATGAAGAACATAATTAATTATCGTTTTTATTTTGGAACAATAATTTCCTTACTGTACTTTTTATCAATGTTTAAAGATATTATTATAAAATAGCACCTCCCTGATGTCACATGTGTAACTTTAGTGGCTAGCATATTACTTCTAAAGTCCAAAAATTGCTAAAATGTATGCTGGATATTGCTAATCTGGATTTACATCGTTATTTTCGTACCGGGCACAACTGTCCGATTCTTGAATTATTAATATTAATATTTTTATGAAACATTTCTGCTGCAGCTGGTAAAACTAAATATAACATAAGTCTAAAACAAACGTTATATATTTATTGTGTGAGTTCAATAAGTCATTAATTGATCAACTATTAATCCCGCATCACAACATAACATACAGGTATATCCAGCTAACAGGCATGTCTAAAATACAAATAAAACACCGTATTTTTATATAGAATGGCAGCATTTAAATTTAATACTCTCTTCGCAATATATATATATATATATATATATATATATATATATATATTAATTGTTGGAAAAGGGCAATATAGAAAAATATAAATTTTAGAACAATAAATAAACCAACCACGTAAAGCCAATCATATACATCTGGTTTGATAACAAACCTGTAACATGAACACATTTCATCACCGTATTGTTGTTCAAAATCTTGTTCAAAAAGTTATATTTATGTAATTCATAGTTCTCAAAGTAAATTAATTGCTACCCAGAAAACTAATTATTTAAATATAGCATATATACTGATATACAATGATAAATAACAACTTGCTACAGAATAACGTAGGCCACTAATAATGATAGTGGAAATATACAATATCTGTATTTATATCTTTATAGGAACGTGGTTTCTGAAAGAATTCGTTTTTTCCTTTTTCCGGCTATTTATATACAAAATATCTTCTACAATATTTATGCTTTTAATGTAATAGAACAGAGAAACTGTGTCAGGGAAGAATATTTTAAGTTTGATCAACTTTGATGTACGAACTGTTCTTTTTATTTATTCGTAGTCAAGGTGATCTACATCTATGACAGGAAATGTTATATGGCAGCAGTCAGTAGAATTCCTCGTTATTGTACATTCGTCTGATCCTAAAATTAAAATGAAGTTGGCTTTATATAATTGTTTGAGGGTTCATATTATTGGTGGTTGTATATGCTTGCATGTGTGTACGAGTGTGTGCAAGAGAGATAGCGAAAGAGAGAGGGGGGAGCATCACAACTATATTAAGGATGAAGTCTCTGTGTGCGTGCGTGCGTGCGTGTGTGTCAGCATCATAACTAAATTTATGGTAAAGACCATTTATATCGCTCCCTCATGACCTTGACTAATGTACCTATAATACCGGACACTATTACGAACTCATATAAAATAACATTAATAGTGCCAACCAATTATAGGTACATACATTATGAATATGTACGACATGTTAATATGATTCTCATTATGTAAATGTATCTCATAAAGCTAGCTATATGAATAAGTATGTATGTTACTACCTCATATTCAAAGTTTCATATCAAATGTCCGTTCAACAATCAAATGTTCAGACAAACTCTGACCTAATTTACAAACACATGTAGATTGTGTCACAACGTCTGCGTCTTATATTGAGATATATGTCACAGCTGACAGTAGCTACTTTTATTTACAAATAACTAATTTTCATGGAAATTGCATAATGTTACCGAACATTTGAGATAAATCATGACGAGAAAGATATCTATAGAGAATTATTACTAGATATCTCATTAACGAGAAAGTTGTGAACTTACGTTTTTTTCTTATCTAAATTAAAATAGACATTTTGTAAATATATCATTAAAACAATCTCCTTTTGAAGTTCTTAGTCTGCCTTCGTAGAGTTAGAAGTATGGATCTCGCGGTTCTCGTGGATCGTATTACCATAGACATATCTTCATAATGCGCAATAATCTCCATATTGTGGAAGAACTTACGATCACTTAACAATCCAGAAATTTGAGGCCCAGGTTTATGACACCATTCCATTATATAACTAAATACAGCCGTGACGCTGTAACTGGGGGGGGGGTAAATGTAATACATATTAAACAATGAGTCGGTTCGCCAACATGTGGAAGACGGGAGACACTGCTGGCCGCAGTAAAAAGACAGAAAATCAACTGGTTTGGTCACATTTGCCGACACAACTCACTTACCAAGAACATCTTACAGGGCATCGTCGAGGAAAGAAACAAAGAGAGGAAGACAGAGAAAATCCTGGCTGGACAACATCAACGACTGGACTGGGCTGAACGCAAGTAAGGGTTCCTTTCTTTCCGAGGTTTTTAGCATCCACCTTTTACTTAAACATGTAGGGATCCTTCAACTAAATTAGGTTGAGGGGGCGGGTATACAGCGTATCCATTTGTGATGGCTTTAAGCGAAAACCAAATCACCTTTTCAAAAACAATAATTATATTCTTATTTAATTATTATTGTTCTATTATTCTTCCAACAATCATAAATCATGAATTAATTTCGATCCACAATAGTGGACAAATGCATCATTTTTTGTAATAAAACAATAGCAAAAGACTCAGCCAGACTATTGTTGTGATTAACCTTATTACAGTTAACTGTATTAATAGCATAACATAAGACTGTATTAAAATCATATGAAATATTTGCTAAATTCCTAATTCCCTAGAAATCTGGATAAAACTACCAAAACAAATATGAACAGATTATACCAAACATAAACTTTATTAATTAAGATTGACGTTTTATATTTAGCACTAAATAAAACATGATTAGTTTATATAATACGGTTCATATGCTCCCTTTCCCATCATTTAATGAACATCAAATCCCTTCAACCCATTAATCATATATAAACGTTACCATGACGAGTTTTACTCAGAACTGCATCCGGTTAACATAGTCTATTTCCCGATAAATGAATTACGACGTCTTCTGTAACCGGAAACTGGATAATAACGTCACTAAAATGGAACCTTTTCTCTTGGTTTTGCAATGTAATTTGTTTGTTATTTGTACTTTTGAAGAAAATCTTACAATATTCACAATTAATTTCATTGATATGTTGACCTTTTGCACATTGAACTATATTCAAAATCTATGTTTATGGAATGACTAAATTCTGTTATGTGCTTGAGGCAAATATATGACAGTGTCTCAAATACCGCTGAAATATAATAATAATAATAATAATAATAATAATAATAAAATTGCCCTAAAATCGAAGAACTAGTCCAAAATGTTTTATAATAAAATGGTGAGTTTAAAATAGAATAAATAAAACGGATTAGGTTATAAAAAAATATAATATATAAGTAACTAGACTAGGCTATTACATTATGTATTTGGTGTCGGATATGATTGAATTTTCGATGGGAGGGAGTTCTAGAAGTTGTGAGCACAAACACAGAGAATACATTGTCTCCATATATCTGAGATTGATCTCTGGACATCTATAGGTAGTTCGTCTGTTGAAAGAAGGCTTCTGGGTAGCCTGTTAGCATCATCCTATATCAGGGACATTATCTATATTGACCCATCAAGGGGAATAATTTCATATTTACACACACTGTGCGTGTGTGTAGATATCAAATTATTTCCCATTAACTGAACGTTTGAAATAGGTAATGTATTATTAAAAGTATGTCGTATTAAAAAAGAAAACATTAACCAAATTGCTAAAAAAAAAGGTAATTGTGTCTACTGAAAATTACCTATTATTATTTACAAAAGGCTAAATAACTCGAAATTAGGTATATATATTCAACACAAAGACGGGAGCAAATTATACTTGTGTGCGCGCGTGTGTGTGTGTTTGTGTGCTGCGTGCGTGCGTGGGTGCACGAGTGCGAGAGTGCATACATGTTTGCATGCGTGCGTGCGTGCGTGCGTGCGTGCTATAGATGAATTGACTAGATGAAAATAATACGGCCTCGATGGATTCTAACCTAAAACCTTCCATGTTTCTATGGCACTACGTGACAACTCAGCCATGATAGGTTACAATCGACCACGTATATCTATTGGTAATACTAATTAAACCAATAGGATACAGGGAAATGATTGATTTATAACAAATAACGAATAGGAATATTTAATAAAGCCCCCTTATCGTGTACATTAGTCGCCTTACGACAATCACCATAAGCAGGTTGAGCGTAATCCAAGTAATTCGATCACTCTGCCAATAACACCATATAATGGCAGAGCTATGCGAAATGTAAATATCGGTCCAATACATTGTCAGTCGATCTGTAATAAATCTGATGAAATATCTGATGTTGTTAAGGATGTGGATGTTGACGCTCTTGTTACTACAGAGACTTGGCTGACCGGTAATGGCTTAGACCAGTGTTGGTGAGGTGACTCCAGCTGGATAGTCATTCCATCATGTAGCTCAGATTCGCAACAAAGGTGGGGAAGTCGGCATTCTCCTTCGTGATTATTTAAGGTGAGAAAGAAAGACAATTGCGCTTTCGGGTTAAATCTTTTGTAAATTACCAACTGGCTTTTGTATCGGGGGGGGGGCGGGATATGTCTTCGCGTAGTTGTTATTTACCGATTAAAACCACTAAGAAAAATGGCCTGAAAGCAGCAGATTTCTTCAAAGAATTGTTTGGAATTTGTTGACTCTTTTGTTACCAACAGTGGTAGCCTGTTGATCTTAGGTGATTTCAATATACATTGGGATTGCCAGAGAAATTCAGATACCAAACAACTGGCTGACATTCTTAGATTTACCAATCTCGGGTAACATGTGCAAAATGAACACACAGACATGGTCACATCTTAGATCTTGTCATCTCTCGTGATGATGGCAATTTATTCAGCACTACAAAGAAAGTCTTTCACCATTATCTGTCACACCTTTAATTGTGAATAATTCTCACTTTGTAATCTTGTTGATTAATTAACTGGTATCCTTTTTACATCGTAAACAATCTGACAATCGTAATTTGTCAATCTGAATAGCGAAGGGGGGTATTTATGATCTCATCGTGAGCTAACTTATGTATATCAATATATTATATTTCGTTTGTTTTCTGTACCTGGTTCATGTATAGAAAATTTAAATAAATAAATAACGGATAATCTTCCAAAGAAATGTTCAACTTCACATTCTTAGAACTTCCTATAAAAGATACTAACATGGTTGAAACACTCAACATTTGCAGGTAATAAATCTTATTTTGATTTGAATAGACGCAGCTGTTTATTTTGCTGATGTCATAATTGGTTAATAATATTAATGTTTTCTTAATCTTCTCTAACTGAGACTGTCTTTAAATTAGTTTAACAACCGACGTTTTCTCAAAGTACGTGACATGCTTATGTAATAATATAACAATACTAGTAACAGTATTTCGTATAGCTCCCTAATCGACCTTGAAAGGCTATAATATGTTATGGCTTATATAGTACAAACAAATTGTATACATCAATACAGTGGTTGGTGGCTATTGTAAATATATTATTAAGAACTGTTTTGAGAACATAACAAAATATTACTTTACTTGTTTCAGGCTTAATATGTTCAGACAACGTAATCCACAGCCTGGTAGCTAATGCTCGGAAAGATTTATCCAGTACTTTGAACGTATGAAACAGGATCTTGTAAAGTGATCCTGAAACGTAAACACGGCCAGTACAGCTTATTTAATTTGACGAGTGCAAGTCACCGTTCTCCACTGCCTTCGGGTGGTTTGTCAAAGAGAGAGGGGAGAAATAAGGAAATTATATAATGAAGCATTTGCCGCAGTTCAGTAGAACTATTATAAGGGCTTCCACTAAAGTTGTCCATGTCTCCCCATTTATGTATTTACGAATAAGTCCCATATTTTCTAATTGATAATAAGAGGACTTACGTATAAAATTTACCTGCTTCTCCATTCCTAGAGTATTATCTAATATAAGGCCTAGATATTTCACAAACATGAAAGAATTGATATAACTGGATCCTCCCTTAATGCTAAGATTGTCAGTTTTCTGCAGATGATACTTAGATGAAATGGGTCGGTCGGTCGGTCAGTCGGTCGGTCGGTCGGTCGGTCGGTCTTTCTTCCATTTCTTGTCCAGATATACAAAGACATACACTCCGAAACTTCTAACCAGTAATTAATGTTACACTTTAATTGCTTTATTCTCCCAGTAATTAATAATTTTCAAAGATTGCCTTACTCAACAGGTGGCCATTTAATATGTTTTCACCTTCACTGCGACAAATAATCTACTTAACGCCATCACTTAAACGTCATGAACCTCACCATCAATCCATAAATGAGCATGGATTATTCATCAGTTAATAAATATGGAAGCTACATTACCTAACTCTGTTGTCGGTTGTCGAGAAAGGTGACTGGCCTCTGACGAAACAATTCATATCAGGAAAATAATGGACTTCGTTCTACAACAATAAGAGATTAGAGAAGCCAAGAATGGCTTAATATATAAATAATGTATTACATTTCTCGTATATTCTGACGTTAACAACATAAAATGTTACCCGAGATTTATCATCTCGATTTCTATCCATCACCGGAAGGATCATCCAGGATGTTGATAATTCGATGGTACGTAAACATATACACGTGTTTTAATTTGTAGAATTACGACAAAAGCGTATAAGAAAAACGGTTTGAAAACGGACTGAAATATAATTATAGCATCAATATTTAGTCAGTGTTCTCCCTGACATTCTAGGATGTCAGAAGACGCCTTTCCATCAACAATATCAGGCTTTATATTTATGTCGGAATTCATCTTCCTTCTGACAGCCGAGGAACGCCCTTTGCTAAATAAATAGTGATGTCGTGTGATGTCGTGTTATTTGTAGTTTTAATGTTTACCTTCTGTGAGGTGAGGTAAATTCTCTTTTAAAAAATAGCTGAAATCCGAGCGATATATTAGCCATAATCCAGACTGACTGCGCACCTGTTAGCTCTCGCCTGCGGACCAGCTGTCAGTTTATCGAGCATGGATCATGACAGGTGAAACGTAAAGTGAAAGGTTCTACGTGTACAGTTACTTTAATCAATCATAAACAACAACGAAACAATAATAATAAAACATCCTTAGAATATAAATGTTTCGTTCGAAATATCAGTAATGTTTAATAATGAAAAAGGGTATTCAAAATCGATATAAATGATATACCGCAAAACTCGCATATATCGAAGTCCAGGGGACCTATGCAAATACTTCGTAGTTCGTAACACGTAGTTCGTAATAACCGAAGTTATATAAATAGCATTTATCAAATAATTAATGGAATGATAATATAGTCAGAAGAAGTCAATAACGATATACCGTACATGTAACATATCAATTTATTACTCACCCTAAAATTCAATTATCTACGTGTACATGTGATTATGAAATATTACAACAGTATTGACACAACATTTACATTTTAAAAAAAAGCCAGCGGCATGTCTAGAGTGGCATTGATTGGCAGTTGCAAATGCTTTCAGGTGAGCTTGTAAACGCGAAATATTTATCAGAAACTGGCACTTTCTAATTCGGCAATAAACGAAGTTGTTTACTGTGGAAATAAATGGGAGTTCGGTGGGACCAACAAGCATACTTCGAAGATAAGCGGGTATTTCGTTCTAAGCGAGTTTGATATTTCCGAGTTTTACTGTAGAAACTTTATACTAATGATCTAGAAGTAGTGGGAATAGTAGTGATAAGAAGTAGTAGTATTATTTGGAGTTGTTGTTGGTGGTGTTTTTGTTGTTCTTATTATTGTTGTTGTTGTTGTTGTTGTAACAATAATAACAATGTGCATTTCATAGAAGTAACCATAGGAGCCATTTGAAAATGTTGTACAGTCAAATCCTCAAATAATTAAGCATCTCAAAATATTTGAAATTGGCGCATCAAAAAAGTGAAGTAGTAACATATATCATTTTGATCAGTGAATGTGGTATATATATATATATATATATATATATATATATATATATATATATATATATATATATTATATCTTACTAAAGCAAGCATATCCCATTATGACCATATTGAGTTGTGTTGAGTAAAGACAACTAAATATTATTTTGATGCACTGATGAATTATTAAAATGATGTTAATGATCGTCTACCTAGGGTTTAATTAATACTTATCTGTTGTGTGTTTGTTTTGAATTAATCTTGAAACAATTTCTAAAATTACTTAATTATTTTTCCCTAAAAATGTTTCAATAATCAAGGAAACATAAGAATCACTTTAATTCAGCAATTTTAAATAAATAATAAAAGGCACAAACTAGTTTGTTTTATCAATCACTAAATTATTCATTCGATTAGATCCATCATTTGCGTGAATCAAAAATTACATTTATACAATTAATTTGGATAAAAATTGGATGATGAAGATAAAGGTAATTTGGTTGTATGAATTTTTTTTCTGTGGCCTTCACTGTCTGTTGTTGTGCGATTTTCGTCTTATGGAAAATGTTTTATTGTTGCCTTATGATTTTTTTTTCATTTCTGAACTGCACGGAATGCCAAATCTAGCTGCTTAGATGAATCATAACGTTAACTGTGCTAAATACATAATTACCATACTACAATATAGATTTGAAAAATATAATCTTGATCGATTTCAGTAGATATATTTATCTTTTTTAACCTTATCTGATAATATGATTTTTTTAAATAAATTACACCAAAAAATTGGCCACAATACTAACACAGGCTCGATTATCTATTTGTGAATCCTCCACCTCCCAGACTGAGTCAGTAACGGATATCATTGATTTTAAGAACAACCTGTTATCAACTTGGAAAGAATTATTGTAAATAATATTGTAAAGCGCCTTAGAGCAGCTTCCAGCTGAATAGGGCACTATATAAATATCACATATTATTATTATTATTATTAGTAGTAGTAGTAGTAGTAGTAGTAGTAGTATAACCTAAAGGATAATGTAAGGTAAAATTATTTACTAGTCTAAGCATTACTAATCCCAAATTATGTCTCTTTTTATATTTATGCCAAAAATCGTCTTGCAATAAAATCATTATATCGTTGCACTGCGTTGTATCCTTCTATCATACTATATCATATCATATCACGTCACATCACATCACATCAAACCACAGTATATCAAATCACAGCATAATGAATCATATCACGTGCTATCATATCGTATCATGTCATATAATATCCATATCATTTCATAATGTATCATATCAAATCATAATACATTTTGGCCAATTAAGATGGTAATTTATCATTGTATAATCAATTTCAGATGTTGAATCTGCTGACTCTTGACATGATATTAAATATCAACTCGTTGATAATTGTGGTTGACCACAACGTCCCAAAACAATTGGTTATGATTGTTACATCACTCAGAAAATCTTATAATAAAAGTATCTCTTATGAAAATCATAATTTTAGGTGTAAAATATATCGGTTGTACAAATAAAACAAATTAGTATCATCAAATTTATATCACATCAGTCTTGCGTTAAAAATTCTTTGGTTTTAGTCACAGGTAAGCATATTATTAAACAGCCAAAGAAAGAAAAACAGTTAAGTTTTTAATATTTTAAAATCTGGTAAATCGGGTGCGCGCGGGTGTTTTAGGATACATATATAGTGGCACAGGCGCAGAACATCAACATCGCTAAACATCCTTTGAGACCTCTACCTGCATAAATATAAATAAAACTATACATACATTAATCTAAATATAAAATGTTCTACGGCTTCATTTATCGATACATATATACGTAGACCTATACACGTGTCTGAGCTACTCATCAGCCTGTGGGTCCCAGCTAATTCACTTTTCGTATGCCTCAAATATGTCACGCCCACAGGAAAGCGGCTACGTGCAGGCTACGTACAAAAAGCGGGAGCACGTAAACAATATCCCATTTGACAGATATAGCGCATTGGAGAGATTCCCCACGGCACCCACCATAGGCCTTTCTTAATACTCCTTACTGAATATTGATGCGTACTCCCAGATCGAGGCTGAAGGGGCTCTGTCGGGTACGATCACAGTTTGCGCAAAATTTTCAAAATGGCGGAATCATATGTATCAGTACAGTGACATACAACGATCGTGATTTGTTTATAGTTCCAGAATTTAGAAATTGTTTGCGCTTAATTTATTCAAAATTAAATCCGTTGTTTACTTGTTGATGATCCCCTGTTTGTTGATGACATGAAACTCTCCGGGCGCAGTCGACACACAATTCGTGGATTTTCGGTGAACGATCGGTAGTAAACAAAACCACGTGATACCTAAGTCACATCGTGACTCTTCGGCGAATCTTCGGGTTTCCGAACGACAAACAGTAGTGGCCGACAATGTGTGTAATCCCTCCCTGTGCAAAAACTCCATTTTACATCAATGGCGAGTTACTACACACATGTACATGCATATATGAGTTTTGTACTAGGCAAGGTTTGGTAATAGTCGAATAAGTCAGACATTATGACTATCATAAGACAGCCATAAATATTTCCCAATAAACCGTAATGATATCTCATATCAAATCAAGTCTGAAATAAGTTTTTTTCACTAACCGATGATTAATCGATCATTGATTGTAGTCTCCACCTGGCGGACGGAGGCGATAACAAAAGGGAATCCAAAGAATGCAATATTCTCGTAAAGTACAAGGTTCATATCGGTAGGGGTTAAGTGTTATCGTCCCAAAACAGTGCATTCCGGATTAGATAGTATTTCACTGTACAGATGTGCCTAGTTGTCTGTCTGGGGGGGAACGTGGTAGAGTTAATTGATTCTTCAAAATTAGCTACATAATGTGTCACTTGTCCTACTGATAGACACACACACACACACACACACACGCACGCACAGAGAGAGAGAGAGAGAGAGAGAGAGAGAGAGGCAGAGAGAGAGAAAGGTGGGGGGAGAGAGAAAACAATCACGCACATGCTCACAAACTCACACGCTCACTCAGCAGAGTAGAGACGCAGACGTGAGAACACACACACATAAGCACAATAACTAAAGAGCTACACGTATATTTTGTTTACATTGTACTTCCCCTTAAACCCGGAAATTGAGACCTTGTCGTATACAGGACAAGATAATCTAGCCGAACGAATGATCTGATTACCAGACATGTGCTATCAGTAATGTGCCCCAGGGATATATATATATATATATATATGGTTTGGCCCTACTCCTGCAATATAATAACAGCATTTTCTCTATTATTTCTTTTCCAAAAACGATTCCCTGTTTGTTGATGATATGAAACTCTCCAGGTCAATGCCAACCCTAAATGATTTCCATTAAATACAATTAGACTTTAATCAGTTGGTCTCATTGGTGACTCCTGAGGTACAACGAAAACAAATATCTCGTTCTCCACGTAGAACAAATCTCCCGAAGAGGTATTTGTTTACAATAAGTGTTCCCGGATAAAGATCTGAGTGTTATCATTGCCAACAACATATTTCCAACAATTGCATTACTTCCATGGTTATTTTTGTTAAATCAACATATTGGCTTAATACCAACAATTTTTTTACTGTGTTGGTAACATCGATAACATTGAAATACCCATCAATTCATTAATTAGACCATAATTAGAGTTTGGAAGTCTATCCTGAACCATTTGGCATACCAAAGATAAATTAGACTTAGACAGCGTTCCAGGAAAGACGCTCCGAACTGGAAGATAACCGCAAGAGACAGTCGAAATAGGGAAGTATAAAAATATGTGAATCACTAAAAATAAAAATAAACAATCCGAAGTTCTCCACTGATGACACATCATATCACAGAGCTAATAGAACTGTACTGTAAACTTCCATGTCTAGGTTCGAGTCCCACTCTCATGTGTATTTCTGAGATATTCGTCTAAGGAGATTCCCCTCAGGCAATGTGTCCCGAGGCTAAACGAAATCTCACTCACACACTCATCTTGATCCCACGATTTATTCGCGAAGAATGTATCAAGTTAATCATGCTATATATCTCTGGCATATTCATCAGGGCAAACTTTTTCTGCTAGGGAGTGATCTCAAGGTGGAAACACCTTCTTGGTGAAACAGTCAAATAGCTTCCTTTAGCTATGAACTCATGAAATATTATAGAATGTATAAGCACCAGTTGATAACGTGACGCACCAGTTACTGATTTTGTCGGAAGGAGACACATTTTGGAAGCTGATATCTACAACCTAGATGACTCATCCTGATCTGGAATTATATTTCCGCGGTGAATACGTTGTTCTTTCAATCCAATAAACAAAATAATTGCGATACATAATACGAAGATTCTAATTACATATCGTCTTATGCAATATGGCGAACTCGATGCAACGGTTTAATTTACCTTACAGGAGTTTTTTTTAAACCGGAATTGGTGGAGTTAGGGGTTTTTTGTTTTCTTTCACTGATACTAACCATGACCATTGAATTCCTTTAAATCGAATCATGGGGAAGTTGGGTGACAGTTTATGATATATCAGCCAGGAAAGACCCAAAACAATAATTGCGACCTTTTTAACATCGACATCTGACCTTTCGAATGATTCGACTAATTCGTCCCCTTGGGTAATTCCCTTTCGACGCCACGGAGCATCTCCTGGCTAAATTACCGGGATCTCCATCATGCTGTTACTGGGTAATCTTCGCCCGTGAAGTTCGATGGATACGAACTAACCAAGGGACTAAAATGTTATGGTACGAATAGGCACATAACCGGCACAAGAGGAAAAATCCGGTTTTTCAATATACCATACCGTATTGTCAATTCGCCTTCCGTCTAATAATTATATAGCACACCAGTCGCTATATTTGTTTACCTTTCTTTTAAGCATTTTCTGTTGTTGATATCCTTAGGTTAATCTATAATTGAGGTGTGTTATTTACTCTGTCTAAAGCAAACAAGATAAACAAATAATACAAACAAACAACTGTGGCACATTTCCTATTTGACACCACGTATATTTATCCTAATAATGTGTGTATTTATTCAACATGCATATCATCTATCCTATCATGTTCACTTACAGCTGACAATTATACACTCGTAATTAATCCATCTCGTCCAACCTGGAAGATTATCTTCGTCACACTCGTAGCTATCTGTGGCACACTAGTTCCCTTGTTACAATTACTAATTGTTTGTCACGTTTCTATCACACAGAGCATTTGTCACGAGGATCGTTTTGTGATTTGGACGTCGTAATTTTACCATATTTCCTCAAATGGATATTATTTATTTCGCTGCATCGCGTTACGTACAATTCCAAAAATAAATGAGCATTGCATATCGCATCGTGTGTTCCACTATGCCTACGACCATCGTAATCATATCGATTGTTTAAAAGCATTCTTGACGCGCGAAGCACGCGCTGCAGTCCCGTGTGCCTTTGTTACATCTCATATAGACTATACGGTAACTCCCTCGTATGTGGTACATCGAATTATAACAACAACTATCTTCGATTAACTGGGAGGGTCGAAGCTGGCACAGTGTCAAATACTCGAACCTGTGACCCTATCACCCATTTGTTCTAAAACAACGTTAGCCGTCAGTGTCACCGAAAGGTGTATCGGTTTTAAAGGTTTCACTAACAACTTCTAAATATACCAACAACGGTATAAATGAATACTTATGTGGACCTTAATTCGTTTGGAAGTCATCTTTATTTCAAGTCATGTGACCATTTGTCTTTGTTGTGCTAATTCCTAGTTTGGGGAACAGGTTGCAGAAGGAATTTGAAGTGTATGATCTCTTGGTAAGGTTTATTCTGATCATCTCAAAACTCACCAATTGGAAACTAATTTTTTTGTTACGGAGAATATCCATAATTTGATTGATTGATTGATTATATATTTTATTTTAATTTTAAAGCGAATGGGTCTTAGTAGGGCCGCTTTATTAAGTGAAGTGAGCAAGTAAGTGAGTGTGTTTACGTTTTCTTTTATGTGTGCTTGTGTGCATGTGTGTGTGTGTGTGTGTGTGTGTGTGTGTGTGTGTGTGTGTGTGTGTGTGTGTGTGTGTGTGTGTGTGTGTGTGTGTGTGTGTGTGTGTGTGTGTGTGTGTGTTTTAGCTGTGTATAATAAGGCACAGGCACAGAGAATCTCGAACCGTGAATTCAAACTCTGGACGTTTCTTCAGGGGACTGAATCCAGAGTGGCGACTTTTCTTGCTGAGACATGTGTAATGTCTCACCAGTCCCTGTAACACATAATCATCACATGTTTAACTATCACTATATCCTCGAGCAGCCAGTTCACACAAACCACTAACTTCCGGTTACACAATTTATCGCCATGTGGTACATTACGTAAACAACAACAACACGTCAATGGATGTTAGAAGGACACGACTCAACGGGGAATATTGTTGTTCTAGATACAGGTCAACTATCAAGGACTGTTACGTCACTAACGTACACCAACCTCTGAGAATTCCAGGAAGACGTCACAAGAATCAACTTTCGTCTAAATATAATCCCGACGGCGAGTATCCCTTCAGTGGCAGCAAAATTCTATTCAATCGAGTCCGGCCTTGTATCGTTCAGCAGCTAAGGCTAAAACGTACAAACACAAGTCTTGGCAAAAATTAATAATTAAGAAACATATTAATTACAATACGAATTAGGAACGCCAACCTCAGAACAAGTTAACTGTACCCTGAACAAGACGCGGTCATCTTGATTGGCAATTAAATATTTAAAAGTAAAAATTGCACGATGATAATATTCCTAACGAATTTGCTTCGTTTTACAAGAAAATTCCATTGTCGTTGTAATAGATTACGACGTGAGCTTAAATGGAATAGTTCGTGTAGTAATCACATCGGATACAAGAACCGTAATTATTCGAAAATAAGAAAGATAATTACTTAACGGAGGAACTGCCTTGTTTGTTGACCATTTGAGGTCTGGAGCTTGGACGCTGCCGTTCATAATAGCACAGTGTTCTTGTGTAGAGCTAAATCGGGCAGATTCACAATTAGAATCTAATACTAGATTGGAGCTAATGTTCCAGTTGCTCATTGTTCGGTTTCTTCCCAAATGAGCAAATGGCTGCAAAGGTGAAATATTATGCTCGTACCCAAATACGCCGCCTGACCCCCCTCCCCCTCCCCTCCCCCAACCACCACCACCCAGACGATATCCAGTAAAGAGGGATTGATTTCAATTGAATTATTTATCTTCTGAGTTGGTCTCCCGTTGGGATATCTGGCTGAGGGACGCTGCCTGATTCCACAAACAGAGGTGTGAGACGGATTCGAACCCACAACCTAACAGTTTGTAGCGCAATGCTCTAATAGATGAGCCACGGGAAAGATTACTCATTCTATATAATTGACAGTATATACCTGATATTGCAATACCTGTACTTTATAGGATCATCGTAAACTCGCTGCTTTAGACGCCGAATCCGTCAAAATGGATATGTTAGACCGAAATAAATGTTATGTATAATTAATTTTTATTCTTTGTTTATTTACTTATTATATCAAACTGCATAAAGCCCTCTTCATTCTAAAAAAAGCTTGTTCAATAACCGCTATGCGTAAGCAATACAAGAAAAAACCCTATGTAATTTGGCACCAATTATAGAATACTTAAATAGATAATATTAAAAGATTACGTGGTTAACATCAACAACAACAACAACTATAGCAACAACAAAACTGTCATAGGACAGTTCAGTAGGTTCAAATTCAAAACTATGGATTAAGTGATTCTTAGCGCAAATGTTTGTTTGTGTATGTGTGTTTGTTTATGTGTTTGTGGGTTTTTCTTTTCTTTCCGACGTCTCCACAGCCTATGTGGTCGAACAATTGGCTACAATCTAACACCAGGGTTCGAACACGCGACCGGGCTAAATTTGAAGGGTGTTTCATCTTTCACTTCGCCTTATTGCCATTGTAGGTCACTCGGCCTATCTAACAAACCACGTGTACAAAAGTGGCCGTAAAATAGCTTTTGTTTGTTTGTGTTTATTTATCTTGTTTGTTTTCTTGGGTTTTGGGGTTGGTTCCTTCTGGGGTTTTTTTTCTATTTAAAAAACAAAACACTTACGGAGCAGCTGTTCAATTTATTCCGGTTAATTTTACTTATTTCTTACAGTTATCAATTGAAAGACAACTTGTTGGTAGAGTCTAGAGCTGCCGTTAGTCTAGACAAGCCACTGGTCAAAGCAGGACTTATTGATCTATGTTGTGGCTGTCCAGATCATTACAGATGGACACTTTAACATATTGAAAAAGGGAACATTGAAATCGATTTGCACTGTTTGATAATAGTAATTCGTGTGATATACGCTCAGCACGTATTAATCACTTTACATAATTAACACGAAATATATTAATACGTTCTGTTCTCATGCATCCAAGGTACAGATGAGATAAACTAGAGGTGGAGAGAGTACAGAAAGGGGCAACTAAACTGATCTCAAGTATTAGCCATCTCCCATACGAGGACCGGCTTAAAATCTTAAAGCCGCCGGCCATCTTTGGACTTTAGAAGGCGACGAGGGGATCTGATCCATGTATTTAAGATTACGAATGGTATGGACAGACTAGATCCCCATAACTTCTTTATCTTCCCACCTAACAACAACACCAGAGGTCACTGTGAAAAGTGTTCATGGGACGATGCAGGCTTGATCTGAGGAGAAGCGTCTTTAACCAAAGAGCAATTCATGACTGGAATTACTTGCCTGGACATGGGATATATTGTGCTAGTATGAATAGCTTTAAGTCAAATTTTTTCGAATAATAATAATATGAGATATATGCACTCCAGAAATACAACCAGAAGGATCGCAATACCAAAACAGGCATTGGCTTTTAAATCTGTATTTAATGTATCAAGGTATCGAGAAATCTAGACCAAGCTGAAAATCTGAATTTTCTTCAGTAAATAAATATGTTTTCTCAGGATTGTCTTTCTGCTGTCACACCAAAGACGTTTATTTAATTACAGCACAAAGCATTACCCAATAAAGCCGGGTGTTAACAGCTAATGATGTTCCGGCTAATTTACTATTTTAAACATTTTAGCGATGCACGAAGCCTCAAAATACAAACCGGACAGCAAGTATTATTTGGGATTGTTGACGTTAGCAACAACTTATACTCGTTGAAGTTTGGGGTAGAGACCGCGCTGGCTGTCCGCTTATTTGAAGTTGACTTCTGTTCTGTCTTTTTGTTGAAGGCGGTGTTTATAGGAGTCTTTCAGGAGAAGTGGGGGTGATGACGTCTGGTTCGAATGTCAATTTCCTTCTAATTAAAGCCGCTCGATGATGATCCGCGAGTTTGTAGTCTTCGGGGAGTAGATGACCTTTTTGGTCTTCTTCTGTACAACAACAAATGCAGTACATTTCGATCCCAAAATGGCCGTGTGGAAACGGAAGCAAGAATAACCGGATTGTGGCAGCATTCGAACACGTCTGCCTTTCGTTCCTTACAAATATCGTGCGGACTGGGACGCAACCAGATTGTTGGTCACATTGGTGTGCGGCTTAAAGGGAAATGACTGTAATACAGTCACAATCGATATAATTTATAGTTAAAATTTAATAGTCTCCTTTTTATGAAGTTTGAGTTCGCTTTTTCCCCTTTTTTTCATTCTTCATTGATTCCTACTCATGTGACACTACCGTAGAAAAGACGAGATAACACTGACAACTCAGTGGCATTAAGGTGATCTCTATTCTTGTCACTTTATTACCAGAATACTCCTCATCAGTACATAATTACCTCTATCAGATACCGGTGTCGTCTTGGTACGGACACAGTTGACAAAGACAACATCAAAACAAACAAATAAATTTTGCTAAATTAGCGCTTCTCGCCTAAAACTGATGATAACAACGTATGACAGTGATGATGACTATGATGATGAGAGGGAAGATAAAATAATAATAATAATAATAATGCATTTGTAATTACAAATAGCCCAATACGACCAAGAAAACTATTATATTTGATTGAGGATACATGCAGACATGAATTGTGAAGGAACAAAGGGACTTGTTACCTAATTATAATTTTATTGAAAAATATTTACATATGCATTAATGGCCATCTGCAAATGTCACCATCACAAAATACCGAAATAAAAATGTAATCGTTAAATGCTAATCCAATGCTTTCCGACTAGTTTACTAAATGTCCTTAAATCGGATAGCCACAATGGATGAGAACGATTAATACTTTAGTACGAGTACAATTATATAGGTAGACAAATACTTGGCTCCTGCCCATAATATATAAACTGTACCTGTCACGAATGATTTCTATTTATGGAATTGCACATACTGCAGACACTGGACGCCCTTTAGCACTATATGGCAACATCTGGCTACAGCGTAGACCAACAATATCCGGGCTACATTGGCTTAATATATTAGAGGTAAATAGCGTAGTGTATTCAGGTCATATAGCGCCGTATTTACCTTTCCTTGGCCAGTATTATAGATATAGCCACACAGAGACATAAACATGCTAATACCACACCGTCATACACAATCAGGCTTTTTTCATTAAAGTGCCGAGTGAGTGAGTGGGTGAGTGAGTATGTGTGTGTGTGTGTGTGTGTGCGTGTGTGTGTGTGTGTGTGTGGTGCGTGTGTGTGTCAATCCATGTATGGATGCATAAATTAATCATATGTATACGTATGTCTGTAGTGTTTATCTATTTGCGTGTATATATATATATATATATATATATATATATATATATATATATCCGTATGCAAGCATTTCATCCGTAACTCGGCTGAAACCTCAGGTATGACTTCAGTTTGGTAGGTAATGGCAGCCTCTCCACGTCCTGGCTGTCGAAGAAATCTCTGATCGTCAGACGACAGAGACTCTGTAAGTCCAGAAGTACCGGCATCTTATAGACGTGCACTCCGGCTACCTGCTGATAGAAGGTTCCCTGCTCTCCGTATGCGATGGCCAGGTGTGTGCCAGTCTCCGAGAACAACGGGAACAACGCCGACGGCGACAGCGTCGGCACTTCGGCTAAGAAAGTCGTACGTATCACGTGCAAAATGGAAAGATCCGTAGTAGAGTAGACCAGGACTCGGGGAAAGTTGAAGAGGCCGTCCTTGACCGAGCGACCGAGGATGAGCGAGGCCAGGTAAGTACCGTCGGGACTGTAAACGATGTTGTGCGTGGTCTGGTAGTGCGAGGTGTCGCTTTCGACGATGATCACCTCGGTGTCCGTGTCGTAGAGACAGACGGCGTCGCGGCCGCCACGAAGGTAGTTCCCGATGGCGATCCTCCGCCACTGGTACCGGGGGTCGAAGGCGACGAACAGCCGAACCGCGATGCCGTCGAAGAGCTTCTTGGTCACCGGGCAGTGGCCGTTTTCTCCCTTACACGAGACGAGCTTGATGACGTTCTGATATTCGCCGCGGCAGAAGTTCAGAACGTACATGGCGTTCGGCTTGATGATGAACGAGGCCAGATCCGGACTGATCAGGGTGTCGCAGAGGTAGTGTTTGCCGGTCACCTCGATCTTATGCATCCCGATCACGGTAGCCGTCTTCATGTGGACGACGAGGAATTCCATCTTGCCGTCGTTGGCGTTCACCTGGAGTACGGCGATGCCCTCCCGATAGCCCACCACCTGGACGGGCTTCAGGTAGTGTCCGGATGGGTCGGGCTCGACGTGCAGCCTCGACTGGTAGGCGCACGGCAGCCGGATGTAGGTGTCCTGCCGGAAGCAGGTCTCCGTTATCGTGATGAGGAAGTAGGGCCGCTCGATGACCTCCTTCGGCGAGTCGTACCGTACGCTGAAATAGCGACCGCCGCAGCACCACGGTTGGAGACGAGCCTTTACGTTGTTCGTGTAGTCGATTCTCGGCTCGAAGCCCCACAACACGGCGCTATACTTCCACGTGGACAGGGTCTCCGAGTAAATCTGCTCCCAGGCACTGGCGTCGCGCGGTATCTGCGCCTGCGTAGTGAGGCCTTCCGCTCCCGCGATGGCGCGTCGACTATTGGCGGAGCCCATGGTGGCGTCAGGAAATCTGAACGCCGGCGTTAGTATTTAGCGTTTAATCTGCCGGTTATCTCCCGGAGCGAGACATCTGAAAATGTAGAAATTGAGACAACCTAATCAGATATTGGTATTAAAGCTGTTTCGAGCTACAGGCCAATTCAAAGATTAACAACTCAATTGGCTACTTTCTGAGGGTCTGTGTTTTCCTCTTACACAAAGTAATACTCTCACATATCATGCACCAAAAAAAAACCCACTAAGGACGCAACTATTAAAGTCATTGACGACCCTTCAGGTCCATCTCTCCATATCAGACTCTGTAGCAAGCCAAGGGGTAGATTTCAGCGGCTGACTCAAAACATCACATTTTCAACCCTCGGCCGTCCTTTAAATACGAATACCACGAGTTCCCCATTTATGGTTGGTCTTTTTATTTGGAAAACGATGACATTTGGCGTGGAAAGGGAAACTATGGTCGAAAGGAAGGATTGCAAGCTTTTGCAAGGAAAGACCTGCGTTAAACGTCGCATTGGGTATCCATTCCACGTCAAGGTGGTTATAGTTTATCCTTTGCTAGTTGTATACAATATTAATAATAACGGAAAAGTTATCTTTATGTGGAGTAATTAGATAACAGTAGGTTTGATGACCTTACCTAGTAATGTCTATCAGATCAGTGCACTTTGGAGCAGTTTATCCAACAATGTATACTGCCAGCTAGAGAAAGATGGGCGAGTTTAAAGCTAACTGATCACATCGCAGATGGAAATCCGCTAGCTGTATATAGTTTATGATATTTACAAAATTATCAAAGATACCTTCCTTAACCTGAACTTATACGGGTGACTTGAGATAGAGATGTTCCATCAAACAATGATGCTGTGTTCAGTACCCCCTAAACACCATACGAATATACATATTCATGAGACCTCACAGACATAGGCGTTCGTAAAATATGACGTCAGTGATGGGAAAGCCTCTCGTTCTATGTTTGCTTGGAATGGTCTGCCATCTATGGGTCGTTAACCCCAGCGCTCCACTGTAAAACACTTTGGCTCTTTCCGCGTCGCATTTGTGGCATAAAGAGAGTTATACAGTCTATGATAGAATGTTATGGGCTTTATGTCTGAAGACCACGTCATCTGCGAGATATTTCCCCTGTAATCCTAATTTGCATGCAAACAAAACAAAATGTTTCAAACAACAAGCAAATACCATCTTGTTAGTGTAAAGATTAATCAGCAAGGATAATTTAAAAATCGATGTTTTTATGCCGAATTTAGTAATCAATAAAAGAATTATATATTTCTGTATACATACATCGGATCAAAATGGCTTTTAATACAATATTACATATAAAACTTCCTCTAAAATATTGATATATTCAATATTTTACAACTAAAAGATTACTAATATAAGTGAATCCGGTATAATACAAGTACCTAGCTTACGCTATTTTTACCCGACCAGGTGAGCATAAACCAGAGGTTAATTGAATAAAAGTACGCGAAATGAAGCATGCAATAATAGGCCTAACCTAATATATATATATATATATATATATATAGAGAGAGAGAGAGAGAGAGAGAAAGAGAGAGAGAGATTCTTGATAACCGAGACGTATGTGTAAAAAAAACGGTGCAGGAGAATGTGATTTTCTAGGCAAATTAATTTTTTTTTCCCCAAAATAAAGATCAATACGTGCAATCGATAAAAACTTGTTATTCAGGAGAGTACCATCTGACTGTTGTAAGTTATGTCTTTATGACATCAAGGTGTTGATGACGGAGTGGGATATAAAATTGTTGAGGACTTCACAAAGGACGCTTTTTGTTTAATAAAGAAGACACGCGCTCTACTAAAATAAGCAGCAACCACTAAACGATTTGTGACATTCGGTGAATAAAGGAGAAGCCACCAAACAGATAGACAAGGGGGGGAGACAATTGAATGATGGAGGGGAACATCCTGATGGGCGGTCAATGGGTTGGTTAACGAGAGGTACCGCAGAATAATGTATTCGGCTTCAACATACTAGTCTTTCATTGAGTTAGTGCGTATATTTGAGACATGAAGTCGTAGAGACCACGCTCTAAGTTTATACGATGATTAAATGTTCCTGGCCACGTTTGTCCATACGATAAGCTAAATGGGCCTAGCGGTACTGTGTGTAAAAGAGTGTCCAATATAGCTCAGTGCGTGTGTGTGCGTGCGTGTGCTTGCGTGCCTGCATGCGTGTGTTATGAGCATATGGATTGTATTAATTCGGTATATTCCACAGCAACTGGAATAATCCCCGCTGTATCAGCCCTAGTTATATAAAAATCGAAATATTAATATACTGCTAATAGCATGGGGCGTGTCTAGTAACTAGAACAGCCTAAATACACAAGGAAATTAAAAAACGATGTATTTAGATAGTGGCTGAAGCAAGCATCAGCCGAATGGCTTTATTAAATGAAAAAGGTATTTGAACAAAAGAGATAATGAAGCGAGGTGAAAGATGAAACACCTCTCGGTCATTAACTCACCCGGGAATTGAACACACGTGCTGTAGATCGGTGGCCACCAGTGCTGTCAAATAGGGCACGGATATACCACACCCCCTCACCCCCACCCCAATGATGGTAGAAGTTCTCTCTAATCCACGGGGCTCTTAAAGCTCTCGGACAATTGATTGTAATATTTTATTGTAGAAGGACTAAAGACTATTACGGCTCTTCCCAAAAAATAGTCCCAGTGATATAATGCCCGTATTTGGTCATGCCTCAGTGCCTGCTAGAGAGCATGCGCTGCCGCCATCTTGCTAATTCGGTCGGCAGGCGTGACGTCACAACTAGGCTGAGTTTTTCCCCACCACATCAGTGTTTGGCTCCGATATTTGGATCAGTCTGTGTCTACGGATAAACACCGTGTGCCGCTGTTATCCGAATAGCTCGTCTCATTGGAGCAGATACTGTAGCATTTGTTATATGAGGTGCACGTGTCATGTTGACGTTTGCATCGCCAATTCCGTATCATATTGTATTTTGTTGTGACCGGCTTCCGCTTCCGTACAAATCGTATTTCCCAATGATTATATAAACTGCTATCCATCTACATATACCGGTTGTAACGCACAAAACACGGTATTGACACTGATATTACGCTAGTTCATGCTGTAAACAAAACCAATTGCACAACGAAACAAGCAATGTCGGTGCTTACCACGTGGTTATGTTTAGCTGTTGTGACGTCACAAGTCTTTAAAGCTCGACCAGTTTTCGCTAAGAAAATAATAATCGAGAGTATTGTTACACAATATAAAATGCTAAAATTACAAGGGAGTGAAAACAAGATTGTAAATTATCATGTCCTAGGCCCATAACACACCACCGAACCCAATCCCAGTGTTACCTTTACCTGTTTTTGTATTACAGGGATCGTGTCATTTCTCAGCCGAGTGATCCCTGGATTGTTATGTGCTAGGTGTAAACAACAACTAGACGAAACAAAGGTATCACTCACTCGGCAAGGGTGGGTCTTTAAAATGAAAAGAGGGGATTCTTATATACTCAACTTTCTAGCTGAGAGTTGATATGTAGATTGACAAACAGGACAGATAGACAAAGGGTTGGATGGACAGACAGGAGACAAGCTGACAGAAGACAGCCACATAGACAGATGGATTAATGACTGACTGAGATAGCTGTCTGATAATGAGAAACCCGAATGTAGATTACTGCAAGAACTAATTTAACCTACCTTTCTCTACTTATGTTATTTACAGGTACTCATGTAGTTCTCTCTCTCTCTCTCTCTCTCTTCTGTGCTGTGTGTGTGTGTGTGTGTGTGTGTGTGTGATGATTGATGATGATGATTGATGTTTTACGGCCACTTTTGTGCACAAGGTAGGCTAAATGGGCCGAGCGACTTCCAAATGTAATGAGACGAAGTGAAAGACGAAAAAACCGTCAGATATGGCCACGCCTGGATTCGAACAGGGGTGGTAGTGATCTGTGGTCCAGCACGCTACCGCTAGACCACGGAGGCGCCCTTTTGTGTGTGTGTGTGTGTGTGTGTGTGTGTGTGTGTGATCGCCCGGATATGTATATGTCTGTCTGTCTGTCTATCCATCTCGATATCAACGAGTGTAAGTTGGTGTGTTCGCCCGCAGGTACCCGCGCTTTTGCAGAATACGAACACCAATTATACATTATTGAAAAAGTGGGAAAGCCCACGAGACATGCACACAATGCGCCATGAAATATACATCCTAATGCATGGACAATACATACAATAATACACGCCATAACTAGCATAAATAATATAGGAAACGTCATAGCACGGGTATACGTCTTATCATCGTATTAAACAAAGATGACACAACTACCTGCAACAAGATAATGAAGATAGAGCTGGTCAGCTAAATGTCTCTCACCTGCTTAGTTTCGACGAATCGTTCAATATTCATCCACTTCGCGGTTCGCTGTTAATCAGCCGTCGACGTCCAGCTGTCGATTTGTTTACATTCTGGTCGCGGTCGAAGGCCAGCTGTTGTGCAGCTACTATATTCCACAAGCTAACCCGCAAGTTCGGGCGAACAAACCCGCGAGTTCGGGAGAACATAGGGCTGCGTTATGTCGCCTGTCCATCCCGGCATCCCCAGCAGCACACGATGTCCATCACCACGTGTACACACACGCTATCCATCATCACGTGTACACATGCTATCCATCACCACCAGTGCCTATAGTGCATCACCGTGTGTGTGTCTGTGTGTGTGTGTGTGTGTACACAGACACACGGTCAGTTCACCATGCTGTCTGCTATATGTACACACGAACGGCAGCCTCGGTTTCGCTGAAGGCGTTTCCGCCGTGCAATCCTACTGGCCTCAACCGAATATGTCACTCGCTGATATCGGTATTGTGATATACTGGCATACCGGTATATTGATGTAATACTGGCATAATGGTATACGTACCACTCGGAGAACCGACCCCGTCGTCTACAGGTCTACCGCCTCTAGTATGCAGCCTGGGCCGTCGTCGAGCCTCCAGACGCAACGATCAATAGTGAGACGGTTTAGGCTGCCCTAGCCAAGCCTGGCAGACACTGTGTGTGTGTGTGTGTGTATACGTGTGCGTACGTACGTGCTCCAGATCGTTATGTGCCGCCAGTCAGCGTTGTCGCCGGAGAGAATCAAGGGCGCTGATTGTCGCGGCAATATCCTCCAGACTCAGTCCGTTTGTTATATTTCCATATAACGTGTGTACCACGTCTGTTGACCATTCCGTGTTGTTGTACGAGCTGCGGAACGCGCCCGTACTCAGCTCAGCCTACGCCCACGGCGTTCTGGAGCAGCTATCCAGGAGTGCTCCCATTCGGTGTAGTAGTAGTACAATGTAAACAAGAGAATCCGGCAATAACAATTAATGATCATGGTTATGTTATTTCTGTTATTAATAACCGCGAGTACAATATTTGGCCGGTGTCTGTTTCCGGAAGATCTTATAATATTCTTATTACTTTTGGGGATACTTGAGTCAATTAAACTTGATTCATTAGGCTAAGTCAGAGACCAAAATGTTTACTATTTGTTATATATAATTAGATCTAATGATATAATTATTATGGGCTTATAGCTAAATAACCCCCGTGTGTGTGTGTGTGTGTGTGTGTGTGTGTGTGTGTGTGTTTTAGCTGTGTATAATAAGGCACAGGCACAGAGAATCTCGAACCGTGAATTCAAACTCTGGACGTTTCTTCAGGGGATTGAATCCAGAGTGGCGACTTTTCTTGCTGAGACATGTGTAATGTCTCACCAGTCCCTGGTACCATTAGATTTGAAATAAATTCAGCAACAAATATTGATTAATGACGGAAATTTGCTTTACTTTTGTCATTTTTAAATCATTGTATATGATTGCGAGTACTATACAACTACAATCTTAACAGCCGCGTTCTGCGTCGACTTTAAAGCTTGCTCCCGTCGAAGCTTGCTTGAGCCCTCAGCCCGTATAGCTAAGAGTTGAAGATAATAATTTTAAAAAAAAAACGAAATTAAATGACTAAACACCATATACCCAATCATATTCCCAAACCAATGTCATATTCGCCGAAGTCATATTTTACGAACACACAAACAAACAAACAAACACACGTACATTTATTTAGATTAAATAATTTTTTGTCATCGTTAGTTCATATCATTAGTAATTCTCAACAAAGCTATCTTTGTCTCATCACGTTCCTTTGTCTCTGGTTCATCTTATATTTACTCATCTCATTTATCTCTAGCTAACGCCGCAGTTGGTATTGTGGTTACCTTTGTTTGCTTGGTGTTATGGTGAGTTCTCGCTAAATGATGTTATATACTCCTATCATCAAATGTCTAGCTATATATAATTCGTGTTTTATGCATATATGTGTGTGGGTGTGCGTATGTGCGTGCGTTCTTCCGTGCGGGAGGTCGTGCGGGCGTGTGTCACAGGTTAATGTAATCTCAGGCTGTAATCAGTTCACGTTTATCCGTGTTATCGTTACCTATATTATATTGATGTTTCGGCTAACTAACAATTCCCATCTGATGTTACGGATATCGATCTTCATTTGATGTTATAGGTAATTATATTGGTGTTATATCGATTTGTTTTATCTAGATGGTGTTACGCTACCAGTCCCTTTTACTGTTTCAATCTATCTAATGCCACTTCTACGTATATTTTGGTATCTCCTTATTGCTATTGTCCCTGATCCCATCCCCCCCCCCTTCCTACCACCTTAATTACTGAATGACTGACTGACTAACTAATTAATTGACTTGACTGACTGACTAACTAACTGATTTATTGACTAACTGACTCACTCACTCACTCACTCACTCGCTAACTGATTGACTGTGTGATTCCTTTACTTGCTCACTAACTAACTGATAAGCTCAATTACTTACTAACTCACTAATTCACTCACTCTATCCCTTACTCACTAATTGAGTCAACATTCGCAGATCATTTCTGTATTACTATTTATTAAAGCATTAGACGATAATACATCAAAAGGCCGAAACTAAATCATGCCTCCTCCTACACCGCGCACCCCGGCCCTCCACCTCCACCCTCCCCGTAAGCTGCCCGATTACACTTACTCCTACTGGGCAGGGGCGTAGACGAGCTGGCCGGTGAAGGTGACGTCAGACGGCGAATAGAAACCTAGGAACGACGAGAGGAAGCTGTTGTGGGGCCGAGTCTTCAGCGAGACTAGGTCGCCCCGTACTAAACCCAAGATGACGTGGTTCGTGCCCAGTGGGTACGCCCCTACCGCCGACTTGTCGCTACGCGCCGTCGTCATAATTTGCTCGCCATTACGAAAGAGCACCATCGGCGAGGCGCCGTTCCCATTGGCGATTGACGTCACGTGGAAGCTGTATAGGCCGTCAAAGGGCACCGTGAATGTCATTATTTCCGGATGCAGTCCGCCCAAGGCTGGAGCACCGCCGGATGTTGTGATGTTGGTAATCACTCCTTGTATCCGGACGTCGGTATAGACATCTGAGGGTTCGACGTCGCTTGCTGTCACCGTAAATACCACAACCAGCTGATTCTGCTCACATTGGCATTTACCTGTAATATATTATTATTATTATTATTATTATTATTATTATTGCTACTACTAGTGTATAGCTCTTAAACATTTCAGATCTTTGTGACGTATTAGAGGGCGTTACCTTTCCACACTACGTACATTGGCTACATCAGACTAATTCAATCCATTTCATATTCCCTGTTTATCTCAACCTCCGTGTTATTTATTAAACATTTATTACGCGTGAATATTTTAACTGGCCGTAGGCAGCTTTCTAGACCATTGACGGCAGCCAGGAACCATATGAAACATCTTAATTGTGGCCTATTAGATAGATATATGTACTTAAAGTCGTCTAAATATGTCTGTTTTTGTTATTACCATCCTTAAACCGGAACTGGGAGGATGATATGTAATTCGGTTGTGTGTGTGTGTGTGTATGCGTGCGTGCGTGCGTGCGTGCGTAACGTCGGCTAAACTAGATGCATATTAATTAGCCACGTGACAGCCAACTTGCCGTCTACAAACACAAACTTATCACGAAGCTTCTACTTTCAAAACACTTCATTTATATCTAGCGTACAATCTAAAAGCGATTATTTATTGCAATGAAAGTTATTTGAATGATCCAGAGTTGATATTAGCCGACAAAGATCCGCTTTAATTCTTAGCTAATGATTCATTCAGATGGTCTTTAAGATCCGGGGAGGAAAACTGACACTAATCGTTTTAATTGTCTTAATTTCATGAGTCGAGTTTCTCTTATTGATTTCAGGTGCGCCACACTTCTGACAGACTTCGACCAATTCGTGATTGCCGAGGTGTGTACAGTACTGCGAACGTTTTCTACAAATGTTCGCGAAGAGAAAACGTTCAATGGTGTTTTTGCTGATCAACCGCAAGTTTTGGCAAACCTATGTGCCTCCTTCTCGTGTACCCTTCGTATATATATATATATATATATATATATATATATATATATATATATATATATATAATTAATTAAAAAACCTTTTTCAGATTGAGTCGCAATATCTAAATATGTACTGGCAAAATAATTAGCCATTAATAAAGGTGGGAGAGGATAGCCTCGTACATTGTCAACTACCAAAAGATTCTGTCAATATTAACTCACTGGTCATCCGACACGTTCTTTCTGCGTTGGTCTTTTCAAAAATCTCGCCTAGCAAACCAAGGATGACATCATATCACTCTTCTGGTTTACGGTAGACCCTCCTTGAACAATAGCTTAATTAGAACAGGAAGAAAGCGTACTGGTTTCACATCGTATGTGCGTGTTATTCTTACCTGTATCTCCCTTAGGACCTCGGCTACCAGGTACTCCGGGTAATCCAGGTTCTCCTTTGTCCCCCTTTATCAGGTCATCTAGAGACAAGTTGCAATCGACAATCTATTACCGACACATTCGACCTGAAAGCTAGTGCTAGGCTAACGTTCGATAATGTTCCCTGTTACAATAGAAAACCCCGACCACATCTTCAATTCGCTCCTTCTCATACGCTCACTTAATAATAATAATAATAATAATAATGGCCCAAAGTGCAGTTTATCAACGTGGCTACTGCTGTGCATGAGTGAGGATGATGCAGATGGTCTGTAAATAGACCCTTCGCCCACTGGCACATCTGATTGGTTAAGATGGTCTTTTCTGAATTAGACCCACTAAATGACATTTAAAGACATTATGCCACCAATCGACCTTGAGTAATGAGCTTCTTTGACGAAAAGGATATTTATGGCAACAATAAGAAAAATATTAATGTTGCCTATATCTGTGGGACACTGTGACGTTTCATCCATCAGTGAACGGCTTAGCCTAGCCATGTTCTTTCCGTAGGGGTATCAGTTCGACCAGACGTACCTAGCTAGATCCGCATTGAGGCTAGCCAACCCAATTACTAACTAGGCACAGTAGAATTAACGTCAAGATATTATACTGCAAGTTAAAAGCATAGAAGAGAAGGAAAAACACTAATTGTAAAACCTCATTTTGAACCAGCAGGATAAAATTGAACTTTTATAAAGAAAATAAACCTTCAGTTTGAATTTAAATACCGTGTGTTGTGTTACTATTCCAATATTTTATTAGCAACGTATTACAAAGCCTTCTGGTGCATAAATGGTGACTATTGTATCTGTAATTCCTTTTTATACGCTATCTGTTGCATAATATATATATATATATATATATATATATATATATATATTACGTGATTCTTGTCAACTGACCTGGATCCAGCACAGTCTGGTCACCTTTCGGCCCTCGAGGCCCAGGTAAACCAAGATCACCTTTCGGTCCTTGTATTCCTATACCTGTTTCACCTGGCCGTCCTGGTACTCCTGGGTGTCCTATGGGTCCAGGAGCTCCCTTTGCTCCCTTAAGTCCGGGAAGGCCGCGTTCTCCTTTTTCACCCTTTGGTCTTATCGGTCCTGGAGGACATGGCGGAGGGGATGGAGGAGCTGGTGGCCATGGTGGAAAGGTCGAAGGATGTGGTGGCCATGGCGGAAAGGATGGAGGATGCGGTGGCCATGGTGGAAAGGATGGAGGATGTGGTAGCCATGGGAAGAGGGAAGCTGCCGATAATACTGATAGAGTTAACTCAGGAGAAGTCTACATATTTATATTATCACTATTATACAATAAGCAATGGATAAACAAAGTGACAAGTGCTTTTAATATGATGAACAGGTTTAAAAAGATGCCACAAATAATAATAATAATAATAATAATAATAATAATAATACGGTGCCTAAAACCTAGTTAGGTGACTAAAATCTAATTACAAATCTTGAGGGAGAGCAAGTAGTTGTATGCGTGCTATATGTTATAAAATGTGCTATACGGGTGTTACATGCTATACATGTGCTATATAGGAGATATATACTATATAGATGTTATAATGCTATAAGGTATTTTATGCTATATAGGTGCTATACAGATGTTGTATTCCAGTGCTGTATTTTGATTGATCATCGATAGATATACATAATATGGCATCATCATCATTATTATTATTATTATTATTATTATTATTATTATTATTATTATTATTATTATTATTATATTATTATTATTATTATACTTACGAGTGTCATTAACGTTACAGCCTGAACTCAGACAACAGAAGGTGTGTTTTTCTCCCACTTTCGTCCACTCCACATTACGACTATGTGGATCATCACACTCGGATCTGTCAATACACCGTTTAGTGATCGTACCTCTCTTGCCATCATAATACTCCATATAACAAGCCTATGACGATATATCGTTATTAGATGAATACAGCACAGTATTATATGATTATATTAATATTATTATATTTACAAAAAAAATCATCTTTATTATAGATATACGTGGTTTTACCTGTTTCACGTTATCTGTTTAAAACAAATAATACCATATACGTGGTTTTACCCGTTTCACGTTATCTGTTTAAAACGAATAATACCGTATACGTGGTTTTACCCGTTTCACGTTATCTGTTTAAAACAAATAATACCGTATACGTGGTTTTACATGTATCACGTTATCTGTTTAAAACGAATAATACCGTATAGGTGGTTTTACCTCTCTCATTAGTAATACGACATCTGTGGCACTAAATGAGTAATAAAAGATAACGCTGTATCATCAATTATGACTATTAGCGATGCTAATTTTTATGACTGAGATGGTTACGGGGATGGTCCAGGTGGCCAGGTGACAGAAAAGATTCTCCAGCTAAAGGTTGATTGTATTAGAATTAACACCAACACACACTGTTACTAATAGTAGCAGCAGCAGTGGTGATGGTAGTGGTGGTGGTGGTGGTAGTAGTAGTAGTAGTAGTAGTAGTAGTAGTAGTAGTAGTAGTAAGTAAGTGTAGTAGTAGTATGTGAATCAGGTTGAGTAAGAATAAGAAACCTATTTGTACTAAGTAGCGAACTAGCTCCATGAAAAAATATCATTACAATTTCCTAGAAATACTAAAAAGCAAAACAGATTTCTTGTCGACGTCAAATAAAATGAGTTGAGAATCTAGAGAGCTTATTACTATCGCTATTAGATTAGACCACGGCACTACAATCTTCCAGGCTGCGGGTTTGAAACCAACGTATACCTGTGTTTGTGAGATGTGTTTCTCTAGGTTATTTCCCTTCGGCCACACATCCTTGGTGTGGCCATCATCTGAGTTAACAACTCATTTCAACTCATAACCCAAGATAAATTGGTATGAACAATTACTCGACATTATATTGATAAGATGATTGATGTTTTACGGCCACTTTTGTGCACAAGGTAGGCTAAATGGGCCGAGCGACCTCCAAAGGTAATGAGACGAAGTGAAAGACGAAACAACCTTCAGATATGCCCACGCCGGGATTCGAACACGGGTGGTAGTGATCTGTGGTAAATAGATAGCAATATTACAAATAATAATAATAATAATAATAATAATAATAATAATAATAATAATAATAACATGAATAAGAAGACTAACAGTTCGTGTTATAAGTCATGTTCAATTTGTTCATCTATATTTAATAATAAGCTCTATAATAAGTCCATAGTTATGTAATAATTTTTATATATTTAAGTTTATCGATAAGCATTTTCATTAATATTAATTAATGACACTTTCTATTCCCCTGTCATATTTCCGGAATGAACAATACGTGATAACAAAATCATTCTTCTGGTTGGTCAAGAGTAGATCAGCGTTGTCACGTGACGCAACTTGTAAATTTAAAAAGGAAACAGATAAAGCCAATCGTATTGATATATTGTAAATAAGATAATGTTATGAACATTTAATACTATATTAAACAGGGCCTTTGAATGACTATTGCTAGTAAGTGTGCTTTGTTAAATCCATATTATTATTATTATTATTAAAATTGCGTGCTCTAAAATGTTGTTCCGAGAATTACAGAATTGATGCCTCTTATTTGTCTCTTAATAATTAGCACGACTACTTTTACAATTTCCATGACAGAAGTAGACATTAATCTTTCTGGTGAGTCTTTCTGAACGTTTACAAAGTACACAATTCTGGGTCAAGATTAATCACGTGGTAACCGTAAACCAACGTTTTTTCTTCACAATTAGCATCATTAGTGAACAAAAATTACATCATCCTCTTAAGCTATTACTTAGACATTTCTTGAAGCTTCAACGTCATGTTGTAACACGGTACCAATGATCCGGTATAGTATGTCAAGATCCAGGAAATGAAGATGGCGACGTGAAGTGTGCCGCGAAGAAGTGATAGATACATAAACATATTTCTTCGGAGGGTAACAGTGTTGTTTTATCACTTCGACGCCACCAATCAGTGATTACTCCATACACACCTGTCCATTCAATTCAATACACAAGTCTTAATTACATAAAAGATGCTGGATAATACTGACGACAGTAAAACAATATAAGCTTGATTATGTTATGACGTTTACACCGTATATATGCCTAATTGTTGGCGAGTGATTACTTAACATAATATACCTGATTATCGTTTGATGATTACATAACGTACACCCGATTGTGATATAATAATTGCTTCGTAATTATATGGCGCCAACGTGTTTATTATCAAATCGTTAGATGGCATTTCACAGTGGCTACAGTATACGTAGGTGAACGTTGCATGATGATTACCTGATATCGGCCTGATCATCTTATCAGCAGTACACCTGACACATACATACCTGATCATCGTTTTCACACACACGGATTCCCTCCCTGTTACATTCAATGTTATTCCAGGCATTAGTACAGGTGTAGCAGGAAAATGGACTTGCTTCTGGGAGTCCACCTTGATAGGAGGAGTCGTCAAAAGGGAAGGGGGAAGATTTCCCTTTACCTTTCCCTTTACCTTTATGAGCTACGGAGAGTTGGAGATATAATGTCATGTGATGTGGATAACGTTGTTTTCTATTATGATGATGATGATGATGATGATGATGATGATGATGATGATGATGATAATAGTAATAACGAATATGACGACACCAACAATAACATCAATAACAATAATAACAACAACAACAACAACATTAGGTAAAAATAGGTTGAAAGGTTGAATAGGATGTTGAGTAAGTGTATTTAAAAAATATGTTCCGTATCATTATAATCACCTTAAGACGTCAATAGTTTGTTAAAACAATTGTTTATTCTATTTAAAAATACGAAATGACATATTTGTCAAGAAAGCTCTCCAAACTAATGTTATACACCGACACAGCACGTATCCAATGGCATTAAAGTGGTGGCGTATAACCTCTGAAAACCTTGCCACAACGAAAGCCAATTTCCGGATGAAGGAATTATTTCAATTAGACCAAAGTACAGCTGACTACCTGTTTGTATACAAATGCGCGGCCTTTGTTTATTTTTAATGGACGTTGATCTTTTGCGGCCACTTTTTTCCACAACGCGGGCCAAATGCGCTGACCGAACCCCCCCCCCCCGGGCAATCAGGCGAAGTGAAAGATGAAACATTATTCAGATTGTTTTAATGGAATTTCATGTGACGAATTCAGCGGTTAAGAATTAGGTGCCTGATCCCATATATTACCTTTAGCACCTACTAATTAATGGACCTGTACCATCCGGGACCATCGCTAGCCATCTTTTTAAATTTCATAATAATTTATCTCATCTAAAAATATATTTCATATTTATAGTTATGTCAGCTAACGGGCACCTTAAAGGTAAATATATATTTCTTTCTTCAAATGGCTTCACGGCCCAAAAATATAATTTAAAAAACATGAAGCTAGTTAATAGTTATATGACTGCCTAAAAGGAACCGGAACTGGAACTATTAGTAAGCGGTTATAAAATGATACACGAGTCCGGAAACTTTACACAGCGTCTCTGTCCGAAACTTGGTGTAAAGTTACACACCCGAGATTGTGTGGCAAATAGTTAATGTACGACATCGGTTTGGATCGAGAATGTATGAGACTTGAAAACTGTTTCGTATATATATATATATATATATATATATATATATATATATATATATATATATATATATATATATATATCGATATCACATTTCAACCAAGAAATATAATATTTATTAAAGAGTCGGTATTGTTTATTTATCATAATGGACACGAGGATTACAAAATAAAAATAATATTGTGCTAGCAGTCATCATGGCAGTTGATGGATTGCATTAATGGTGACGTCATCAAATAATGTATTCTTTATAAGTGATATAATATCAGTTGTAGTTGTATTATTATTATTATTATTATTATTATTATTATTATTATTATTATTATTACTATTGTTGTACTAATTACAACAATCATGGTAATGTAATGTTGATGAGAATGATAGTAATGTAATGATAATGTTGAGAGTGTGATGTTAATAATAAATAATAAACAATAAACATCTATCTAAAACGACAATGAGAACTCACCTTCCGTCAACAAAAGGAAACTAGTTAAAAACCATATCAACTGGAAATATAAATATAAACAAATTATAAATATAAACACGACATAAACATAAACACGACATCAACATAAACACGACATAAACATAAACACGACATCAACATAAACACGACATCAACATAAACACGACATCAACATAAACACGACATCAACATAAACACGACATCAACATAAACACGACATAAACATAAACACGACGTAAACATAAACACGACATCAACATAAACACGACATCAGCATAAACACGACATCAACATAAACACGACATCAACATAAACACGACATCAACATAAACACGACATCAACATAAACACGACATCAACATAAACACGATATAAACAAAAACACGACGTAAACATAAATACGACATAAACACGACATAATGTTTCTGTCCTTTAATCAGCTGTTCCACTTCTTCAGATAAAACCAGATATTAAACAAAAGAAGAAGAAAAGTACCAGGGAAGGAACTTGCCGAATCCAAGCGTTTAGATTTGTAATGTTGTCAATCCATAACAGTCCACCATTAATTATATCGAGGACTTAATGTTGGTATTTAAAATTGTAACGGACCGGAAACAGTTTAGAGAATAAACCAGATGGTCAAGGTTGTATCTGATTTATTAATAATATACTTGATGACAATCTACAAACATCACATTGGCGACGAGGTTATTCGAACTCTATCTGTGTTAATCGTTATCTGTGTGTACACGATGGCAGGTGCATTACCAATATTTCCAACGTTTGATTGTGAGGACTTAAATAATGCCGGTCCACGTTGGACGAAGTGGTTGAGTCGTTTTGAAGCGCTGTTATCCGCCATGGACGTTCGTGATACGGAACCAGAGAAGAAAAGAAAAAAAGCTTTGCTATTGCACTATATGGGTACAGAGTGCTATGACATTTATGAAACTTTGAAGAACGAAGAAGACGATTACAGTGCTGTCAAAACGAAAATGAATGACAAAATATAACAGTGAGTTTGAAAGATACATTTTCAGACAGGCAAGTCAGAAAGAAGGTGAGAATTTGGATCAGTTTTGCACAAGATTAAAGCAATTATCTGTCAATTGTGACTTTACAGAAGGCACAGTGGAAAATGAAGTAAAAACGGAAATGATTCATGGCTGTACGTCCAAAAGCTTGATAAAAAAGGGGCTTGTCAAAACCTATGGACTTGAAAACACTGCTAGATCATGGTAAATCGATGGAGCTAGCGCTTTCTCAGTCTCGTGCAACAGAGGGTGGAATGACAGCCGAAACGTCAAATCGTGTGCATACAGAAACTGGTGTCAAGCGAGGTGCAAGACGCAAATATTTGCTGAGAAAACAATCTGAAAAATCATTTGACAGATTTTTCTAGTGGCTCGCGCACTTGTTTCAACTGTGGTGGTCAGTACCCACATGAAGACGAGTCTCCAGCAAAACATCGTCGTTGTTACAAATGTGAACCGTATGGACACTACTCGAAATTTTGTAACCGAAAATTTCCGAGAACAAAACAACATGATACGTGGCACAAGAAGTCTCGAGAACAAACAAATAAAGTTTCTATCAGCAATGTCGCAGGTAATTGTGATAGTGGTTCTGATTATTCACTGGCAGTACGAAAAGGTGAGGAGAAAATTCCTGCAATTAACATTCAACTAGCTGGGGTAGATGTTATGATGTTCATAGACAGTGGAACTAGTGTAAACAATGTGGATGTGAAAACTCATAAAACACTCTGTCTGATTATCAAAATCAGACACGAAATTATTCCCTTACGCATCCACAAAAGCATTAGACTTGAAAGGAACATTCAGTGCAACAATTACATCGCCTAAGACTGGAGTAAAATTTGATGATGAATTCTATGTTGTGAGTGACGCTAACAGCTGTTTACTGTCTTATGACAGATCAAATGTGACAAATAAAATTGTACATGATTTTGATTCAATATTCCACGGGCTAGGAAAGCTGAAGGATTTCAAGCTACAACTGAATATTGATATCATAACCTTGGCATCAAAAACAAGACGAGTTCCTTTTTCAACAAGACCGCAAGTTGAAGCAGCAATCAAGCAGCTATATGAGGATGACATATATGAAGATCCTCAAAATACACCAACTCCTTGGGTGTCACCTATAGTGGTAGTACCTAAGCCACGTGATCCTGATAACATCAGACTGTGTGTTGGTATGAGGGCTGCTAACCAAGCCATAGGAAGAGTCAAACATCCAATGCCAACAGTTCATGAGTTGATACATGATCTGAATGGTTGCTGTGTATTTACAAAATTGGACCTCAATCAGGGCTACCACCAGGTAGAGCTGCATCCTGACAGCCGATACATCACTACGTTTAGTTCACATCTAGGACTGCACCGTTACAAGCGTTTAAATTTTGGTGTAAATACAGCCAGTGAAAAATTTCAACAAATATCCAATGTACATGGGCTTGATGGAGTAAAGAACATTTCTGACGACATCATCATTGCCAGTCGGAATGATGTAGAACATGAGAAACACATCCGTGCATGTCTGGAATGTCTCATGAAGAAGGGCTTAACACTCAATCGAAATAAATGCAAATTCTTCCAATCTTCTGTGGAATTCTTTGGCAGCATTTTAGTGAACATGGTGTTTCGCCAGATCCGAAAAAAGTAAAGTCTGTTCGTGATGCGCCGAGACCGACAGACAAGCGACAGGTGAAGTCTATTCTAGGTATGACGAATTACGTACAAAGATACATGCCTGGTCTAGTCTCTCTTGTGAAACCACTTAGAGAGCTGGCTCGTAAGAATAGTCTGTTTGAGTGGACCAGTGAGTGAAGATGCCTGGTTAAAATTGAAGGACAGTTTGACAAGTGATACTGTCATGTCGTACTTCAATCACAAGTTAGAAACCGAGTTAGTGGTTGATGCATCACCATATGGTGTTGGTGCTATTTTAACCCAGATACAATCCACTAAAGATGGTCGTAGAGATGTTCAAGTTGTCGGATATGCATCACGTGCACTGGACGACGTAGAATCTCGTTACTCGCAAACAGAGCGAGAAGCTCTAGCTGTTCGATGGGGAGTCGAACATTTTCATCTGTATCTGTACGGCATAAAGTTTACATTCTCAAATGTTGTCGCTAAGCCATCTCCTCGCATTGAACGATGGTGTTTACGTCTACAGCAATATACTTTTAACACAGTGTACCGCCCAGGCGCTGATAATCCAACTGATTACATGTCGGTCCCCTGACTACAAGTAGCTCAGGGCCAGAAGAATATATCAACTTTGGGGGTGAAACAGCTTCCCCAAAACATTGTCCAAAGAAGAAATTTAAGGAACAAAGGACCACATTCAAAAGTGATAAAATTAACAAACTGGGCTATATGAGTTTTTAAAACGTAAGAAATGTCAATATAGGGAAAATTTTCCACTAACTTAGTGTTACAGAGAACGGAATTCGTTACGAGACACCCGGGTTGTTTTTCCTGTGACGATGAGGCGGGGACAAAATCATGAAGGTCATCAGGGATTGGTAAAAAAAAGTCCCTGTTGAGGAAAGTGTGGTTTCCCCACATGGATAACTCACCAAGACATAGTGAAAACGTGCTCATGTGCTGTCGTCACAAAGATGAACGTCTACAACCCTTACAAATGCACAGCTACCTGATAAAGCTTGGCAGTTCTGTGTCTGATTTTTGTGGGGCCAAACCAGCAGGATTATTGCAGTAGTTCTTGACGAATATTCACGATTTTGGGGGGGAGCTGGGGGATCCACATCAGCCGAAATGTAATCCCAGTAATTGAAAAATATTTGAAAACGGAATGCCAGAAACATTAAAAACGACAACGGGCCGCCATTTCAAGGGTTTAACCCAAATTCATGCAAATTTGGGATAATCATCGTCGGATTACGCATGTGGGCCCAAAACAAACCCAATCAGAAAGTTTAGAAACCTTTGAAAAGGGCAATTTAAAAGGGACTTAAGGGGAATGTGGGTGGAAAAATTTAAATTCCTACAAAAATTTCCCCAAAATGTAAACAGGGACCCCCTGAAATTTGTTTTTCGAACATAAAAGTGTATTACCCGAACTATTCATTCGAGTTGAAGATAAAGAACTGCGAACTCGAGATGCAGAGCAGAAACAGCAACAAAAACAATATGCAGATGTCAGAAATTGTGTACGACCGAACATTCCTCTCCATGTTGGGGATACAGTGTTAATGAAACAAACGAAAACGGACAAATTGGTCCAGATATAATCCAGCACCTGTTTGGGGCAAGTGAAAGGGGAACATGATAACAGCAAATAGTCCTGTTCTTGGCAGCAAAACAAGAAATTAACTACATTTCAGGAAAGTGACTGACCATGATGTTACACCTGAAACGAGTCAACAATTGAAAACAGCGATTATTCGCAAGACGTGCCAGAAATAATAACAGTGAACAACGATGAACTTAATCAAGACAGTAGTCATAATTCAAATGTGACAGATGTCTCAGCAGGTCGTCCAAAGCGACGCACCAGAATGCCAGCAAGATATAAAGACTTTATTTCTAAGTGAAAAAAAAAAATATATATATATATATATATATATATTTTAGTTTTATACAACTATATGTGTAAGAATGAAGCTGAATGGAGTGAATGTAATTATGATTAAAAAAAGTACATTGTTCTTTAAAATTTTAAATTTTTTATGAGTTAGTTTCAAAAAAATATCTATATATAAAAAGCATATCAATTGACTTGAGATAAATCATTATCTAGGTGTAAAATTCAGTGTTATCGTCGGATATTCAAATTTGAATTTAAGATTGTTCGAAATTTACCTATTACAAATACTTGTTTAACTTGAGTGAAACATATATGAAATGATACATTTTCAATAAAGGTAGGGGGGGTGTAATGTTGTCAATCCATAACAGTTCACAATTAATTATATCGAGGAGTTAATGTTGGTATTTAGAATTGTAACGGACCGGAAACAGTTTAGAGAATAAACCAGATGGTCAAGATTGTATCTGTGATTTATTAATAATATACTTGATGACAATCTACAAACATCACAAGATTATCTACAAACTGTTCTCAGAAACAACGAGTTAGTATACGTGTTCAGTGTAAGCGCTCTCTAACAACTATGCGAGTACTCAAAAACGTAACAATAAAGTTTATCAATGCGGATGATGATATATTTAATTCCTCCTTAGTTATCTCTAAAAGATACACAAATAATGTAATTTCGTAGCAATTCATCGAGAACTAAATTGGAGAACCTTCGCTTGCAACTATTGGTGATGGCCATTAAGATATCCACCGTGTCTAAACAAAATATTGGTGTTATTTTTGAAATTTGAATTTGTTTAACATGCGTCCACCCCACTCGTGATGTGACACCTACATATGGTTTATTTTTTTATTTTAAGGGGCCAATGGGAAGACAGCAGCTCATGCTACATTGGTCCTCCGATTTCTTCTTTTTGCTGACCTTATGAAAGCTTTTCACATATTTTATATATTAATATTATTATTGTACAATTATTTGTTGGAAATAGAAAATAAACTTCACTTCACTTACCTTGCTGTCCATATTCACTGCCTCTCCCTCTAGTATGGTTACGAGACCTAGACTGGTCACATCTTATATAGACTGTCAACATCCTGGAACATTGACAATGATATATAAATATTAGTTACAGTGTCCTGTTTGTACACATATATATACCTTGTACAACAAGTTGTTTACGAAATTAGACACTGGGCATAAATAATGCCATAGTGAGATTGAATAATAAGTTGATGATTATAGGACTGACCTAGAAACATATAACCTATGACCGAGATATAACAACAGTAAACACGCACACACAGAGAGAGAGAGAGAGAGAGAGAGAGAGAGATTATTAACTATGATCACACTTAATAAAAGGGTACGAACCTCAAAAGTAATAGTCTTAAGTTAGTTAATTATGTTTTCCAATAGATTCTCTATCATCCTATCAGTATAAAACGTATGTGTATAATGTGTAAATATGAACTAAAATTATTACATATATATATATATATATATATATATATATATATATATATATATATATTAGTATTATTATTATTAAATCTTCATTCAACATGTAAAAGATAAACAGAAAATATTTCCGTTTAAAAAACATTCAAATGTCGTGTGATTTTTCACCAAATGACCTGCAACTGTCCATGGATAAAAAGTGGATTCCTTACAAGTACTTGACGTCAGAACGAGGTGAGGATTACATAATGTGTTCCAAAGTTTGAAACACATGATACACCTGCCTCATTCTATAGTACATTCGAGTCATCAGTGCCGATATATTGATAAAGATGCGGTGACATATCATTGTAAGCATCGTACTCGTGCTGACATCTAACAAATGTTAATCAAGAAAGTGACCCCCCAAAAAAAAAACTAAAAATAGTGGCGGGAAGTATGACCGGCTCTCGATGTAATGGCATCGGAATATTTCTCGGATAGTTCAGCTATTAGATAAGTTACATCAGTGAAACTGGTGTATTTTGCATATTATGTAATATAGATTTAATTTATATTAATATAAATTGATTATATTTAGTTATTTTGTATTTATTGTATTTTCTTTTTAACTGCTCATTTGATGCCCTATATTATCGCCCACTCCAGTGTTTCCCATAAGAACTCGGTTTTTGCTTGTGTATGTTTTATTTTATTTATTTTTTAATTTTCACTTATTTTATTTATATAATTATAATGAATTATACTAGAGATCAGTTGCTTGCCTTACGACCCTATGGTGGTAATACCACTTGTTTAGCGATGCGCCCACGTAGTGGAAAACATCCAAAGCAGATTGGGTCTGATGCCTGTAATTTGATCACTGTGCCAATAACACCATATAATGGCACAGCTGTACAAAATGTAAGTATTGGTGTTATTAACTGTCAGTCGATCTGTACTAAATCTGATGAAATATCCGATGTTGTTAAGGATATGGATCTTGAGGCTCTTATCATTACAGAGACTTGGCTGACTGGTAATATTTCAGACCAGAAAATTGTTGATGATGTGACTCCAGCTGGATATTCATTACATCATGCAGCTCGGATTCACCAAAAAAGGTGGGGGAGTCGGCATTCATTTCTGTAACTCTTTGAAGTGTGAAACGCATTTGCGTTTTCAGGCTAAGTCTTTTTGAAAATTACCAACTGACTTTTATATTGGGGGGATAAGTGTTCGTGTAGCTATTATCTACCGATTACACCCCACTAAGAAAAAATGGCCTGAAAGCAGCAGAATTTGCGGGATTTGTTGACTCTCTTGCTACCAACAGTGGTCAACTGTTGATCTTAGGTGATTTCAATATACATTGGGATTGCCAGAGGAATGCAGATACCAAACAACTGGCTGATATTCTTAGATCTGCCAATCTCAGGCAGCTTGTCCAAGACAGAACACACAGACATGGTCACATCTTAGATCTTGTCATCTCCGGTGATGATGACAATTTGATTAAAGGTGTGTCTGTTTCAGCTAAGGTTATTTCATATAGAAGATATAAGTCAATTGACAAGGAGGCTTTTCTTGCTGATCTGCGAGTCTCGTCTCTGGTATTGGATCCACTGGATGATGTGGATCATTTGGTGGATCTCTATTATAGTACATTGAGAGACATTGTAAATCAGCATGCACCTTTAAGGACAAAGGAAATGCCAAGCAGACCAATGCTTCCATGGTATAATAAGAACATACAGGCTGCAAAGAGACACAGAAGGTATTGTGAATGGCTGTGGATCAGGACCAGTTTGTGTGTTCATTTTGAAATGTTCAAGGTCAGTAAAATTCTTGTTAAAAATTCCCTTGCCTCTGCTAAATCTGAATATTATAATAAAAAGATCAAAGCATCCAAGGGAAATCAAATGACTGTTTTCAGTGTTGTGAATAAAGTATTACATAAAGTCAAACTGTCCTCCCAAATAATATCAACTCAGATAAAGATTTAATAACTTCTTCTGTCAAAAAATATTAAATATACATAATGGGTTCCAGTCCAGCACCTTATCACAGGGTAAGCCATTGGTAGAAGAGTCCTGCATATCCATGATGGATACATTTGAGCCTTTTACAGAGACTGATATCAGACAGTTGCTGAAAAAGTCATCTAATGCTTTCTGTGCAGTTGACCCTATGCCTACATGGCTTGTGAAAGATTGTATGGATGTTCTGATAAACTCAATTACAAATATAGTTAATAAATCATTATCTCTGGTATCAAGATCCATGAAAGCTGCCCTTGTAAAACCATTAATAAAAACCACACTATGGACTGTAATATTCTAAACAATTACAGACCTATTTCAAATGTTACATTTGTATCTAAAGTTATAGAAAAGGCAGTTGCTTTCTATCTAAACAAATATTTAATCAATAATAACCTTAATGAATCACTAGAGTCTGCCTATAAAAGTGGTCACAGCACTGAAACAGCCTTGGTTCGAGTGAAAAATGATATTATGATGTCAATTGATCAAGGTAAGCCAGTAATACTTGTTCTTCTGGACCTGTCTGCTGCATTTGATACAGTTGACGATAATGTACTTTTCTCTAGGTTAAAAGACATGTTTGGTCTGTCAGGTAAAGTACTTGAATGGTTTAGATCCTATCTGGAACAACGCTCCCAGAGAGTGCCTGTTCGTGGTATTTTATCTGACATTCAGTTGTTGTTATCTGGTGTACTACAGAGTTCAGTTCTTGGACCTCTGGTTTTCACAATGTATACCCGTCCTATTGGGATCAATGCGCAGCGATATGGGGTTAAATATCACTTGATGACACACAGCTGTATATATCACTGGATCCTGACAATGAGTTAAATTTCTCCTCTTCCTTTAATAATTTAGAACATTGTATTGCCGATATTCGGCTATGGATGACTCAAAATCTTCTAAAACTAAATGATAATAAAACATATATTTTATAATTGGCATCACCACATTGTGTTAAATCCCTAAAGACACCAGCATTACAGGTGGGTGCATCTTCGATTACCCCTAATGGGTCAATACAAAATCTAGGGGTTATTTTTGACCAATGTATTAACATGCATGAACATGTCACATCAGTATGCTGAGCTGCCTACTACCATCTTAAGAACATCCACTGTTTAAAAGCATTCTTGACACAAGAATCACTTGTAAGTGTAGTTCATGCCTTTGTTACATCTCGTATAACTCCCTGTTGTATGGCATATCTGATTATAACATTAATCGCCTTCAGCGAATTCAGAATAGTGCAGCTCGCATTGTAACAAATACTAGAAAATATGATCATATCACCCTAATTCTTTAAAAACTACATTGACTACCTGTTAGACAGCGTATCCATTTCAAGATTCTGTTAATAACTTATAAATCTATTAATGATATCGCGCCAGAATACCTGTGTGAACTGGTTTCCATTAGGAAGTCATCCCGAAAACTCAGGTCCTCCAGTCAGATACTATTGCAGGTGCCAGTGTCTCGGCTCAAGTCATATGGTGATCGTGCGTTTAGTGTTGCAGCCCCCACTTTGTGGAATAGGTTGCCGGCAAATATTAGAAATGCGTCGTCTCTTGGAAATCTTAAGTCTCTTCTAAAAACACACCTATTTAAGGTCGCTTTCACAGATAAATAATTATTACCTTTTAAATCATTGCAGGGTTTTTACAGACATTATTTAGAGTATTATTATATTACATATTATTTGTACAGCGCCTCTGAATGGCTCCTGCTAGTAAGGGCGCTTTATTAAATATACATTATTATTATTATAAAAAGACCATCTTTTATGGCTGCGAAAATGACAACACGATACCTTCCCAAAGAACGTATACGTCCGCTGATGACAATCGTGAACAACACACACCTGTAAGGTAATATTTATACGAGAAGTTAAACAGTCCTTATTACTTGCACGAGTTTACACCTAAATCATGTTTAACTGGTCCCTAACAAACATAAACGTGTATCAAGTTACATATTAATAACTACAATTTTAACATATTGTCTTTCCTATAAGATTTTCCTCCATCAATCAGTTTTTATTTACGTTTGCCATCCCAACAATACGATTTATGAACAAAAAGCCGATCGGTAATTATCAGAGAACAAAAGCCATAAATGATATAAATCTAAGCTCAATCGGACATAATGGTGAAAGATAGGAAACACTGGAGACGAGAGTAAAATATGTTCTGTTTTCATTTTTTTTAAACACATCGAATGATGGAGTTTAGTGTTACAAGTAAACCTACCCGTACAATGGCGGACGTGGGTTCCTCTCTTCATTTCTGGAATACTGACAGTTATTCAGCTCATTATACTGTACACTGTGTATATATTTTACTTTATGGCATTCCTAGTGGCCTAAATATCGCCATTACCATATGGGTCTATCTGTACTCAGTTACTGTATGGTTGGTTGTAGTAGTACACAGTTTACTCAGAGTAATAATAATTGCAAAACTTCTATTGCGGCTATATCCTCGAGACGAATCGAGCTCAATGGCGCACCTAGTACAGGGGTTGGGCAAAATCATAGTCCGGGTACAATGCAAAGTTCATCAACAATGATGAACTGGAAACCAGTTCTGAACACACTGAAGTTTTAGAATATCCTTAGATGCAACGTTATAAAGAAAAGAATTGCAATAATCGGGCGTACTAGTAATGAATGCTTTAGTAATGGTTTTGGTGACTGAAAGAGAAATATAGCCCCGAAAGCGGAGAAAGTCACGAATATGATAGAAGCAGCAGGGACACATGTCAGAGAAATATGTTTTTTTTAAATTAAAATCGTTATTAAATGTAACAACAAGATTACGTACAGTGTATGATGGTGTGATGCTATGAGCCTAAGTTTATTGTTTGTTATCCAGCCAGATATATCCACTGAGACAGTCACGGAGTTTTTTAAGGGAAAGATCAGTGTTTGCTGTAGATAAATAAATGTATACTTGGGTGTCATCTGCATATAAATGATGGTCTAATTTGTGGCTGTGAATAAGTGAGCTTAGTGGTGTGCTATACAAAGTAAACAGTAGCGGTCCAAGAACAGAGCCTCTCTTATTTTTATTGATTGAAACCTATTTATTAACATTTAGCGGATCCAGGTAAGTGCTGTGCCCGATATGCAATACCAACCAGATAGGCGATCTAGAAGAATAGAATAATCAATGGTGTCAAAAGCTGCAGATAAATATAATAGTGTTAGTGCTGTGAGCTTTCCTGCGTCCATGTTTAGTGCTATGACGTTATGAACTTTCAGTAGAGCGTTTTCTGTAGAGTGAAATTAAGCAGATTTAAAAACATTAGACGTGTTATTACAGTTTAGGTGAACGTTCAAACGACAGGACACGGCTTTTTCTAATACTTTAGATATGAATGATAGATTAGAAATAGGTCTATAACTGCTTAGGTCATTGACCGGCAAAGATGGTTTCTTAAGACGTACATCATGCGTCATAAACATTTGCGCCCGTATGTACTCAGCTACTGTAACCGTATGCCGGCTGGTAGTATTACACACCTTACTCGGAGTAGTAATATTCACATACATCATAAACGTCAACATCCTAACCACTTAGCTCAGTGTATACAAATACCTGGAGACTACGTAACACGGCTAACAAGGAGCTCGAACAACAACAACATCGTGCATCACGGAGAGGATCATTTATAACCAATCATGGGGCATATCAAGCTCAAACATCTTCGTTTGGGCCATCTTTCGTGCTATTTCAGCATGTCGCTTTTCATTAGACTAGCAGTTATCGAAATCCATTATCTACTCGTTAACATATTAGGTTTTTATTTATTTTTCTCTTCTACTTTTCTCCTTCACGTTAAAACATAAATAAAGCAAAATGTTGGCCAAGTCTATCATGATGCGTTCAGCTTTAGCTGATGAATGTACGGGGTATAAATAATTGTGTGTTAGTAGAGATAGTACCAGTAGAAGTACTAATACTACTAGTTGTTCTTATTGTTTTTGTCATAGCAGTAATTATAAATAACGACAACAACACTAATAATTATAATAGTAGTAATAATAATAACAACAACAACAATACTAATTTCTAAGCCACTTTTGTTATTATGTACTGTTGCACTTATTCTTCCTCTCCCGCGCGAAATCTAAATAAATAAATCATCTTTCGTCAATCAGTTTATTTCTAATAATTTGGATGGGCCAATAACATACACAAATACCGCCAAATAGTTATATTTCATTAGATTGATTTTTCTCGATTCGTGATCTCCGACCATGAAACAGAGATGACGCAAGAATATGCGAACACAATTATTTCCAGTGTGGTCCCCCCCCCATCATTCATAGGTAAGTAAGAGAGGGAACCTCAGGGGGTGTTGATTTTTTTTAATTAATCCAGAAGAGACGGCAGAGCCGTTTATCGTAGACAGCCACCCACGCTCTTGCGAGCCGAGAAACTAATCCCTGGACATGTTTCGACCTTCTCGTTGAATCAGACCCGTCAATTGTTGACGGTCGGGCCAAATCCATCCTTTATCACGAGTTGCCATACGCTTTAAGGCCAGAACACAGCGGAGCTCACGGTCCCTTTTATATTACAGTACACTACACTACACTTCTCGACATCCCCGCGAATGTTTCTACCAAGTAAACACTAGCCCATCAACGGGAGGTGTCAACATGGATTCGTTCCGATGGTGTTAGTTTATTTATAGAACACACACACACATTAAATTTTGTTGTGGTTATATTCTAACACAAAATTATGCCGAGAACTTTATTCATACTTTATTTAACTTATATTCTTTATTAAACATAAATGTAATTGTACATAATACTAATCATGATCATAATCGCAAATTTATTTTAATTTACAACTTTACTCCGATATAATGATACAGCGATACATGCATAAATAGAGTTAAATAATATAAACTAGCGAAATACAAGAGTAAAATATAAAGATATAACAACAGGAGTGGGAGGGGGGGGTATCGTAGAATTTAGGACATGTCTACACCGTTAAGGAACTATATGACATCTGTTACGTGGAGAAGACATCAACAGATAGCATACGACGAAAGTAGACAGCCACATCAGAGACTTCCTGGATAGCCCCAGTCCTTATCATACAGCGACTTTTATTAAAACACCACGTCATCCGGCTAGTCAGGTTCCTCTCATACACCGACATAGATATAATATGGTGGATTTAAGGTGAACAAAACATCAAGAGGGACTATTAAACAAAAGGCAGTTTGTATTTAATTAAGGATGCAATAAGTAAGTCCGTTCGGTAGATTACATTAGACTGGTTTACTCTGATTATACTTAAAGCACAAGACTTTTGTCGCCATAAGACATAAGACGAGAACATCTCTCTCTCTCTCTCTCTCTCTCTCTCTCTCTCTCTCTCTCTCCATCTATATATGTTATATATATATATATCTTATATATCTATTTATCTATCTATCACCCACTCACTCTCTCTCACTCTCATTTACCTACTCACTCACACCCTCTCTATATTTCTCTCTCTCTCTCTCTCGGCAATTGTCCGTGGAATCAATTTAATTCGTATTTCTATTCAAATAGCTTATCTACGCCAATCTCTTCAGATGATTATGATGACAATGATGATGATGATGATGAATCAGTGTCCGAGAGTTAAGACCACTAAGACACCTTGAGCTGTGTGGCTGACGAAGGCGCTGTTCCGTTTTATTGGCACATTATCAAATGGAGGCCACACCTCGTCATCATCTGGAACTTCTTTCCGATAATTGGCACCGTCATCCAGTCGAGATTGTTGTCGGTGATTACACCAGACGCCGAGAATTACCTTCTGGAATCAATGTACTCAACTTATTAAAAGGCAGCTCATCTCTCCTCAACATGGAGAACGGAGGAAGCTTGTCCAACAGCAACGAGATGGGACCATTTAATTAAATTCAAGTCTTATTCAATTTAATCGAGGGCCGTTCTCTACCACCGTGTGTACCCTAACTCGTGTATGCTAATTAACGCTCACTGGAAATCTCTGCGCAATTTGATGGAAGGGATATTTCAGAATATTGTTCGCGTTTCTTTAGGAGAGATTATGTGTGCCGTGGCATCTTTCTGCGCGTGCATGAAACCGATCACCGTTTAGCTTACCTCGATGATGAGACATACGAGGAGATCTGCTGCTGATATGAGCAATATGTTCAGGCGAAAACCTAAATACGGCAGAGGCTTCATCTGTTTTAATGAAGTAATAGATTATCAACGCGTTAATCCAATAGAGTTCAATTAGATATTACGTTCAATAATCACGTTTTCTTTTGTCGTCCTATTAAAATGCATGTAATTCTAGCAATCGCTGATTTAAGTCGTGAAATCAGATAAAAGCGTGATATTACGTTCAATAATCACGTTTTCTTTTGTCGCCCTATTAAAATATATGTAATTCTAGCAATCGCTGATTTAAGTCGTGAAATCAGATAAAAGTGTGATATTATGTTCAATAATCACGTTTTCCTTTGTCGCCCGCCCTATTAAAATATATGTAATTCTAGCAATCGCTGATTTAAGTCGTGAAATCAGATAAAAGTGTGATATTACGTTCAATAACTCACGTTTTCTTTTGTCACCAAATCAGATAAAAGTGTGATATTATGTTCAATAATCACGTTTTCCTTTGTCGCCCGCCCTATTAAAATATATGTAATTCTAGCAATCGCTGATTTAAGTCGTGAAATCAGATAAAAGTGTGATATTATGTTCAATAATCACGTTTTCTTTTGTCGCCCTATTAAAATACATGTAATTCTAGCAATCGCTGATTTAAGTCGTGAAATCAGATAAAAGTGTGATATTACGTTCAATAATCACGTTTTCTTTTGTCGTCCTATTAAAATGCATGTAATTCTAGCAATCGCTGATTTAAGTCTAAAATCATGAAATCAGATAAAAGTGTGATGCTCACCTCAAAAAATATGTTGACAACATCCACGGGATAAACTATATACAGTACAGGTATCAACCACAGGAGGATAAGTATCAAGGCTATAGAGCAGGAGAGAAACAGAGGCAGTAGAATTGCAGTTTCCGAGATACACAAATGAGTTTAAAAATTTGTAAAATAAATTTACGATTATGACCATAAATAGCAATGAATACAAAAAGTTTATATTGAAATATTATTCATGAAAAATATACTTTAGGCTAAAACCTGTATTCACAATTTTTCAAAATATCACAAAGTGTAAATGGGAGCAGTAGATAGCGTTATTTCCAATTTTCATATACATAAAGATTATATAGATAAAGATGAAGCGAATAAATTAGACAACTGTCACATAACAATTAAATTTGTGGAACCAGTATATTAATAGTGACGTCTTACTACTGAGCTTCGTCAAGATGGATGGGTTTGCATGGTGTCTTAATACTGAGCTCGGTCAAGATGGAATGGTGCGTATGGTGTCTTACTACAGTCCTCGGTCAAGATGAAAGGGTTCGTGTGGTGTTTTAGTACAGGGCTCGGTCAAGATGGAATGGTGCGTATGGTGTCTTACTACAGTCCTCGGTCAAGATGAAAGGGTTCGTGTGGTGTCTTAGTACAGTGCTCGATCAAGATGAATGGGTTCGTATGTTGTCTTACCGCTCCCCTCGGTCAAGATAGATGAGTTCGTATGGTGTCTTTCTACTGGGCTCGGTCAAGATGGAATGGTGCGTATGGTGTCTTACTCCTGTTTCATTCCCTCCAGAAGGAACCAACATATACATGACGTGCGAATAGATACGAATAACAACGTAATATACGGGTGCTAGAACACAAGATGCACCCGGACAGTAAGTAGTACAGCGAGTTTGCATAGAAACTCCAACAATCATAGAAATATGTATTTTATCAAGGTTTCGTGTTTGGTAAAAGGTTTAGCTAGCTACTACTATTGAGATTAAGGCTCGTTTCGTCCACACTTTATACAATATAGTGTAATTAACATACAAAAATGTCAGGTACTATTCTATTTTCGGGTTAATCTGTTTGGATAATCAGTTTGCCAAATATAACCCATTGGCCGACTTATTACGTGAAACAAATCGATTGTTGTCATACAAGTGAAATGGATGACGAGTTTCACTTTAACACAATATTCACGTTACCAACAATTGTAACAGAAATCTACGCCTCTGCATAATAACTAATACCTAATCCAGTTTAGTATAACATTACACCTGAACTCATCATGTTATATGATGGGATGGCTGTAGTTTGACATCATACCGAAATCGCGTTGTATACTGTGTTACAGTTTGCCATGTGATATCGACACATGACATTCTGAGAAGAAGAAAATGCAATATCAATATACAAGAGTTAATTGTGGCATACGAGTTCGTGGGGGAAAAGGAAACATCTTCGGGCCATATCGCGCTGAACCATGACGGCTTGATTTCATATTTCAGCTCGTTTGAGTGGTTTGGTATTTAAACATATCGGTGACATTATGCCATTGGAAACTAAAGGTGTAATTGGTCTTTTTAATCTGATGGCATGATATATTTGGACGAGGCTTTTCCTGCGGTAAGGTGTTCAGACATATTGGAAGGATATTCTGTCTAAGTATCTCTGTGTGGTATTGAGACATATCAGTATAAAGTCAGGATCAAAGGCATGTCGTGAGGCCGGTGATAAATCGTCTTATCACAGACTGGACAGCGAAACTGCAAAATCTTTGTCCGTATAGTGAGCGGTCTTTTTTATCTGTCTATCTGGTTGTTAGTTAACGAGATCCCCATCCCATTGTCTGTCAGTATCCTTTCAAGCATGTATTTTTTCATTCCTGCAAGGTTACATGCTTGTATTTATTAAGGTATTGATGAAACATATTAAATTCGAGTGAGTCAGTGAGTCAGTGAGTCAGTCAGTGAGTCAGTCAGTCAGTCAGTCAGTCAGTCAGTCAGTCAGTCAGTCAGTCAGTCAGTGCTTTATTTAGCATCGACGCTGGTCCCACCTCGGACATATGGCCAAGAGACAACTCCTTAGGGAAACATTCCAGAAGTACAGGTATGAGTCGGATTATAGTCCAAATCCAGAAGGTTTGCAGCGCAATGCTCTAAACACTGCACCATAGGAGCACCGATATATTAAATTCAAAGGAAATCAATCCCAACATACTGGCAACAACGACCATGATGGTGATGATGATCATCATCATCATCATCATTATTGTCGTCATCGTCCTCATCACAATAGTATATTACCATTATAACAATGTGGTTTCCTCTGTGGAATCGTTTTATTGAACACAATGACTGAGTATATCACCGAGAGGGATGTCAGTTGGAAAACAACTGCGTTCTCGTAGCTGCCATTTTGTTCATTACCTCCCTCGTCTACGGCTGGCAAAAACCTGAAATAAACAGACCAGAATCTATATATTTTTGCAATTAAATGATAAGATAATGATATATTTTGATCTGGGCACGACATCACTCAACTAAATTCTAACGTGGATCCAACACTTGATTCAGGATAACATACCAGGACTGTACTCGCAGGTATAACAGACCAATCACAAACGTCATTACTTGTATTGTAATGAATGCAACGAGAGAGAAGATTGGCTGAAATCCTAGCAGTGTCTGTACGGATGTCATCCTTCCTAGCTCTCGTTCGTTGGCTGAGTTTGCGACTGAAATCATAGCATATCCTTCCAATAGTGAAACAGTTAGAGGATAAGATAAACTCACGAATACACTGGATTTAATAACATAGTTTAGAATCACACACACAGACACACACAGTGATAGAGAATATATAAATATATATATATATATATATATATATATTGAGAGAGGGGGAGCAAATATGATACATTTATATTGATTTAATGCTATTGGGACCAACTGTACTGGGAATATATACATAATATTACTACTAATAACATATATATATATATATATATAGAGAGAGAGAGAGAGAGAGAGAGAGAGAGAGAGGTTGCAAATATTATATTTATATATAACCCATAATCAAGTACATAAGAATTATTATCGTGTGGCAGCACTATTATGTATGTATTCAGTATTGATGCGACATCATTTTCAAAACTAAAACACATAAAAAGCGTAATAACATCAGAGAATCAAAGACCCGGATTATAGAAAACAAAGTCCTGCTCGTGACTTACCAGAGAATACAAGAGTTACAACGAGAACAAAGTCCAAATACAAATATTGATGACTGCTGAAGCCATTTGCTGTCTGAGAAAAAAATATTCATAAAAACATCGATATTTTTAAACTGTTCAGGTTAAAATTCAATATAACCAAGAACATCCTCTGTTATATATATATAATTATTAGTTCTAGATAACCTAAATTGTGTCAAGTTATAGCTGCATAGCTGACAAATTAATCTAATTCGTTTTCGTATTATATCTAGCGCGCTTTATTATAATGTTCGTACATACGTAGTTTAAGATCAAGGCGCTAATAGTCAGAAGCCAGGAACACGCAAAGAGGTGTTTAACTAACACGAACGTTCTTACCAGTGATGACCGTCCGATTCTAAAATCGTTTAATTTAAAAGACGATGAAGTACAGAATGAAGGCATGCCCAAAGTTTATATTGATCATCTAGAATAACTCACTATTTTCCATAGATCACGCTATATAACCTTGGCCTGAATAAGTTAAAACACTGTTATTTAATTTAACTACAACCACTACAACCTTTTTAAAAAGGCATATTGTTCAGATGTTTTGCTAACATTTTTAATGGTTTAGGTACTGTTCACACACACACGCACACACACGCAAGAATAACACATTTGTTTATAGATCTATGACAATCATTAGTAAGTACAAAATACCGAAGCAGCTGTCGAACAGAGTCTACAGTCGGAGTTAAAGAAGCAAAACCTAATTTTATAGAGGGTTCAAGTGAAACTTGAACATCCGCCGACTTGAAGGCTAAACAGTCGTTAGCTGCATCACCGCACATCATAGCCCTCCATCTGGAACACGAAACTACAATGTATTAATACGGAACTATATGTTGCTCGGGACTCGGTAAGTGGATAAAATCGACCGGAACAATCATCCAGATAACGTGATAATGTTTCGTGTTTTACCCACAATCGCGCAGAATCGTAATCAACTGCGCTTTCATTTCCGGTTTCATTCCGGCGAATATGGTCCCATTTTTTATTATCTGTGACGTGGAGAAATACACACTTCATGAATTGATACAGAGAGAGAGACACAAGCTCACAAACATGAGGCATTTAAAAATATAGTGACAAACAAATAGGCACCGAGATAAATACAAACAAATACGCAGAAATAATGTGTGTATCCGTGTGTGTAGGTGCGTCCGTCCGTCCGTCTGTCCGCGTGTGTGGCTATGTATGAAAATATATAGAAGGTAGCATTACCTTCCGAAGTAATCTAGGTTCGAATTTCAATAAAACATCAAATGTGTTGCCGGTCATAACAAAATGGTAATTAGTTTGTAGTAAAATACCTCTCTCTAGAATATCCTGAATATAGAATAAAAATTTGTATTCTATTACACGATAAAATTATTAAGATTTATGTACACGCACACGCACACACACACACACACATATATATATATATATATATATATATATATATATATCAGGGTTATTTGATTTAAATCAAGTGATTTAAATCACTCTAAAAAAAATGACTGGTTTGATCAAATATTTTAAACCTGGATTTTGGTCATGTTTTTTTTACAATTTGGCTGTGATTTAATTCGTATTAATGTAAAATTGTGATTTTGATATATATTATAAATTAATTGTTGCAAATAAATTGAATCCTATGCTAGCCATAGCCATAGATTTGGATGTCGTCACATTTGGTTGTTCTGCACATCTGTTCAATGCGTTGGCCAAGGATGCAGGGGTCAAAAGTGTCAAGGACAATGTTGTGCATATCGCTAAACAGTTTCGGAATAACCGCATAATAATAATATAATATAACATGTGACCAGCTGCATGGTACAAAGCAGCCGGTGACAAGGCCTTAGTCGTGACTGAAAGATGTACGGTGGAACACAATGGCTGACTGCCTGGCAAACTGTCTCCAGAACTGGCCCATTATCCTCCAGGTTTGTGAACAAAGTCAAAAATATCTCGGCATCAAGCGAAATACAGAAGATTTCCTCATCGGGCTGGAGCCAATCTCAGCGGCACTTGATCGTGTGGTGCAAAGTGATACTTCCGTGATTAGTGAGACTGTGCGGATCTGGAAGGACTCAGGGAAAACCTATCAGCGTCCTAAAACACGCAAAGGACCGTTAAAATCGAGCAATGACAGATTCCAATTGTTTTGGCCAATCTACTAGATCCTCCTCGATATAGGGGGAAATGATTTACGTGTTAAGAAAACCGATAAGGCCATGGAACATGTACTGAAAAACTATCTTGATCTGATGGACAGCATAGTAAGCTATAAGGCGAAGACAGGTCCATTCCACCAGTACATGATTGTGCCAGAAATAATTAATTCAGTTAGTCCCATTGCCTGATGGCATTCACAATCATCAGAGCGACTGACTGACAGACTGCTCAAGCTTATGGATCAATTGTTGAGTGCCACTTCATCCAGTGTTGGGGTTGAGAGAGTATTTTCCACATTTGGACTAGTTCATTCAAAACAAACTGGTATTCATATACAAGCTGCTAAACAAGAAATCAAAATGATCTTTGTCTGGTTTTTATAACCTGAAAAAATATATATATATATATATATATATATATATATATATATATAATCTATGTAAAATTAATGTATTATATGAAGAATATAGGTGGATACATGCAAGTGTATACATTACGTAATATTAAGCTTTATATTACCGGTACATGTAATATCAGGTCAACATTTGATAGACCGACATAAGACACGTCAACTTTCCTCGTCTCTGTCAATGGCGTCGCATGTACAACAATGACGTCATCAAGTGGCAGTATCATGTTACACGCACGTGCTGTGTGTATGGCAGTAAACAGACTATCATCACCTGTGTATTAATCAACAGAAAATTAATAATAGTTCCCATGCACCTAATGGATAGTTTTGTACTTGACACAGAACTGGAAATATGGTCTTAATTATGAGTGAATGGATGAGCAGGTAAATATGTCAATCGAAGGTAAACATTAATTAAATTGGCACATCATTCTTGTTTAACTGACATACAGAATCCGGGATTCGCACAATGGATCTGAGGATTAAGATTTCAACTATACAGTATATCCTGTTTGTGTTTGTGTGTTTATGTGTGTATGTATGTGTGTGTGTATGTGTGTGTATGTTGTATGTATGTTATGTGTGTATGTGTGTATGTGTGTGTGTGTTATGTGTGTGTGTGTGTGTGTGTGTGTGTGTGTGTGTGTGTGTGTGTGTGTGTGTGTGTGTGTGTGTGTGTGTTGTGTGTGTTTATATATATATATATATATATATATATATATATATATATATATATATATATATAGAGTCACCTTACAAACATCTCCCATATTATAGAGAGTTTACTATACAACCAACTAATCACACTACACTAATTTAATAACTAATTACGTTTATTTGACTAACTATTACAAATAATTATACGACAGTCAATTCTATGGTATTAAAAAATGTAAAAAAATCTTATTTGGAATTAAATTATTACGTTCTAATAAATCTATGCTGTTTATTGTAAATAACCTTGTCCGGGTTTCTAGGTGAGTCAACTGACAATCACGTACACAGAGCACACACAATAACATACGCAGAGTACTTCACTATGTGGGCTAATCCTCCACTAACAAGTGTCATGTCTCATCTTCGCTATCTTACTAAGAATATCCATAATAAATGATGATATACCAATAGACAATGATCATATATGTATATATTGATGTTTGGTTGTCTTCCTCAAACGTTTATATGTTTATAATAGGCGATAGTTATCTCTCAGTCTGACAGGTAACACACCTGGTTATGGGCTATTGATGAATTGTTCTCAGAACTAAACCGAACCTAGTTCCAGACATCGTTCCATCATTAACAATACTTCCTTTAACCAGAAAACTGGCCCATTTTCTTTCAGATTTCACGAAAACAATTCTCTGTAAGAGTGTATTCGTTACGTATATTTCGTTAGAAACAAGTCTGGGCTTAAATAGAACTCCGACCTGATCCGGATTAATTTTCTCATAACTACGACTGATAGTATAACCTAGTATCATGTGAAGGTCTTAAGGTATTTCATATCCGATAGCTTAATGCTAATCTGTCCAAACAAAAAAAGCCTTATAAGTAATATTCGTGGTTCAGTGCAATTATCTGTCTGACCAGTATTATAGATTATATTAATTGCTATTTAACATTTGGCTAAATTGGTTGAGCGACTTCCAAAGGTAATAAAGTGAAGTAAAGCTAGAATATATGAGACGATATACGGTATTGACAGGGAATTGTTGACGTTGTGCGTGCTTTCATTTTATCAACTTTATCCCTGTAAATAAATATTGTTTAAACTAACTTTATGCCTAACACAATGTTCTTGTGATATATACGCGTCATGAAATAGGTGGGGGGAGTAGGCTACGGAATATATTTCGCTTTCTGTCTTGTAGTTAATTTAATATAAACAATAATATTGTATACATGAAAAATAAGCCTTTAAAAATAATCATAACACTTCTGTCGGTAATCTCCAAAGATGGGCGTATTTTCGAGAGAGATTCTCGATTATAAAAGGATGTACAGGTGACTAATTACTTCCTTTTTTTTTCTTATTAACCAGGTTAGAGCCAACACGTTCCTTTTAGTGTATCTTTAATTTTCAACGAGAAATTTACGTTATTAAATATTGAATAACAATAATTTGTTTATAAAGGAGTCAGCTTAAACAAAATTAGACAGAAACACACACACACATTGATATATATATATATATATATATATATATATATATATATATGTATGTATATCTATCTATCTATCTATGTATTTATCTATCTAAGTGTCAATTATACAGACCTGTACTCATAATAGTCCTGATATTGTCTTTCTGTAATCTGTTTATCACAGATATTGAGTCTGGCTTTAGAGAATTCTCTAGAATGACGAATCCCAAAAATTGCATATTTTCTTCGACATCATCCCTAATGATGAATACAATAATATATCATCAATTATGATGTACTTCAAAATAGCATGCACACGCACACACATATATATATATATATGTGTATGTGTGTATGTGTGTGTTTTATAAAGATAGTTAAGGCACTGGCACAGGTGTTATACTTTCATTCAAACAACAATTAACTCCAAACTAATTTTTTTTAAATATTTAATTGTAAGTATAATTAATTACCGGTAAAATTTGAGAAAAATGAAAAGAAAAAAACTAATTTCTAAAATAATCCAAAAGAGGATAATTAAATATAAAAAAAAACATGATTAAAACAAAAAGGCTTTGTTCGAACACTACGGCAAGAAAAATTAAACCTAAAATGGGGAAAAAAAATATTAATACACAGTATGAATAATTTTGAAAAATATAACAAAAACAGAATAAATTCAGATTTATA